>JAWNGG020000323.1:1616-217667 GCA_036937485.2 Tetragonisca angustula
TCAATAATTTCTGTCCAGTGATATACCGACGAGTTCAAAAAGAAAACGACGAATTATTGTATACGGTTCGGTCGCTCGTTATGGTCCGCAATCAGTTGCCAGCGCAACTGGTTAACCTCTTGCGCTGGAATGACGTGCCACGCACGTCGAGAATTTTTCGTTCCAAAATTGTAATATTGTCTCAGTTTTCAAGTATATTTAATATTGTCTCAGTTTTTAAGTATATTTAAGTAAAAACAAAATAGGCCAAACAAATAATAAATTTATTACTTCTCAATAATTTCTGTCCAGTGATATACCGACGAGTTCAAAAAGAAAACGACGAATTATTGTATACGGTTCGGTCGCTCGTTATGGTCCGCGAACCAGTCTTGCCAGCACGTAGACACTGCATACGCTCGCGGGGGAGAGAAGAATTCGCGTCGGATACAAATGAGAAAGTTGTCGCGGAATGATCGGGGAACCGAGAGGAAATAAAACGCGGCACGATGATAAATGCTGGAACCGCGCTTCCAAGCCGGTCAACCACCGGCAAGGTTTCCTTTTATCGCGTTGGGGGAACGTTCTGCGCTTTCTTTCGCCCGCGACGACCACGTCGTAGCTATTTGTTGCCTGTCGCACGCACAAAACACAACGTTCCCCCGCCGCTGCTTTCAAAAATGAAACGGAATCACGACAACGAGAGAGAACGTGCCCTCTCTGCTTCCGGAATACCGGAAACCACCGCGTTAACCTCCCACCTTTCCGGGGAATAACAATTGTTTTCGCATTATTTCGCTGATCCCTTGGTAAGCGAATTGGTCAACCAATTTTTTTCTTTTTTTTTTTTTTCTCTTTTTTTTTTGTTTCACGCTACTCGTAACGAGTTTCGAAACGTTCAACGTGAATTGAAAATTCCAAGGCATGTTAAAATATAATTTGCAACCCAAATAGTCAACCCTTTGAGCGTTTTATTCCATTTCGAGAGTGAACTTGGGCGTTCCATTGTATTTAAACTGCGACGAGTATACTCGACACACGAGTGGAGTAAAGTGCATTTGCCGAAGTTTAGAATTGAAATAAATATTGTAACAGCAAAATTTTCTAGTTGCTATTTATTGTAAAATTGTGTTATTGCAAATATAATTACAATTGATGACAATTTCTCTTTTACTCTAAAATATTCCAAAATGTGAATATTTGCTAATATACCAATATTAAACATAAAATTGCTAATATTAATTATAAGAAATGCTAATATTTTTCAAGAAAATTCAGATATTTGTTTTATTCGTCTCGATTAATATTATTTGAAATAAAAAGAAATTATATATAATTACAATTGATGACAATTTCTCAGTCTAAATTATTCTAAAATACGAATATTTGCTAATATAACCAATATTAAACATAAAATTGCCAATATTAATTATAAGAAATGCTAATATTTCTCAAGAGGATCCAGATATTTGTTTTATTACGACATATTCGTCAAAATCTCGATTAGTATTATTTCAAATCAAAAAAATTATATATAATTAAACTTGATGACAATTTCTCATTCTAAATTATTCCAAAATGCGAATATTTGCTAATATAACCAATATTAAACATAAAATTGCCAATATTAATTATAAGAAATGCTAATATTTCTCAAGAGGATCCAGATATTTGTTACAACGTGTTCGTCGAAATCTCTATTGCTATTATTTCAAATCAAAAGACTCATATATAATTACAGTTGGCGACGATTTCTTTTTCGTTCCAAAGTACTGTTCTAAAATGTGACAACGTTTCTCGAGAGAATCAAGATATCTGATCGTTGACGACGTTGGAATCTTGGTTTTGCCACGCGAATTTCATTGATCCCGAATCACATCAACGAGTCACATAAACAGTGTGAAGCTTGATTACGACGCTGCTAGGGAAACTGGGGCGAACGTAACTTTCGGAAACGCAGTGATTGCAAGAGAGAGTTCTCCTTTGAAACGTTTCCGGAAAGCCGGGGAGATTTTTACGGAGAGGGCGTTCGAGTTCCATCAAAGAGACGCGACAAAAGCGCGGCCACCTCGTTCGTCGGATCCAATTGTCGCGGTAATCGCAGCACGGTGGCGAACGAGTCGCTTTAGGAATATTGAATTAGTCGAGGGGATTTGAAACGACGATGAAACCGAGACTCGGCCCGATCCTTTAACTCGGCGCGTCGTGTCAAAGAATCTCGCGTAATTTCTTCCTGAGTTATTTCGAAGCAGCCGCTCGCGCGAGAAACGCCAGCTTCACCGAGTTGCAACGTGGCAATTGCTTAAGAGGAGAGAATCTCGGTAGAATCCTCTCGAAAGCTGTTCCAGTTATTTATCCCGCCAGGAAATAAATAATCGTTTGAATTAACTTGCAGCGTCTTCACGCACGCTCTTCGACACTTTTGATGGGTTTATCATGTCGAGTAGATGGCTTTTCTTTTTTTGTTGAACTACGGGAGCGCACTTGTGTAGTGAAAAAGAAAATTTAGATAAAACAAGAAGCACAGTCTGTAACTTTAACACACTTTAGGACAGAAAAGGAAAGTGTTATCAGTTGCAATTTTTTACAAACTAACACAATTTTATTAGAAATGCCTGCGTAAATAAAATATTCATAGTGACACATGATTTTTGAAAGAATAATAACAGGAAGGAAGAATTATGCAGTAAAAAAAAATTTGCGTTTAAATAAAATTTAGATAAAAGAAAAAGACACATTCGTGGCTTTAACACAATTTAGGATACATCAGGACAGAAAAGAAAACTGTTATCAATTGTAATTACGTATAATTTTTTACAAATTAACACAATTT
This sequence comes from Tetragonisca angustula, assembly GCA_036937485.2. Taxonomy (NCBI): domain Eukaryota; kingdom Metazoa; phylum Arthropoda; class Insecta; order Hymenoptera; family Apidae; genus Tetragonisca; species Tetragonisca angustula. The sequence continues at coordinate 4,429 of JAWNGG020000323.1, forward strand.
TATTAGAAATGCTTACGTAAATAAAATATTCATAGTGACACATGATTTTTGAAAGAATAATAACAGGAAGGAAGAATTATGCAGTAAAAAAAAAATTTGCGTTTAAATAAAATTTAGATAAAAGAAAAAGACACATTCGTGGCTTTAACACAATTTAGGATACATCAGGACAGAAAAGAAAACTGTTATCAATTGTAATTACATATAATTTTTTACAAACTAACACAATTTTACTAGAAATGCTTGCGTAAATAAAATATTCATAATGAAACATGATTTTTGAAACAACAAGAAGAAAGAATTATGTAGTAAAGAAAAATTTGTGTTTAAACAAAATTGCGATTAGAGTAAAATTTCGGTAAAACAAAAAACACGTTCGTAACTTTAACACAGTTTAGGATACGTCAGGACAGAAAAGAAAGCTGTTATCAATTGCAATTACATACAACTTTTCACGAAACAATAACGCTAAAATAATAATAACGAAGAAGTAAAATAAAAGAAATACTAACAAATAGATAACTTGAAAAATAAATAAAATATTCACAATAAAACACGATTGAAAGAAAAAGGCGACAAGAAAATCCTGACGTCCCGTCGCAGTTTCTTTCAATCTTACGACAGCAAATGCACTCGTCTCGCGCAAATATAAAAATAATCAAGCACGCGAGTGCTTCACATTTTTCCCCCTCGAAAATGAGGTGAAACGCTCGAAAATTTAAATCGCAGAAGAATCGATAAACGCCACGGTGCAACGCGGTAAAGACGGAGTAAAGGCAACGGGAAAGAGAAAGCAGGGAACAATTCGAGTTGAAAGGTTCGCTCTGGCCGGGCAGATTGGACGCGTTCCTTGCTCGCGTCGCAAAGATGTCTCGCGCTCCTGCCGGCCATTGCATTACCGCGGCTGTGACCTGCAATCGCGCGCTTATCGCGGACGGTGCACGACGGCTCGCATTCTCCCAGCTAATTCAATAACCTTTGCAGCTGCGAACGCAACGCTCCCCCAGGATAGCTGTTCGCTTAATAAAAACTTGGAACGAGAAACCGAAAACGATAGAGAGCGTGTCGATCTTTATTAGAGAGAAGCGAAGAAACGTGCTGGATTTTATTAGCACGCGTTGAAATGCCATCGATGACTAACAACTTTATAGTGGTTCGATACGAAGATTAGTAGAAACGTACAATTCGACTCGAACGTCGATGCTTCTGAATTGTTTTCGTTGCAATAACGGTGCGAAGGAATTAATGCAATATAGAACGTGTAAGCGTGTGAAAATAATTTTATTTGCCTGTGTAACATGTACCCGTGAATTATTATTCGTTATTATGCGTATTATATAAGCTGAGTCAAAAGTTTCTACCTGCCTATTTCTTTTTTTTTTTTTTAATGAAGCAAAATCAAAATTTAGGAAAGAAACTTTTGTTAGTTTTAAATTAAATCTGAGCCCAAACATGAACTTAAGTTAATTACGTAAGTTAATAACTTCAGTCTGTAAAAAAATATTTTTTAAAATATATAATAAATATATAATATATTTTATTTAATATACATTTATTATATTATACTATATATTTATATAATACAATATTATATAAATATATTATATAATAAATATATAATTAAAAAATTACTTTTATTACATATTTATTTATTTATTTATTTTAGTAAGAAGTGGTCCATCAAAAAATTCGTAACCTCGAAATTCAAGATCAACTTTACAGATTCTTTACACGTATTTCCATCAAATCGAAGATACAGAATTCATCTGTGATAGTCACGGGCAAAATTTTCTTTCCACTCTCTACTTCAATCTTTCAGTCGCAGTTAATCGTTCGTCGAGTAATCAACCTTGTCCGCCCTTACGATTCAGCGCGTGACATTTATTACGGTTTGTCGATTTGCTCTTCAGAGTGGCGAACGTACTACGCAAAAGTCTGCGGACACGATGCACCTGTTCAAACAGACTACCGATTGGTAATACCGATCAAATAGAGGCGAGGACCGCGAGGCCAAGCTGTTAATCTTAATTCCCGTGATTTGTGATTATCACCGCCGGTCCGAGAGATTCGACGCGAAACACCAGGATGGAGTTTCGAGCGGAAATTACGAAGCAGAGAAGGACACGACCCTTCTGGCGGCACCGTCGTAAACGTTTATCGAACCGATCTCTCCGAAGGATAAATCTACACTCGGTTTATCTACTTCGTTCGTTCTCTTCTTCATTTCTAGATGTTTTTTTTTTTTTTCTTGATCGGGGACTATCGATTTTCCAAGAGCGCGCAAAGAGGAATGCTCGGACGGAAATTACGGACACCAGACCGGAAGTCGAGTCCTCCGTGCTTATCGAATTTCTTCGATACGCAACAGATTCGCAGGGGACTAATAAAAACGTCTCGATTAGGAAAGTAAGCGAACCCGCGCTTCGATATCCGACTGATAAACAGGGGGAAAAATAGGGTAAACTCGGGTAACCTAATGTATTTAACTTTGAAAAATATTCGTAGATAGACCTGAATCTTTTATTTGGACCTTGTGCAATAAGAAAGTGACGAAACTTTTTTGGAAAAAATTGTATATAAAACAAATGCGGGAAAATGAAGTTTTCTAAAAATATACAAAACCCACCCCCTGTGGGGGTAAAATCGGGTATCTATTAAGAGACGTATAAAAAAGTTTTATTTTTATTGGTAAGAACAATTACTTTTAACAATTTTAACAAATATAAAGTTAATTTTATATTTTAACAAATATAAAGTTAATTTTATATTTTAACAAATATAAAATTCTGTTATATTTGGCTTGTAATATTATATTAATTTTTTTATAAGATTTTACTAGTTACGGTACTTATAAAAAGTTGGAATTATTTCAATCTCAATTAATAGAACAAAAAAATCGCAAATAAAATATTCGCCGCCTGTTCTATAGCCATTTACTAACCATTAAATATTTATACTTTGAAAATAATTATACAAACACTAAATATTTATACTAAGGTGAAGAAAGCGTCAAAATACTCTATAAAGATTATTAGAAAATACCAAGGAAAAGCCAATCATTTTACTCACAGAACATTGAAACTCTTCAAACTCTGAAATATTTAACTCTGTCTGCACTCTGCTAACATGTAATGAAACTTGTCACATAACGTCGTACGATCCACTCGAATATCATACCACAAATCAGTCACGTATCAAAGCTCTTTTTTAAAAAAAAAAAAAAAAGACAATGGTACCTGATGTTAGCCTATTTTTCTCTACATTGCGTCCTTGATGGACAAAACTTTTGACTCTTGGTTGAGCAGTGTTTAACATTCGAGCACGTATCATCAGAAAAAATCTTCAAATGTACCGCGTGTTGGAATTTCATCGACAGACAGAGACGGAGGGTGGAGTTCGATCCTTTTAAATACGAAAGCGGGAATTCCCTTCGCTCGAGCAAGCTCGAGCAGCGCACGTTCCGCTTCAGAAGGAGGTTTCGTTAAAAAGTTGAGTGAATCGGGGCAGTGTTTCAACTTGGGAAATGACACTGGGGGCTGTGAATGTAATTCAGTATTCGGGCGGGTACACATTGAAACGGACGTAGTCGGAGAGAAGGGAGGCTGTGTGAATCCGAATGAGAAGAGAGCAGCGTGGCGTGCGCTGCAGCCGAGCGCTCGCTCACGACTCCGTCGAGTCGTTAATGATCGTTGAGCAGCGAGAATTTCTGGCGGTGAGCGGCCGTGTTGCGTGCATATTTTGCGCGAAACACGTTCGAGTGGAAAAGCGAGACACGAGAGAACGCGCTGCCGCGAGGAAAAATTCTCTCTCTCTCTCTCTCTCTCTCTCTCTCTCCCTCGAGAGTCACCGGTTTCGAAAATTACCGCCGTTCAACGACTTCGTCGACGAGTACCATTTTGTCCGTGCTGGATTTGCTGGTTTGCAATGTTTGTTGATAGAGGCAAAGAGACAGAGAATCCGGCGGAAAGTGACGGAAGATTAAAAAATCCAAGAGAGGAAAGGAGAAAATTTACGAGACAAACGTGCAGAATGCTCTCTATTTTCGCGATAATTTATCTGTCACGCAAGTTGCACACGCTCACGTTCATAAATATTCAGAAAGTCTAGTGGTTTTATGCGAAACATTTCCCTCGTCATTTTTCTACACTTAGGAACAGCGTTTAAATTAACATCTGGCAGAAAAAATTTATGAGATAAACATTTTTTGTACAGAATACTTTTTACGATAACGTTGCACCCGCACTCTCTTGTTCGTTAATAGCTTTATGTGGAAATTTCCCTGATAATCTTCCAGGTCTACTTAAATTTTCATGATACTGTACCAACGCTTATAAACAACGATGCGTGCACCTTTAAATTAGAATCCAACGGAAGAAAATCTACCGTAAGAAAAGTATTTACACTCCCATTTATAGTAATTTTCCTAATCTTTCAGATAATACTGACGGTGCATTTGATTAATTAAAATCCAAGAGAGGAACAAATCTAGGACAACCACGTGGAATAAAGTATCGGTGTTTGCCCGATATTATTCTACAATTTATCTGTCAGACATCGCACTTACATTCTCATAAATATTCATAAAAACATTCAAGCGTTTAAACTTCTCCCGATAACAATAATTTTCATAAATATTCAAACGTTCACGCGAAACTTTTCCCAGTAATCTGCTCAGGACTGAACTTGAACGTTCTCTCTCGTTCTCTCTCTCTCTCATACACACCTGTGTGTATCACCTAGTTTTACAACCTCGGTGCGGTTTATTACTTTCCACCGCGAGATTCGGCAGTTAATACAATAATTAATTATCGTTGTTGTGTTGGCTAGGCTCGGGAGGACGCGCTGGTGGAGAACTTGCTGAAACTTTTGGTGAAGCTGGCTGAGAATCCAGGCCGGTGGGAGCGCGTGCAGAAACTGCTTGGTAAGTAACGCTTTCGTACGTCTCGGGGTTGTAGAAAGAGACGAGCGAAGGAATTTCCGCGGCACACAAGGTGGTAGTTCGAAATTGGTATTTCGATAAATAGTTCGCTCCTCGTTATCTCGTCGTCTCTCGAGGTAATCCGTAATCATCGACGAGGAGTCGTTCGCCCTCTCTCGATGAGCTACGTCTAACGAAGATCCCACCCTCCAGCTTGTTCCCACCGTCGAAACACAACGGGGGTGAGAGACGACAGGAGGCTCGAACCCGGTTCATCGACTCGCTGTTTGCTCGCGAGACGACAAGGGACAAGGATGATCGAGCAAGTTTCGTCGTGCTTCCTCGACGGGAAGTTGCCGTCTCGAGACTTTGTTGCGAGCGTGCAACCCGTCCAGGAAGAAACCTGTTGCAACCCTCCCCCTCCCAATCACGATGAACTTCTTCGGTTAATTATATCGTCGAAGACGCGTCTTATATCCAGCGGGGTGGGGGGGGGGGTGTGATACAAGTGGAGAATGGAGTCGAGGCGGAAAAAAAAACGGATGGCCAAGTCGAGGAACGATGAAACTATCGAACTATGGAATTTGGAAACTCGTGCGACGTTTGCTTCTTAAATTTGTAATGATAAATGGTTTGTGTCGCTAATGACCTCGCTGTCGATGCGACATTAAATGGAAAAATGGGAGAAGAAGGGAAAGAAATGATTTGTAATAAATAAATATATAATGTATAATAATATGTAACAATAAATAATTTGTAATAAGTAATATATAATGTATAATAATAAATGATTTATAATAAGTAATATATAATATATAATAAATGACTTAGAATAAATAATATACAATATATAATAACATATAATAATAAATAATATATAATATATAATAATAAATGATTTGTAATAAATGCTAACACGGTAAATTTATAAAAAATGATCAAACGAGTGGAAAATCCGTAATTTTTCAAGAGAAATTAACACGTTGATCGAGAGGAAATATAGCAGGTTTCTTGCAGATTTATTGCGATCTCGACTTATTCCTCAGGCATCCTGTTTCGTTTTTATGTTTCTTTCGTTTTCGTCATTTCATTCTTTTGTTTTTGTGCTCTATTGTTTCGTCTTTTTATTCCTTTTGTCCGATTTATGACACGAACAATGCTCTCCAGTATCAGCTTGTCAAATTAGGTTAGTTTTTTATACATTCTTTGCATACCTCGAGCATGGAATGTTCGTTCAGAGAATGTTTGCAACAGGGTTCGATCAGTATTGTTTAAAAATGTTCTTTCCAACATATCACAAATCATTATTATAGTACGTATTGTGTGAATAAAATAGCCGTGACTTCTTCAAAATGATTAAACATTCAAACGTTCAGAATAATTTGCTACATTTAGTTATTTAATCGTAATTTACTATCGAATACTCGTTTTTCTGCTAAATACACACCATTGCACTTTTCAAAAGCGTAAAAATAAGATCGTCGCCCACGTGAGCAACGCGACCCTAATGGAAACTTAAAACTGTCACCCAAATATGAATGGCCATCGTTGAAAAGCTCAAGAGTACAAAATTCGGACAGAGGACATGATTTTGGTGGGTCAGATTGGAGAGCGAGATCAGTTGCAAGACCAGAGAAACACGAGAAAGAGAAAGAAGCGGCAGAAAGAGAGGAGCTACCACTGTTAATCGCGTTCGAGGAGAATTCAGGGTCCAATAAAGCCTCACAATAGGTCGATTAGACGGATAGCGTCTGCATTATTGTTCGACGTAATTGCCCCCTGACAATTAGTCGATCCGTATAACGACGGTGGAAATCAATGTAACTCGCCCGTGGGAAATCCTCTCCCCGTTTGGATTTTCGCCCTCGCTTCCAACCCTCTCGACTCTTTTTCATCCTCCGCCACACACGTACGCCTCCTCCTTCATCCCACTCTCGTTCGCCCGGAGTCCCAACTCATTCGATTACTTCCTGGCACGCGAACAATACGTTAACCCATTTCACGCCGCGATGTACTCTCGCCATTTCGTGTTTCTCCGGCGAGATTAGCCGGAAACAAAGGGAATGAACTCGGAAGTCGGATCGAGCCGGTGAACGGCCTTCCCTTCGGCCAATTGTCGCGCGACGAGTTCTTCAAAAACCGGGGGACGGTCGCGAGACATCCGGACTGTTGGAGGAATCTTCGCTCGTAATTTCCAAAGTTTTGGGAAATTAATCCTCCGACTTTGGTAATGAAACGAGGTTGGGCTGCCTGCAGCGAGATTCGCAAAAAAAAAAAGTCGACTCGACTTGGCAAACAGTTTTCAAGATTGAAATTCTTGATTGGGAAAGTTGCGAATCTCCCGCGGGCTATGTTGTATTTCAGTTTATTAAAAAATCCGTGATGTACGTAGAATGTTGTTCAATTACCCGGAAATTAAACGTTTAAGCTGTTGTGATTAATATTTGGAAATTGAAGGATTTCGATTATTTGGAAAAACAATCATGATCAGTTCAGCGAGAGTATACAGAGTGTCACGTAATTGATGGCTCAAGCGGGAAGGTGGTGATTCTGCATGAAAAGCTGAATAGAAAATATAGAATAAAATTTTTTCGTACGAACCTCTGTTAAACCTCTGAAAAATAGCTTTGATAGTTTATCGAGCACGCGTGCACTTGATCAAGATTCAACCTAATTATTGGAAGACGTTCCTCTTGAAATTCGAAGAAATTTAATTTACCAACAAGATGGAGCACCGTCGCGTTTCAGTCGTAAAACGAGAAATTTTTTAAACGAAAAACTGCCAACATTGGATCAACCGCAAAAATACCTTGGCCACCACGATTTCCGGACCTGTCACCGCTGGATTTTTACTTATGGGGCATGTTAAATCTATGGTGTATTCTAGCGACACAGCGAACGTTGAACAATTAAAAGAAAAAATTGTTGCAGCGTTTGCAACATTGAAACTGCAAAATAACACATTAGGAAATATTCGTAGAAATTTAATAAGAAGAGCACAGTTGTGCGTGCAACAACGTGGACGTCACATCCGACAATTTTTAAACTAAAAAAGACTGGTGAAAAGTAAACATTCTGTGACCTAGCGTACGAATATTGGGAAATAATGTTTACAAATGTTAGCAGAGATAATAATGAAATTCGTTGAGTTGAATCGTGATCAAGTGCACTCGATAAACTTTCAAAGCCATTTTTCTCGGAAAACAGAGCTTCGTATGAAAAAATTTTATTCCATATCTTTTATTCAGTTACTCACGTGGAATCACCACCTTCCCGCGTGTACCACAAAATAAAATAATATTAAATTTATAGAAAAGAAAATCATATATATTAATAACATCAATAATAAATTTAATAATAAACAATAATTTTTAAATTTAATAAAATTTAAATTTATAATAACAATTCTAAGAATTAAAATTATTATAATAATTAGTCCGTTAGAATAATAATTTAAAAAAATTATTCTTCAATTTAATATATTAAAATTTAAAAAAGAAAGAAATCATAATTAAATATATTAAATTTCTTAAAATAATAAAATCGAATAAATAAATTATTATCATTAAATAGATTGTATAAATTAACCCAATCATTTTAAGGTATTAAATTCAAAAATTTTACTTTTTGATGACCAAATTCATAATTTGTACTAATTAATAATAATAATCCTAAAATTCCTTCGCGTACTGTAAATATTAAAAATATAAAAAATATTTATAATCTATATGCATATATATATATATACATATATAATTATATATAAAATAAAAATCATATGTAAAAATTCTATGGTAATTAAAAATCTTAAATAATAATAACTTTTAACAAATATAACAATTAAAAAAAAATTAATTATTTAATTATATATTTACATGAAATTAATGCTTCAATTACATATAGCAACGTGACACCCTGTATAATACGAAATCCAGACCACTCAAATGTCATACGAATCTTTGGCAGTGCGGAAAAAAACAGAATTTCCCTTTTTTCTCTTTTCATTCGCCGGTGTTTAAGCAAACATCGACGCGAGCGAGATTCCAAACGAAATTCAACAATTCCTTCTGCCGTTGTCAAAGAGAGATTTAGAAAAAAAGGATTAACGCGGGGCTTTTGCACGCGCGATTCCTTTCGAAACGGCCCCCTCTCTTAATTTCGTGACTAACGCGCGGCGCACGGCGACAGTGAATAATCCAGGAACAAGTTAGTCTGTGCATCGGAGCCCGGTGGCGGGTACAGTAGGTAAAGCGCTTTGCGCGCGAAACCATCTTAATCTCCATTACAGGAACAATGCCGCTTTAATAATGGCCATTTGCTCTGGCTGATGGATGGAGCGCCGCTCGCGATGGCGGTGGGACGGTCGCTTCGAGTGGACGTATCGCGACGCGCTTTTTATGAGAAATAAATTGACGCCGCTCGCCTTCGCTCGCTCGATCCGCGAACGTACAGGGTGGAACGCTCGTCACGAGGAATGAGCTTTCACACCTTTTCGATTCTGATGGAAATACCTTGGCCTTTGCCTTGATTTTCAAGGAGCAACAATGAAACAATTAAAGGATAAATCGTCTAATCTCCTTGGAAAATCCTCGTTCGTTACATCACGTTGTATACAGCATTTATATATACACTTCCGTCTCCATAAGTCACCGGACACTTATTTTGATCTAGACAGTTAGTAGAACAGAGATACGCTTTTCCGGATTAATTTTATTGTGTTATATTGTATTATATTATATATCTTATTAATTTTATTTAATTTTATTATTGTTATACTCTATTTACTCTATTTTATAATAATACTTGAAAACAAAACTGATATTTAACGTATATGGTCTGAATAAATATTTCAAAGTGTATCAAAAATATATATATATATATATATATTTAAAAAATCGAATCGATGTATTTTGGGAAGAATTGGACAGAAGTCATATTCTATATTCGTGTCATATTTTATGTGTCAAACTGTCTATATGTCAAAAATTTTACCAAGTTGTATATAATGTGTCTTATATCTTTGTACAAATATGAAGGCCAGATATAACCGTGGCATACTTCCGTTTAATTTTAACAGTATTTCTGAATGAATTTCTTTCCACGCTTCTCCTATAAGTCTATTTTTTTATTTTGGACACATTTCTGAAGGCTTCTGTCCAATTCATCCCAAAATACATCGGTTCAATTTTTTAAATATATATACATATTTTTAATACATTTTGAAGTATTTATTCAAACCATATACGTTAAATGTCAGTTTTGTTTTCAAATATTGTTATAAAATAGAGTACGTATAACAAGATTGTATAATAAAATTAATCCGGAAAAGTACATCTGTGCTCTGCTAACTGTTTAGATCAAAATAAGCAAGTGTCCGGTGACTTATAGACGGAAGTATATATATATATTTACATGCACAAGTATCTATTGATCTTCGATCGAAAGAATTTAAATTTAAAATTCGAATTGCGGAACTACGTTTTGCTTTCTCATTCGAAATCGAAACCATAAATTCGTAGATGTTACAAGGCAACCGATTAAGCCGACAGTACATATGTACATGTGTGGGATTCAACGGACTTGATAATTAATTACGGATAATTCATTCAGCCATGAAATCTTCTCTGCACTAGAGTTAATATTCCTATATTGTCTATACACAGAGTGAATCATCTGACTAACAATAAGATAACTTTGGTGGCTGAAATAGTTTCGAAACGATTAATCACATCCAAGAACGTTCTAGACAAAAGTTAAACGACCTCGATTTAATTTACGACTCGTGTCGACGAGTCATCGGCGAATGTAAAATTATCACCTGGATTGATATTAAGTAGCGTGAAACATTCTTTAAGAATTCGGTTGCAAGTGTGTCTGAGCACATCACGTATAATAGAGTGAAACAAACATTTATTTTACTCTGATCGCAATAAATAATTAACAAACGTTACACAATCTCCTGCTGCAACACTCTGAATTATTTTAATTAAAATATCTCCTAGACTGAAATGGTTTCTCGTTACAAATGGCCCGATACATTTTTTTTTTTTTTTTTTTCTATATAGAATAACGAGCTAAATAGAATAGTGTATTGAAAAATATACAATTTCATTTGAAAAAAAAACAAACAAACTTGACTTTTATGCGTTAGAAAATATCAGTTACGTCAATTAATGCCAAACTTTCGTTTGAAACACTTTTTCGATACAATCAATCTTGATTGATACAATCAGTCGTATTTCAACTTCTAGTAACTTCTCAAGTGACTCACCCGGTACACAAGGTGTCCCGAACTTGAACGACGAAACTACGAAGGCTTCATCTACACGCAAAGAGAAGAAAGAAAATGTAATATAAAGTTTAGCAGGGAAACTGTTTGCCTTGTTACAAAGTTATAAACAACTGTTACATGCATGGAATGGCATTTCTCTTCTCTGCCATTTGATTTTTATTTATGAAGTACTTTAAAACAAACGGTTCACTCAACTAGAAGTTCACAGGAATCTCTCCACGGAGAACTAGTGCAAAAAATAAAGAACGTAATTTTATTGAAATTTAAAAAGCTTCACAGCGTTATTAATTCAAGCTCGACGGAATTGAAAACTGTTTCTTACTGTTCTGCAATTGTCATAATTAATAATATAATAAAGCGTTTGGCGTCAAATTTCGTACAACATTCTCCTCTTCTTTTTATGTTAATTAGATTACCTTCGGAACACTCTGTGTACATCATATTGCATTAACGTTATTTTAGTAGATGAAACGTAAAACACACACATACTCCTGCACTGTGGTCAATAAATGTTACTCTTCACTGGGAATCCACGAACATCCCACGCGAATACTCCCGTTTCAGCGTGCTTAATCACTGCTGTGATTAAGCAAACAATACACAAAACGTTATTTCGTAATTACTTTGTTCTGCAAATAATAATCATAATTTCAACTTCGTAGGAACTTTGTATCACAAAATTGGCCTGGATTCCTAATTAAAAAAGCGTGGCCACTTTAATCAAAGAAACGCAAACAGACGAGGTAAAAACGACTACTCTCATCTCTCTCTCACTCTCTCTTCGACAGCGAACACGGAGAACGAGCTGAAGCTGTCCAGAAACGAGTTGGACCCGGCGAAACGAGGCTACGAGTCTGCCTCCGCTCTGTCGTTCCCAGCCACGTCGGAATCATCAAACGATTCGAGAAAGTCCCGCAAGAAGTTGAAGAAGAAGAAGAAGAAGAAGCCGAGGCATCGTTTCACCGCGAGCGCGTTAACGTCTGTGCCAGCGACGCCTCCGCTGTTGACCACCACAGAGACGCCCTGGCAAACGACGCCGGTCCAGTGGCGTCTGGTGGCCGAGAGGCTCTTTGGCCCGCCCTGGCAGCAGGATCTGCACGATGAAAGCGAAAAGACCGCAAGCCCGAGTTACGCCGTCCCGCAGAATCCCAGAGGCTTGACCTCCATCAGAGAGCTGATCGAACAGAACAAGTCGAAAGGCAAGTCTTTCACCTACGATCGTAAGCCAATACTGACGGACGAGGCCGCTGAACTTGGGAGTCAGAGGCTGATGCGGTTTGGCAAGGTCGCCGCGCGTCAGCCGCACAGAGAGTTCGCGAACGTGTACGACAGACCCTCAGGTGAGTAGGTTGAGTCATTTAACCGGGGGTATTCCAATGTGAGGTGCGTGTTTTTTTTTTTTTTTTTTAGAGACTTTGTTAGAGAATTTTTTTTGCAAAGAAACTATTGTACATTTTGCAGTCGAATTGACAAGGTTTATTTGTACGTGTTTAAAACGATTAGTCGCTTTAAAAAACAAAAGGTCGTCTCGCGGTGTCCATGATTCCGGCGATTCTGCATGTCGGAAATAAAAGAACGCGAATGTTTCTTAATTAGTATGAGTTTGGCTGTAGCAGGTACCGAAACAAAAGAAAAAAGTCACGTTTTTGTTAAAAGTTTTTGTTAAACTTTGGAAGCCTGAAAAAATATAGAAAGTAAAATTTTTTGGTCGATTCTGGTAGGGGTTATAGTTATCACACGTGCACTAAATGCGTGCTTAAAATTTTGAGTCAATTGGACAAGTCAAGATTTCGAGATATCATGGACACTGTTCTGGCAAACACAGTTTCCAGGAAAATGTCTTTAAAGTTTAGTATTGCGGTAACAATGACGTTCTTCAAACAACCATCACTTCGTTAATTTTAAGAGTTCACATGTAAGGTTACAGAGATTTTAAGAGCATGCAAAAAAAAAATCGATTTTTTTCAAAGGTTCACACTAGAATACCTCCTTAAGTCGTTCTTGCGTTTCTCGTTTCTACGGTGGATGGTGTAAAATCAAAGGCGGCGAATTTCTTTCCCGTTGTTGGAAGAACATGAACTCTGCCCGTTTCACCATCGTGAAAATAAATTCCCACTTTGTTCATTTTGTCTTATACAAACACTTTCTTTACCTATATTTCTTTGACTAGCAGCTACAATTTGTATACGTATATACTTAATGCGAGTATTATGGCCGCGACACTCTCGACGCAGTGGAGAGATCGATTCAGTGGAGGGGATAGTGCTAGCGAACAGGCAAGTGGGGATAAAAGCAGCCAGTTAGCCACCTCTGCTGTAAAATTTAATACAACGCGAAATTCAGTCTTTCCCTCGCTCCTTGTATTATTCTCTGTATAACAAGTTTTAATTTTCAATCGATTAAGTGGCAAACTTTTAATCAAACGATAAATATAGTAATATAAAATATTACTAAATTTAATATATTGCTATAATATAAAATATTACTAGAGTTAATATATTGCTATAATATAAAATATCACTAGATTTAATATATTCCTATAATATAAATTTAATATTTTGCTATAATATAAAATATCACTAGATTTAATATATTGCTATAATATGAAATATCACTAGATTTAATATATTGCTATAATATAAAATATTACTAGAGTTAATATATTGCTATAATATAAAATATCACTAGATTTAATATATTGCTATAATATAAAATTAATATATTGCTATAATATAAATTTAATATTTTGCTATAATATAAAATATTACTAGATTTAATATATTGCTGTAATATAAAATATTACTAGATTTAATATATTGCTATATTATAAAATATCACTAGATTTAATATATTGCTATAATATAAAATATCACTAGATTTAATATATTGCTATAATATAAAATATTACTAGATTTAATGTTACTATAATATAAAATATCACTAAATTTAATATGTTGCTATAATATAAAATATTACTAGATTTAATATATTGCTATAGTATAAAATATTACTAAATTTAATATATTACTGTAATATAAAATATTACTAAATTTGACATATTGCTATAATATAAAATATTACTAAATTTAATATATTGCTATAATATAAAATGTTGCGAAAATTTCATTATAATATAAAATGTTACTTTGCTCTGGAGTGTTCCAACAAACGAAATTTCAAATCCTTTCGACCGAAAGTGCCCGAACGCTCTTTGATCTTTCAGATCCAGAACGCGTGCCCGACTACGACATACCGGAAACGTACCGCCGACTGCGATACAATCAGCTGTCGCCAGCGTCGCGAGAGTTCTTGCGAAGACGCGAGGAGGATTACCAAGGCGACTTTAACGTGCAGTCGGATGGATTTCCCGCCAGTGAGGAGTACGAGCCAAGATCACGAGATTTCCCATTGAGCAAGAGTTGGCCGGACTTGTCGTACGGTTACAATCCACCCTGGCGACCGGAGGAACGTCCACTGTTGCCTGTTCCCTCCGGGAAATGGTCCTGGAGGCAGCCAGCCTCGAACGAGGCCAGCTATTGGTCGCAACGCGGTAGCTTCCTACCGGTCGAGAAGAGCTACTGGTCCGTGTTGGACAACGAGCAGGAGGACGCCGAGCAGGAAGCCGAGGCCGAGAAGATGTGGCAGCAGCAACGTGTCCAACACACGTGGAACAGAGACAGGCCCAACTGGCCGGTCGAGAAACCGGTGAAAGTCGCGCCCACGTGGCAACAAGGAGAAAGACACGCGAAACTGTACGACCGCGATCAGGCGAACGGCGTCTGGGAGAAGAGCAAGAATCGCTCCGAGTCCAACAGATCGTCCGCGAAACAGGAGAGAAAGGAGAAGGTCGTGCTGCCTCAGATAACCATGAAAACGTGGAACAGCCTGACCTCCGACCCGGCCACCTGGCCTCACAAGCTACCGGGCGCGAAACCGTGGCCGAAGGACGAGAACGGCAAGTCGTACAACCCGAACGCCGACCTGGTGAAGAAACTGGGCTTGGACAAGCAGAGCGGCGCGGAGAAGTCGAACGGCGAGGTGAAATCGAAGAACGAGAAACAGAGCAGACTGTTCTCGTCGAAGGACGAGGAGAAACCGACGGCGAACGAGGCGACGAGGCACAAGTCGTACAACGACAGAAGCAACTTGAGCGACTACAAGACGAGATCCGGCGAGTCGATGAAATCGTGGACGATGCTGTCGGATTCCAAGGGTTCGAAGGACGATTGGACGAAGACGGAGAGTATGCAGGGGGACGATCCCGCCGCTTGGAGAAGAAAGTACGAGGGGAAGAGTTCGTGGAGCGAGGAGGCCCAGGCTTTGCCCAAGATCCAATCGGTTGGCGCTTGGGTAATGGCGGCCGACCAATCCACTTGGAAACCGTACCAGATCAAACCGATGGAGCCTGCCACCGACGAGAACAATTCTCGAAGGTGGTCCTCGAAGCCGCTCGAGAGGTCGAACGCGAAATGGACGGGCAAGGGATCCTGGCCAGAGAGGGCCAACGACTCCTGGATGGACCATGAATCCAGTATAACGCTCTGGCCGGAGGAGAAGGCGAACAAACCGGGCTCGTGGTTCACGAAAGCCAAGGGCGGCAACTCCGACTCGTGGAAAGCGAAGGGAGAGTGGCTGTCCAAGCCAGAGTCCACCGCGTGGATGTCCAAGATGGGGGACAAGGGTTCCTGGTCGACGAGAAGCGGCTCCTGGTCGACCAAGTCCAACGAATCGTGGACGTCGAAGGCCAACTTGGACAACGTGTCCAAGTTCAACGACGATCCGTGGCCGGCCAAAGCCAAGGAGGACGATCCCGCGGATTCCTGGACGAAAAAGTCCAACGAGCAGAACAACTGGACAGCGAAGGGCAACGAGCTCTCGCCGTGGCAACAGAAGATCAACGACGAGTGGAGTTACGGGAAGACGAGCTCCACCGGCACCTGGCCGGCGAAATGGAAACAGTTCGCCTATCACAGAGTGACGGCGATGCCGATCTCCAAGCCCGGTACGACGGCCGACGCCACCTCGTCCAAGTCGAAAAACGCGTTCGTCGCGGTGTCCGCGGTTTCTTCGCCCAAGTACACCGGAAACGATTGGAGAAAGAACGACGACGATCCAAGGAGCGAAAACGGCCACGCGGACGAACAGGAGCGGACGGGTAGTAATCAGGTGCAAGTGGGCCTCGAGCGACCCATCTACGCGTGGAAGAAGGACACCGGTCTGCGAAACCGCCCGGCCAAAGGCAATAACAGCGACCCGTTGGAGAACCAGCTGGAGGCACTCAGGCAAATTGACTTCTGGTCTTACAAAGAGAACGAGGCCGAGGTGAGCGATTATTCGATTCGCGTTTTATTCAATTTCCCGCGACGCCCTGCTCTTTGCGACTCGACCGAGAATCGACGATCAATTAACGACAAGACCGATGCCTTGGCACAATTTTTTCGTTGGCACAGAGAAATTAATGCGAAAATATGGCCGTGCAATTTTAATTTGGTGTAGAACGGTTTATTTTTTTTTTTTTTTTTGAGATTTGAATGATTGTTGTTTCTTTTTCGTAAAATATATAAATAAAAGTTTATTTATTTATTTTTTTCTTACACAACATTTTAGCACAAGATAATTGAAAATTGACCGTTTCTAATTAGTCGACAAACATTCTAGTTAATCGACTTTGTCGAGACGTTGAAGACGACGAAAGAGAGAGAGAGAGAGAGAGAGAGAGAGAGAGAGAAGTCGCAACGACGAGTATATCAAAACCACGACACGCGGTTACTGAGAAATTTTAAGCGTATACGCCCCGCGCTATTACGACTGATCATTTTACTTCTGAGGTGTGTTCTTGCAATTTTTATAACAGTGCAGAAACTATAATAATTGTCCGGAGTTTTAAGATTTAAGCATTACAGAACAAGGCAACAAATCTAATTTTAAGCGATTATTTTGACAAACAACTTTTCAACGAAAATTAATTTAAAATAAAAGATTTCGCTCCAAATATTTCTAGTATTGTCATTTGTGTACTAAGTAATAACAAATGGTATTAAATTATTTAAGTAATACTTACTTTAATTTTAACGTTTTATCGTTACTCTGATAACAAATTTCACAGCGTCTTCTTACCGAATCGATCTTAACAAACAGTCGAAGAAAATGATCAAGATGTCAATACGTGACTTTACGGCATTAATTTGGTAAAAAAATAATTCTTCGTTGGAAAGATTCCAAATAGTCGAATTGCACGTACGTCTTCAACGACTGAGAAAACAGCTGGAGAGTCGTTCTCGCTGAGCTTTTTGACGAACGAAGATGGGCGATCGGCTCGCGCCGTTTGGAAGAGAAAGCCCCGAAAGACACTCGAATTGGAAGGTAACCCCGTGGCATCGCGACGCTTTTACGTGCTGCAATTTCCCGGATCCGTTGACGTGGACGTGCCCGGACTGGATTGACCTTAGCGGCCGGAAGTGAGCGATGCCCCACTTCCGGCGTCGATCTTACGTGATACCCGGCCTGATTGCGAAAGTTCGCCGCCGAACATAAAGTTTCGCGCGATTCCATCCCCGATCCGGATATTCCCGGTTGAATCAACGGTTGATCTTCGTCCGCCCATTGGCCAAATAGACGGAAAGTTCCCTTAAATCGATTCCCTTCGCCACTTTCCGCGAAGTTAATAAACACGGTCGTTCGGGACAGCTTTGAAATCGTGGGCCTTTGAACTGTTTGGTCTAGCGAATCGATCGATTCGGGGACGTTTTCGTGCGTGAATTCAAGGGCAGAGGGATGTTGACTGAGGCGACGAGAGGTGTTTGGAGTTTAGCGTACATATCCACAACGCGAGAGGCAATGTTGGTTGAGTCGTAAATAATTTCCGTTTTCAGCGAGACAACTTTGTTTGTCGATGAAACAAAACGACCATCGTACGAATCGAATTTTAATCCGAGAAATTGTCGGCTCGCGAGCCTATGTGGAGGGAGCAGCGCCAGAGAAGTGGGGATAAAAGCCGCCAGTTAGCCACCTTTCGCGTAAAATTTGACACGAAATTCAGTCCTTTCCTCGCCTTGCTTCTTACTCGTATTACTCTGTGTGAACAATTTTTTTTTTATTCTCAATCGATTCAATAGCAAACTTTCGATCGAACGAAGTGTTGCCTTGGGTTAGGTTGGGACTCGCTCTGTCGATATATTCCCCATTGTTTGCCATTTGTCGTTTATTGTAGCTCGTTGATGGCATTAACATTTCTAAGTACTATCGACACCTATGTAACATCTGAGAAAGCCGAATATCCGATGTATCGACGGGCTCTCTCTTCTTGTTTCGAGTAGCTTCAGTCCTTATTTGATTTGATTAACTTTGAAAATATAGAAACTACAATAATTCATATGAAAACATGTGAAATTAAACTTCGCCTGGCGAATTTAAATCCGTCCACCAGCGAAGGGGGATTTAAATACTCCGTCCTTAGAATGTTAACCATTACCCAATTATAATTTATATATAATAATTATAATTATTATTTAAATATATAATTAATATAATTATAATTATATATATATTATAAAATTAATATAATTATTATATATTATATAATTAATATTTAAATATATAATTAATATAATTATTATATATTATAATTATTAATATTTAAATATATAATATAATTATAATATAATTAATATTTAAATATATAATTAATATAATTATTATATATTATAATTATTAATATTTAAATATATAATATAATTATAATATAATTAATATTCAAATATATAATTAATATAATTATTATATATATCATATAATTAATATTTAAATATATTAATTACAATTATCACGATGCAATTATAATTTAAATATACCAATTGACAAAGCACTCGTCTTCCGTTCGCAGAAGAGGCTGGCGTCGACGAGCACGACCACGGAAACGACGTCCAAGAGCCCGATGAACGCCTCGACGACGACCACGGTGCATCGCCGAGGCAGCTTGATCGCAGGGAACGACAACGGCCTGACCGAAACGGATCGACGGACGATCTCGATGAAATAGATCGTAGATTCGCCGCTGGTCGTTGATCTTGCCCGACGGGTACCGGTCTGTTCAGTCGACAATAGGCTACGCGAAGTCTCCGAGCAATTTCCAACGACTCTCTGGCCCCCTGCCAAAATGCACCGTACCCCTGTCACGCTTGGCTCCCCTCGCGGGCGTCGCGATTCTTCGATTTGCAATTTGATTGGCGCTCCGTCGTCGATCGTTTAGACAGCTGTCTTCTTTTTTTTTTCTTTTTTTTTTTTCTTCACCCTTAGCGATTCTCTCGTTCACCGTTTCCTGCGTTCTGTGTTCCCTTTTCCTTTCTTTCTTGCCTTCCCCTTTCCTTTTCCTCGTTTCGTCGTTCCGACGTAGTCTTCGAAAAGAAAAGGTGCCGTGAGTTGATGACCCCTTGCATGCCGTGTTTGTCGAGCGTACGTGGACGTGTAAAGAAAGAAAGAAAGAAAAAAAAAAAGAATCAACGCTATGTATTCTTCCGAAAGAGGGGGACGGGGCGATCGTTCTCGATCGAAACTTCCAACTCTCTCGCGCCTTCGTTTTGCTCCAAAAAGCTATAAAAAGTCCCCGAATTTCTCAACCTCGTGCTTGCTGCCCATTGTTGAAACCTCGCCTCCCCTGTCCACCTCTACTACTTTCCTCTCCCTCTCTCTTTATTTAGCTTGGATTTTCTCGGCAAGCAATTTTTCTCGATAGCGGCATTTACCACTGAAACCCTCCCCCCCCCCCTCCCATCTTCCTGAATTTCACTCCTTTTTTTTTTTCTTTATTTCGACCTCCTCGGACGAGAACAGAGGAGAACGAGTCCTAAAATTCAAGGCGAAGCGCCTCCGGAAGGGGAAAAATTTCCCCAGCGGAGAGAAATCTCCTCCCGTTCCGTGAGAATCGAACGCGAGTTTCGAAGCTTGCGCGCAGAACTGGAGATCGTTCGACGAGCGGAACTACGTACATACATACATATACATATATATATATATATATATATATACACACACACATACACACTTAGCTTCGAATTTCAGTGTAAAATTCAATGTTGAATCTTCACCATCCTTAACGATATTCAATATTTTCGAAAGCCTTGAAATCGTACATGCGCCCGCGTACGCACGGAGAAACCATTCGTTCCGGTCGAAGGGTGATAAAACACGTGATGTTGCGGAAGTTGATCAATCTTTGGCTATCTCCAACTTACTTATCGAACATGTTCAAATTGGTTGGAAATTGGTGGAGGGGTTTTGCGGTAAATCGACAGGATCGACGGTGCACGGGACGACGAGGGGCTAACAGTAAGAGCTTGTACGCTTTCGCAAATCACGGGAACCTGTAATTTCGTTGCGCAAGAGAGAGAGAGAGAGAGAGAGAAAGAGAGAGAGAGAGTTTAGTAGGAAATCGAGCGAATATTTTTTCTACGGGACTGAAATTTGTCGAAATGGCGACTAAGAAAAAACTGTTCAATCCTTCGAGTGCCCTTAACGCATCGTAAGTTGGTTCCTCTTTCGTCTGTCAGGAAGAAAAGCCAACCAACCAAAGCGGTTGAAGATCGTGAAAAAAGAAAAAAATGGATTGTCGTCCAGAAAATGTCCAGAACGACGTCGAGGGCATGGGAGCGTCGACTTTTGCCGCGTTTCTTCGTTCGTCTATATCGGAGAGTAGCGCTTCGGAACGGAGCCAGCAAAAAAGAATCCATGACAATATATATATATCGACAAGTGGCATTAAACGAATTGGAAGGGACGGAAATGTCCGTGCAAGAACCGGTGTTGTCACGCCGCTCGAGGTTCGACATTGCGACGAGAAAGGGAAAAAAAAAGACAAAGGCAGATCGTTGTTGGACGTTGCTCCAAGGTTCTACGGTTTCATGGTATTTTTCAACCCTCTGCGGCCTTTCAGCGCCTCGGCGTGTTTGTCGAAACGTAATTGGCGAGAACGACTAGAGAACGCGATTTGATCCCGATAATTTTCTTATTGACCCGAGGGCGAAACCGAGAGATCGTTCACGAGAGGGGAAACTGATAGGGGATGGTCTGTCTCTCGTGAGAACGTCTGAAATGTTAAGAGTTTAAAAGAAAAGGGAAAAAACGACACCGTGCAGAGAACGGAAGCTCCCTTAAAGTAAAATTTCCCAACGAGAGATGACAGAGAGAGAGAGAGAGAGAGGGAGAGGGAGAGAGAGTACGGTACCGCGTTAAAGCATCGCCTTCCATTTACATATCATTTATATTGAATTTCATTTAACGTTGATGAAACGTTGCTCGGCTCGAGTCAGAGCTTCGAGAGCTGCGAAGCTGTTGAACCGTAGAGGGTGAGCTCTCCGCTGGTGTATCGATTGGAAAGGCGAACGAATGGACGAAGAGTGAAATTAGCAGGAAATCGAGTCCGTGGCATATCACGTGGCGTGATAATTCTCGCGTAGGACCAGACACTGTGCGTCGATGTGTACATAGAATGCGTTTAATTAATTAGTTTTTCATTCGTCGTTGTTGAAGGAACGGAAAATGAGAGTTAGACAACGAGTTCGATCCCGAACGTTGGCTTTCGTCGGACGCTTTTAACAGAAAGTTACGCCCCGAGCCGATATCTTCGGTAAAAAAAAAAAAAAAAGAAAAAAAAAGAGAGAAGAAGAGAAAATCAAAGGGACGTGGGATCGATGGAAGTTGATTGAAATTTAGGCAAAGTCCGTGCGAGTTCGAAAATCGATTTTGTTCTCAGTCGAGTTATCGATACGTCGGGAATAATTCTCGAGCGTATCGTCGCGTCGGTTCGTTTTTCAAAACAGCTGTGGGCACTGTAAATATCCCGGTTTCACGGTTTCGTGTTGGACGAGCGTTCTTTGATCGACGAGGATTTCATTTCGAGATAGAAAGGTTTATCAAACGCGCGAAACGAGAAAAAAAGAAGAAGAAAAAAAAAGAAAGAAGGGGAAGATCAGAAAACGACGACGAAATAAAAGAACGAATCGAATTAAATTCTTCTATGCTTCGGAACCGAGTCGTTCGAATTCTATTAACGTATCGAGCTGGCGAATCAGAGTGCGTGTGGCTGCGATATTTGAGAACAGAGGGAAAGAAAAACGTCGTTGTTCTTCTCCGAGTAATGTTTTATTTAAAACGAAGGCACAGAGGAGACTCGTAGACAATGAAAACGCGGGAGAGTCGTTCGAATGAAAGATTGAAACGCTGAGAAGGAAGTTGCGACATAGTGTGAGTCCGTGGTAAATGGGTTAGTGCATTCGGAACGGAAGTATAGATACGCACACATGCATACACAGTTGTACGCACACGACAAAGAGGAATAGAAGGGATGTCGTAAGGGTACGCTGATATATCTCCTCGAATTTTCAGAATTCATGGAAATTCATGTACCTTTATAGAATCCTCTGTATCTACCCGTACGTAGGATATCGATTTAAGAAAGATGAGAGAATAAATGTCGTACGTTGTATATTTACCCTAGTGTACTTTCTTCATCGTCCTAGATCGATGCCTGAATTCCCCTTGCTTCATGCTTTTTGTTAACCAACAGCGACGCGGAGTTCTACATTATCAACTGACGATAACCTCCCGGTTGTCTTTACGGTAATTGGTAATTAAGGCTACTGCTTTACCGATGCCTGTACGCGCGATCTATTTAAAAACTTTTCTATGCATATTTGACGTAATTAAAAAGAGAGAAATTTCAATCAGTGGAAAAGGAAATTGACGAAAATCTTCTCTACGTGAATAAAGAGTTAAATAAAGTAATACAAATGTAAGTAAAAAGAAGAAAAACAAGTTTTAATAATATTTTTTAAGAAACTGCAATAAATTTGTAATGAAATGATTCTATTGTCTGTAGCGTTAATGAAAAAAAGGTAACAATATATCAAACGGCCAAAATATAATCTGTAACTACTACTACAAATACTAAAATCGAGCATAGTGACAAAGTAGCGACAAGAATGACTTCCCATGCTCTTGATGGATTCCCCATCCAAAGAATGGCTAGCCATTAGTAGTTGCCCTCTTCTGTGGCAATTTGCCGGGCCTCTTCGGCTTCAAGCCTCTTCTTTCTTCGAGCGCAATGCCCGCTGAAATACAATCTAGCCTCGAATCTTTCTAATTGCAAAGCAAACAATAGCTCATAATCACGACCGCGAAATTCGAAAAGTCGACAAAACTACAACCTACTGTGCTCGAAACAGGTTGGACACGCAAAAACGCACCAACCTGCCTGGCCCTACCTACTTAGAATTAGAAACAGGCATACCAGAAAGTAAGTTACCTATCCTATATCCAACCGCCCTATATTTAAAAAATGGCAAAAGACAGGCACACCAACACACTCACTCCACGGTTCTCACACATACACCCAGGCGCAACCTAATCTACAGAGGACGTCCCGGAACGTCTCCGACACCCGAGCTTAACACACAGCTTTCACACATTAATTTACGTACCATTTTCCTGAAATCAACTGATGATTACTAGCGACCATTGCGCAAAATATTTCCAATCTTAATTGAACGTTCTTGATCATTATCTGAAGAAATGATATTATTGAAATTCGTTGCTATTATTATATACTTTTCATTGTCATATCATCAAGATTAATGATATTCAAAATTTGTTGTAATTAACTGCTCGTATCATTAGTACTCGTGTAATTTATTAATATTTGAAAATTATGCTGCTTGGAAGAATAACAAAAACGGCGCAATTCCACAGCCTAACACACACACACACATATGTGAAAAATACGTCGTGCACGATACGCTAATATATCATTAGTCGCTGAGAAATTACATATTAAGTTTATGAACTATGGTCATCATGCTCGTTGCCTTTTTCCCATCCAAGTAGCACCTGGGCACGTGAATGAGATCCTGACAGTGAACATGGAAAAGGTTAAACCTGGAAATCCTAAGCTATAAAATGATTAGCGTATTTATTTCACATTTAACAGAGTAATATTGTATTCTCTCATTTTATTTTAATATTCAATGACTCTATTTTATAATTTACTTGAATAATTCAATAAATTATTGAAATACTATATTTGAATAAAAGTAAATCAACAATGGATAAGCAACAATATTTAAAATTTAATAAGTAACAATGAACTCTAAGTGAAATGTTGATGAAAAATTCTTTAGGCGATCTCTTCGTCAAAGCACACATTTGCAAATGCAAAAATAATGTTCCAAAATTATTACTTTGATTCTGAAATCTGCACATCGCGAAGTGTCTTCTTGCACGTGAGATTTAGTATTGTTGAACAAATAAAATTAAGTTTCGTGCTTCTTTCACATCTTAAATTCCATTAAAATTATATTGACTATTTTATTATAAAACCCGATATAAAATTGACATATCATTTATAATTGCAACGATTGTAATATTTATCATCATTGCCGCTGCAACAATTTCAATTAAAATTTCATAACAATGAAATCGGAGGATATTCGATTACTCCACTACAAAATACTGAAACAAAATCATTGCAATGTTCATCGTTTAATCAAATATTAATATTTTACTTATTCATGTAGATTTAATAATTCACGAGTCCCTCATATATTTATCTTTGCAATTAATCATATTATATATATTACGATTTAACAAATAATTACAATAAGTTATGTAATTTTTAATCACAAATGCATATTGTATATTCAGTGAACTATTATTAATATTTAAAAACGCGATGTGCAAGAAAACCTATCCTGAGCTAATAAATAGAACATGGACGTAAAAGTGCTACTACTCCCGGGCATAATAAATACCCGTTGTCACTATACTCGTCGAAAATTCTACGTAATACAACCAGTCACCCGTGTCGATTCGGACCTTTCATCCTACGACATGATTGAGCGACCAGAGGAATAAAAATGCATGCGACTCACAATTAGATGCAAAGAACGTTATTTTCTGTAATCTAGGAGGAAGTGATCGTGAAGCCCATCATCAAAGAAGTGAAAGATGGAAGAATTCTATAATAAAACATAAAATATTTATTAGACTTTCTTCTTAAAACTATACTATTTAAAAAGTTTAAGATAAAGAAAGAAATTTTAATAATTGAACATTTTTATTATGAGTTGTTAATAATGACTTGTTCGCGCCCCTAACAAACACAAAATATTTAATAAATATATTTAAAGTATTATACATTTTCAAATATTTTCTAATGTATAACCCTGGTTAAGGTTTCAAATATGGCGCGCTTTTCTTGCCAAGTAAACGAAGCTGCGCAGTGTTCAAACAACATGATGCGCAGAATGTTCAAAACTAACCGTGATAGCGTCCTTTTCTAAAAAGATTTGCCTTCATTAGATTACATAAAATATATTTATTAAATATAACTATATACTCCATAACCTTAAATATATTTATTAAACGTAACTATACTCTTATAAAAAGCTAGTGGATTTACAATTACTCACCATGGTGTCCTTTTAAATTTCATAATATTCTTCGAAAGTTGGCGTCCTCCTAACGTTTCCGAAGATTTTCTCGACAATCGAAATTCTCTCAACGATAATTCGAACAAAGGAACATCAAAACTTTCAAATAAATGTATAAAAGGAACAAATGGTACGAAAATAAAACAGCAATCAAAAGTTAAATGCCATTTTAAAAGTTCATAATACGATATAACGATTCAATCAACGATCGGAAGATCGAAAGGGAAAAAGTAATTTAGTGATAAATTGTGATATTTGTAAAAACTATAAGTTAATTGAACGATATTAACAGTAACATAAATATAAAGAACGATAAGATGGTGGTGAAAGTGTCTATCAAGCATTAATAAACACAATACTGAGCTGACATGTCAACGCGACGATTTTCAGCAATAGACTAACCCTCTGCGCAACAGGTTTGCGTCACTACTAATATGGCGGAGTGAGGGCTCTAACGTACACAAATAAGACCTTACG
The DNA here is from genome assembly GCA_036937485.2 of Tetragonisca angustula. Taxonomy (NCBI): domain Eukaryota; kingdom Metazoa; phylum Arthropoda; class Insecta; order Hymenoptera; family Apidae; genus Tetragonisca; species Tetragonisca angustula. The sequence continues at coordinate 30,596 of JAWNGG020000323.1, forward strand.
AAAATATTTTCTTGTGTCTCTGTAAGTAATTTAATTTCATCGAGTAAAACTAATTGAACGAGTTTTTTAAAATCACTGAGTCTTTATCTGACGATTTTTAGATACTGTTTCTTCTTGCTGCACTTCCCGCGTAAAAGTGACATCTTTACGTTGCACCAGCACTATAGATCGATCGCGTGAAATATCGATTATGTTTGACAATCGTGGTAAGTGAATTACATATTTCGCCGTTTCGTTCGTTGGCGCTGTAATCTTCACCTGACAAGTTAATATCACTCCCGCGCATTTGGTACGAAAATATATTCTTCACAACTTGAAATAAAAGGTAAAAGATTAATTTAAGTTTTACAAAACCAATTTGAGTTCCAAATGGCTTGTTCCATAACAAAAAAAAAAGAAAAAGAACACTACCAACTTTGTCGTCTTATGTTCGTATTTTAATAATAATTTCGGTAATTTAGAACGAAAATCCATATAATGTCATATTTATTCTATCTTTAGTTAACATACGTATATGTACGTGTACGTAGGTTATGTAAGTCAAATATTATCGAATATCGATCATCAAATCGATAATTGTCATGGCGTCCATAATTTCTCCTCCACTTAAAGTCGTGCGGGTAATTGAAATATTATAAAAAGAATTTTTAGACACTTATTATTTTTGCAAAAAATTTTCAATCAATTTAAACTTTACCAATCTTTAATATCGCAATACAATATCAGAATATCAATAATTACCAGCTAGTGACAAAACTTGATTATAAAATCGTTCTCGTCGAATAAATTTCGATAAACGGAAAAAAAGAAATTTACATAATTATTCGTATCGTTCAGAACACAATTATAATTACAAAAATTTTACACATATTCCGTACATATACATACTTGACTATCTACGTATCTTATTCGCTTCTTCTATCTAATCAAATCAATGGAAAGATCCACTTTTACATATCGATGATTAATGCGATAATAAATATTAATTGACTGCCAGCGATAAACAACCATCCAGTGTTTATCAAATGGAAAGTATAATCGATTCGTTTCATTTACATTTTGTTTCGTTTCACATTTCTCATTACCTTCCCGATCGTTATTTTGTTATTCAAATTAAATCTTTCTGTCTGTTAAAACTGTTTCTAAAATTTATCGAACATAGAATGTTTTCAAATTCATATTCCTCGTAGAAACATTTTCTATCGATTTCCCGTTTCCATTCCTTCGAAAGATTATATGGAAGATGAAAACAAATGTTCGACAGAATTTATTCGACGTGATAAGATAATAATTCCAATTCAGATAAGATAATCATGCCAGTTCATCGTTAATGTAATCTGTATGTTCTGTGACGATATGATTTAGCGAGTATGATCCTATAAAAGGAAGTCAAAGGAAAATAACTAATCTTAGTTTATTGATCGAACAAGAATCAAGCGTGGAAGATGTCGTTCGTGAAACTTTTACTAAATATCTGCCTGCTCGGAACGTTCCTTCGGGAGATCCATGGGCAAGGCATGATGATTAGTCCTGTTAGCAGGAGCAGTGCCTGGCGGTTGGGATATCCTGTTGAACAGAATTTCCACGACGATGATCTTTCCTGCGGTGGAGACGTACGAATCCTATTAACTGCTTCATAAATCATTGAAATTTAAGAAAAACAGATTTGTATTGGACATGATCTTGTATAGACTTTAATGATATTAAATTGTTTTATCGATTATATACAGTTTTGCAACCGAGCAAAATGTCAAAATAGCGTGGCAGCTGCAATATGTCTGACAAAAATATTAGAAAGAAGTGAAAAGGTGTCAATGGAAAAGTGACCAAGTGGAAGACAAAAGTTAATTGACCGATTTGTTTACTCGTAGATTCGATTCGTCCAAAATCAAGGAAACTGTGGAGAATGCGGCGACGATTACGCTGCAGTCAGACCCAGGCCAAATGAAAACGGTGGTATTTATGGAACCGGTGTGATCGTCAAGAAATCGTAAGTTCATCATTTCGCTAGAATATATATATATAAAATATCGAAAGTATTTGTTATAATATTTAATTGATACATTCAGAAAAAAACAATACTTTCAAGCATGTGTAAGCGTAAAATCTAGATTTCCAAATCAATCGAGATATTATCAAAATTGTGTTTATTAACACTTTCAGCGGCCTCTTTATGAAGGTAAAGGTGAAACTGACTACCAACAATTTGGGAACATTCAGGTTCCACGTGTGTCCCCTGAACCAAACCAATTCCATCGAAACGGAGGAATGTTTCAATAAATACCCAATCATCCTAAGTAACGGTAGCTACGAGTATCAAGTACCAGAGTTTCAAACGACCTTCAACATAGAAGTCCAACTACCATATGTCTATTTCGAACACTGTGCCTTCAGATGGACTTATGAAACCGCAAAGGATTTGAATGGACATCGAAGAATGTTCAGAAATTGCGCCGACATCATGATAGTTTAGAACACTTTATTTTATAAGTTCAAGAAATTTCCACTTCTTAGACTTAGACTAGACCCTGATGACCTAGAAAACCAAAGAACAATAGTGTTTCCTTATTTTTGTAGCACATCTACTGCTATTATCCGTCTTCTTCCAACGTAACTTATTTTTATTTCTCAATTCTTTAAATAATAATATTACAAACAATTACCGAAAAGAACAAAGATTACAAAGGATTAATTATCTGAAAGCGTTCGTTCGTTGTACACAGGCGGTACAGTTAGTAAAAAATAATGAGAATGGGAACTGATTAAATCAAACTGAAAACAGTTGACTGATGCGCCTTAAAGTTTGCAAATTAGCGGGAAGCGTGCATGCAGATTATTCGGCACGCTTTCACCGAATCTCGGTCTCCCCTGGAGCTTTGATCCTGGTCTTTCTCGCACGCGTTACACTTTCCGCGTTACGTTCCTCAATCGATTTCTTCGTCGACCGATAAATATTTCAGTAAAACGCGATAACGGGCATCAAATCGAGTCGTTTAGTTTCACGAGGTAATCTACAAAAGAATGTATAAATAGATAATTTCGTTATCGCTATGATACAAGAGGTGCCAATTGGAGAAGCGTGATTAGCATTCAATGAAAATTTCTGTTGTGAATAATCACTGATTATTAAGTCAGATTCATTACGATGCTAGTGACAATCCTGCGCAATAATCGATATTCCCCGCGGAAAATCCGTAACGCTTGATCCGGGATGACTAATTCCTCGTTTTGCCAGCAACTTTGAACATGTATTACACAATATACAAACGTGATTTCGAATTCTACGATCGTCTAAAAAGTAAAAGTTCCGTGACAAAGAATTTTTTAGAATATTCATCAGATATATACAGGGTGTTTCGTAACTTCGGGTGCTGATTGTATAATTAGTAGTCGTATAAATATATGTCCTATCTGCCTTCGAGATATAATGAATTTTCTGTTTTAATTACTTTTACAAAAGATGCTCGAAACGACCACCTTGCATTTGAAGACAAGCCTGCACGCGTCTTGTCATTCATCTGGTTGTTCTCTCTATCATTCCTGGTGTTTCTCGAATTTGTCGGAAGCCTTGCTCTATTCCATTTCGTAGTATTTCAGCATGTTCAATCGATGTTGCGTGTACAATAGATTTTAAATGTCCTCACCAATGAAAATCTAATGGATTCAAGTCCGAGAACGAGCAGGCCATGCAAATAGCGCCTCCACGACCAATCCATTTATTTGCAAAGTGTTGATTTAAAAATTGCCTAGCTACTCGGCTAAAACGCGGCGGAGCTCCATCATGCATGAACCGCATACAAAGTCTAATATCGACTGGAACTTGCTCGAATATTTCGTGTAAACGCGTGCTCAAAAAATCAACGTACTTTGTGCCTGTTAGTTTCCCATCGAGAAAAAAAGCTCCAATTAAAAATTTATCAATTATTCCTGCCCATACGTTTTAAACTAAACTGGTGTCGATGTCTTGAATGCACAATAACGTATGGGTTTTCTTCATCCCAATTATGATTATTATGAAAATTGAATACACCATCCCTGGTAAAACTAGCTTACTAGAGTTTTCTCTGTTTATAGAATTCATTATATCTCATAAATGAAGACAGATCGGACATATATTTATATGACATTTTTTTCATTATTTTTAGGCGTGCAATCAGCTCCCGAAGTGGGTCCCACAAGTTACGAAACACCCTGTATATTTAGGGTTACGTTTTCGACGTTACCAATGAACTCGATCTTCACGTTACGTCGTACGTACGTGATATAATTCCGACGTTAAAACATTAACTCGAAAGATCGCGTAAGATAATGTAGAACGATTTCCTAGCACCTGGCTAGAGTAGCTCGAATCTAGTTCAACTGCATGACATAAGACACGAACACGAATACGAGCCATCGTTACGAAGGTGAGGCCGCGTGTATACGAGTCTCGCTAGAATCCGCTCGCTTTTCCCTGCGAGAAAGATTTCTCCGACCAAACTTAGTCAAAGACCGTCCTCGACCGGGCTCGATTCGTCTACCGGGTGACTCATTTACCAAGGAATTTCCGTCCCGATCTTCTCGCCGTCGTCACGATGTCACTCGTGCATCCGGTATCTGTGATTTTAAACAGAAATCTCCACTCGGCGCGTCTCGAGTCCTGTAAAGGATCGTTTGATCCTTGTTAATCGAGCAACGGACGACTCATCGAAAGCCGAAAAGTAGGCGCTGCTTTTCCGTCGCGTTGTTTCGTCTTGAGCGTGTCGCCACCCTGACCCACTGACACTTTCTCTCGAGGGAACAAAGAACTCGGAACAGATCTATAAAAAGAAGAGTGACGCGCGCCGTTCTGCGCCACCGGGGCGGTGGAAATTTCTTTCGCAAGTTTCTAGAAAACAGAGGTCGAAAGGCTTCCGGTTGGAGGGAATCGTTTGCAAATCGTCCTGATTTCTTAAGAATCTATCTGCTGCACGTCTCAACGAACAAAGAAGAAACCTCGAGCTTGCCGATCCAACCAGAGGAACTCCGGAAAACGAGGTCGACGATGAAATTACGTCCTCTCCCAGTTTCAAACGATCTCGAACGCTGATTGCGTTCCAGCAGCAATGAATGCGGTGGCCACATTTTCGGTAAAAAAAAAAAAAAAAAAGAAATACGACTGTTGCGCGAGAACAGCGTCGAAAAATCGACGAGTCCCGACGAAACGAATTCCAAATACGTTTAACGAACTGTTACGTTGCATCGGCTAATAATTTCCAAGGCGTGTGCTCGTTGCGGCGTAGCTCGACGCGATTGTGTGTTAATTGGTTCGTAAGAAGAGAAAAAAGAAAAAGAAAAACGAAAAGAGAAGGAGAAAAGGCGTTCGCGATTGTCTCTGATCGTATCGTCGCGTCGTTGCTGCAAGGTGAAACTGTTTCTAAAATTACAGCCTCGCAACGCATCGCGCGATATTTTGTTCGAGCAGCGAGGTGACGATCGATCAACGATGAAAATACGCGAGACGGCGAGCGCTTTACTTTCGATTTCACCGCTTCGGCCGTGGGACATCGCGCAACGTTTGTCCTTCGATTCGTGCCACGCACGTTCTTGGCTAGAGAGAGAAAGAGAGAGAGCAATTACGCGACTCAGCGTTTAATTGATATACCAGTTGAATATCGTTCAAAAGGACGAACGTCTCGGTACACACACACACACACACACATATACACAAGGAGATCTCCAAGGAAGCCACAACCAAAACACACGGTAGGGGAAATAGGCCGTGTGCGCGTGTGTGGCTTCCTTCGATACCAACGTGTCGGAGGCACGCGTGGCCAGTTGAAAGGCGATTCGAAGGCATCGATATATCGTCCGGCTAAGCGGGAACAGACTGTAGAATCGCGTGGCCGGGCCTGTAGCAAGGTGAGCGTGGAGAATTCTCTCCGGCTGGCCGGAGAGTAGGAATGAAAGGTAAGCGAGGCAACAACGCCAACACCGGCCAAGGAGGAGGTAAATCCCGCTCACCGGTGCACTTCACCTCCGGCCTCGGCACGGATCGCGACCGAACCGAGTGAACCGAGTGAACCCGGTGATTCGTGCGTATCTCTTCGTTTCGTGTGCCCTCGGCAAGCCACACGCTTCTCTCGATTCACTGACACTATTTGCGAGACACACGCGGGTCTCTCTATCTTTGCTCGTTTCGTCGGGACGTTCGTCGAATCGTAGCAGTGATACATAGTATACATATCAGACAGTGCGAGTGTACGGTTGGTGTTTCAGCGACATTGGTGTTTCCGAGGGACCGTATGACAGAAGAATGCGGTAGGATGCGTATCCAGGAAGGATGTTTTCTGCGCGCGATCGCAGGACTTTGCCTGATAGGCGGGGTCGTCGCGTTCTCGTCGGCCGCCGACGTCGAGACGCCCGTTCAAACAACAATCGGTGAGTCTTGCTTCTTCTTCTTCTTCTTCTTCTTCGCGCGTCGTTTCATCTTTCTTTTCTTTTTCTTTTTTTTTTCAACGCGATTTCTTGCTTCTCGAGGCACGAGACCCTCTTTCCTTTCAGATGAAACTACGCTCCGCGTTTCGCTGTTCACATGTAAAATATTCAGGGTCTGGATAACAGATCAACAGGTCAAACCGTCAACGTGAAATAATACGATAGAATTAAAAAAACGGGGCAACGAGCGAAAAGTTGCGTAATAAAACGTTGACACCGCGAAACGCAACCATATGAGAGCATCGGCGTCGCCGCGATGCGACCGATCCTTGCGCTCGTAACGGTATTCACCGCGTGAAACTGGCGAAAGAATTCTGTCACGTCCTCGTTCGCGGGAAACTGATGTCATTCACGCGAATAAAGTCGTAGAGACGCGAACGAATACGCGACAGTAAATTTCACAGAAAAAAAAAAAAAATAAATAAAAGGAAAACACCACAAACTGTTCTCCGCCTGCTTTTCCTCGAACTCGCCGAACGTGTTCTCCCGAAAAGGAAAACAGATTTCGCCGATAATGGAGGAAAATTGATTCGAGAAATCGGCCGACAGTTGTCCAGGTCGCCCACTAACACGAATATCAAGCCGCTGCCGCGGATGGAAATCGCGCGGCACCGTCTCGATACCTCGATATCCGGGACATCTGTTTCTCGAGTGAGAAAACGATTTCGAAATCGATCTGGCGAACGATCGAACGATCGATGAAATTTGTTGCTCGAGTATCGATGTTGCGAAACTCGAAACCGGTATTGGTATTTCTGTCTACTAAGTTCGAGATACCGCACGTCGGAAGTTCTGACTTTCATGTTATGTTACGTCCTTGGGAAAAATTTCATATTTCAACCGCGATGTGAACTGCAGACGAAGACAAACGGGAAAACACGATGCAAACTGTTGACACGCGTGCGTGTATTGTAAATTGACAAACTTTGCTCAATGAAATTAGGTTTCGTTGGTTTGAAATCGATCGACGAGCCTGGAAAGCAATGAAATTGCTCGTTTCGAGGGATGGAACAACGAAACGAATTGCGGACCGTAACGAGTGACCGAACCGTGTACAATAATTCGAATACATCGGTATATCACTGGATAGAAATTACTGAGAAGTGATAAATTTATTATTTCCCTTGCTATACTCGAAATTAGTATATTGAAATTATTTTTTCAGTATTGGGAATATATTTTACCTTAATACGAATAGTAATATTCAGAAAACGTTCAGAATCTCAATTTTTCAACACAGTTCTATTAAACGCCTTAAATACTTGCGCTGGCAACTGACTGCGGACCATAACGAGTGACCAAAACCGCATACAATAATTCGTCCTCTTTTCGAATACATCGGTATATCACTGGATAGAAATTACTGAGAAGTGATAAATTTATTATTTACTTTACCCGGGTTATATTTCAATATACTCGAAATTAGTATATTGAAATTATTTTTTCAGTATTGGGAATATATTTTACCTTAATACGAACAGTAATATGTAAAGAAGTTCGTACAGAATTTTCTTTTCCCTGAAAATCACATTTTTCAACACAGTTCTATTAAACGCCTTAAATACTTGCGCTGGCAACTGACTGCGGACCATAACGAGTGACCAAAACCGTATACGATGATTCCTCGCTTTCTGTTTGAACTTGTCGGCATGATATCACCGGACGGAAATTATCGAGAAGTGATAAATTTATTACTTCTTTTGCCTGGGTTATACTTAAGTATAACTGAGAAAATATTGCAATTTTGGGAGAAGGAGTTCTCGACGTGCGTGGCAAGAGGTCAAAAGTGGCGCGCTGAAATTGATTCGAACACGGTGGCACGTGTCTCTCGTGACGGTGCTCCGGGGGGTCGATCGAAAAGGTAAACAGACTCGAAGTGACGTTATAGTAAAAAGGAGAATGGACACGAAACGCGTTACCAGTTCGTGTGTTCGTCGCCAGGGAACGGCCTTGGAAAAAATAAGCTTGGCGCGCAGGGAGGAAACGAGGATACGCGATCGATTTACAAGCAGCGAATAACAGACCTAGAACACCTCGTGTTCCGATAATTTTGATCGTTGTGACGACGATGCGCATCGAAATCGAATACCACTGGATTTCTCGATATCGTCTTCGAAGGATACTCGCTTCGAAGTTCGAGGCTGTGGACTTTCCGAATTATCGTTCTCTCGATCGCCACCGGCGACGCCTGCCACGCATACCAATCCAACGGGTGAACAGCAGGTAAACGCGAGTTAACCAAGCTCTTTGGACGAAAATAGTTTCGTCAAACAGCCGTACGCGATGACTAACCACGTGGACTTAACCTGTTAACAGCGGAGGACGAGTTAATTCGTCTGACGTGACAAACTTCTTTGTCGTCTAGCCCCTATTCTTTGATCCATTCTTCGCAAGAATCAAGTCAAACTTATTACAAGTCAAATTAGATCAAACACAGTACAAATTAATTAAATTATCAACTTTTCATTTCATAATTCGTTAACGAGGTCGAGCTAAATAAATAAGTTCGTACGGTTTTTCTCCGACATTTTGGTTCGTAAAATGTAAATAATTTCAGTTGGAGATCGTTCGTCCATTATTTAACAAGTGACATTTCAAGCTTAATCTCTCAAAAATATCGCCTGCAAACTCGCCAAGTGTATTTTTTTTCTTTTTCAATCATCCGTTTCAATTTAAAAATGGAACATCGAAACGAATATTTTCAACGTGTTTTGTTGTTTCATTTTAAAAACTGATTCGTGACGAACGCACGTGCCAGAAATGATCTGGTAAATTTCCATTCTGCTTGATCAACCCTAATTAACCCTGAAGTGTAATCTATCAATTTTTCATTTCGTGACTCGTAATATTTTTGGTCGAACGATCTACACGTTCAGAGTCGAACAATCATACGTTTACGTCGAGAGCGGATTACGCAAAAACGGAGTTTCAGTTGAAACGCGTTGTATCGCCCACTAGATCCAATTCGACTGGAATTTCACGTAGCCACCTTTCTTCCCATCTTCGACTCTTTTTCACCGTCTTCTCTCTGCTTCGACGCGGTTGTCGAGCTCGTTTCTGGCTGCCTACGATCGCACAATGGACCCCGATTATTAGCGAACAATGCGAGACGAATTTCACGCGGTATCTGGGTTATCCCGTTGACGATTGTTCGAGCGTTCATTCAAGTCGAAGATTTTCCACGACGAAGCGCGCGATCCCGAATTAAGTAATTCGTTACGGAACACAGGAAACGACGTGAAAGAAACGCGGATGCTGCACGCTGATGCGTGTCAACGACGCTTGATTTTTTAGTAAGACAAATTGTCATCTAGAGTCGAACGTTGTTGCAATTACGATTATTAAGTCGCAGAAAGGTAAATGCGCGTGAAACCGAACCGATTCGAGCGTTCGATCCGGTAAAGCATTTTTAATCGCATCTCGAAGCAAGGTGATCGCAAGAACCACGTCCTTCGGTTCGTTTGGAAAGGCGAGCGTCTCGAAGTTCGTTACACCATCTCGAGGAACTTCTCCTCCAGTCCTTCTCCAGCCAGAGGCTAATTAAACGACGATTACGTGTCACCGCGACACGTATAATCTTTTTCAATCCGCGTAACACGAGCGACTTTCTATTTCACGTTCCGCGGTTGACTCCACGTGGGAATCGCGTTTCTCCGCGTCTCTACGCGTTCAACGGGTAGTTCAACGTAGATCGTGGCATTTCTCGTTCTACGTTTTCCACGATTCTCGTCTCGATCGGTTTTTTTCTCGATTATCGAAGCGGCAAGAAACGCCCGTGAATCGATCAACCTCGTGTTTCTTTCGTTCCAAGTTTTTTTTCTTCCCCCCTCCCCCCCATCCCCTGGATACCGTTCGTCGCTTCGAATTTTTATTAATCTCCACGATCGGTGTTTCATCGAGCAGTGATCACAGCTGCAACTCTTCCCGCGAAATAATCCTGACTATGCTCTGCTCGATCGAACACGACAGAGTAACGAGTGTTTGTATTCGACCATGTATTCGGAGATTTGTCATTCGAAAATTGCCAGCGTGTTTGTCTCGATGTTACGCGCGTAATTGTGCAACAGTCTCGAATGCTGTCCTGAAAATACGCGACGAAGGACGCAAGAGCGTAACTCGGGTTATGAAATTACGCGCGCCGCGGCGTCGACCGCAGGCTAATGGAAGTTCTCAAAGTCTCATAAACGGTCGCGCTGTACTCTTGGCGAGGGTAACCTGGTTAACGGTACCATAAATACGCGAGCGAACGTATTCCTCCTCCTTTATATTCCTAACGCGAGCCTGGCCCCCCTTGATATCTTTGTTACCGGCAACAACCTCGCGACGCCACGTATCCTCTGATCATCTGCATAACCTGTTCACCTAAGCGCGCGAGAGACAAGGCGATCGAGCAGACAGCGTCAACCTCTTGTCCTGAATGACGTGCCACGCACGTCGAGAACATTTTGTCCCAAAATTGCAATATTTCCACGGTTTTAAATATATTATTTAAGGAATCAAGACAGTTTAAAATTTTCAAAAGATCGATTTTTTTTTTTTTTTTTTTAATAGTGGTTTGAGGTCTTGGAAATAAGATGTAAAAGGTCCTAGCCTTTAAAACGACTTATTTTGAGGTACCGATAATAAATCCGCGGATGCAGAATAATTGAATTTGCATCACTGTTTACAACTTCAAGCAGTGTTATAAAATAATAATAATAATAATAATAATAAGCAGTATTATAATATAACTTTACGCAGTAGTACAACTTTAAGCAGTATTATGATACAATAATAATAATAAGCAGTATTGTAAATCGTGCGATTCAAATATTACTTTTGGCGAATCGAATATTAGGGGACTTGGATTCGATTTAGTTGCTAATTGTAAGAGCTGTGAGCCGCGATATATAAGTGAAGAAAGTAAGTAAAGGATACATATGAAAAATATGACGTTCTGAAACTTTAAAGTCGCGTTTTTCTCAAAGCTAGGTTTTTAGAAACGGTGTGCAAGATATCTCGGAATCTAACCAACCGATTACTGTGAAACTTGCCACGTATCTTTAGCGTAACATTTACTAGGGATTGACGATCGAACATTTTTTAATTTTTAACAATTTCGAAAGATATAAACAAAAAACGTAGAAATTTCTGGCATAAATTCGATGCATCAAAAACGAATAGCTGCTGTCTTCATAATTTTCACAAAAATGAAAATGTTGGATCGTCAATCCCTAGTTCACTTTCTTTGCCTTCTTTTTGTAACAACTAATCCTGTTCGACTGAAATCATACACACCAATGTTATGTAAAAGGATGTCGTTGAAAAGTTAAACAAGAGCCCCCTCTTTTTCTTTCTTTAATGTTACTTTTCACAGTTCACAATGTGTTGAAATGAACCATAAAAGCTCATATCAATCAAATATGTATTTTTATTTTACTACCCTTCCATTCGCAATTCTTAGGCCTGTCAAACTGTCCCGTTCCCTTAAGTATAACTCAGACAGAACAAATGATAAACACCGACGAGTTCAAAACGAAAACGACGAATCGTTGTGTTTGGTCACTCGTTATGGTCCGCAATCAGTTGCCAGGGCAAGCGGTTAACTCCAGCAACTGTCCCGATGATCCTTTCGGTCAGTTTCGCGACGGTTTCTCTTTCCAATCGAGCGTCGAAAACGTTTCGCGGAGGAAACGAAACAAGGAGGATAAGGTCGTTCCCGTCGTTGTAATTGCAGTGATTAAATCCGAGTCGCTTCCCACCTCATTGTTTCCCTCGGGGACCGGCGACTTTCACTCGATGGTCACTGGACACCGATGTCCCATCGGTCGTGGCACGTTAATTAAGTTATCAAGTGCACCTCCATTCTGCCAAAAGCGTTCAATTTTCCAACCTCGCTCGCCCAACTTTCCCTCGATCGACCATTTTTCCTATTCTCTCTTTGCCCTGTTCTCGAGAACAATCGACGAGGGGAAAAAAGTAAACTACTGTTGTTCTGTAGTCAACGACCGTCTCGTGACTCTCTCTCTCTCTCTTTTCTCGTGCACTCGCCATTCGTTCCGACGACGCGTCGCGTGAACCACGAAGCTCTTTCATCTGAATCCGATGGAGAAGTCAGTAGATTAGGCCGGAGGTTTCAAGACTCAGGTACAGAGGTACTTGCAGACAAAAGCCTCACTCAGGCCTCTGAAATCATCCATCTTCTTCAAGCGAGCAAACAGAAAAATTTAGTGACAAATTTGCGTCATTCTACGTATAGTAAATCCTCCGACATGATAAGAAAAGATGTTGCAAATTGAAGACACGTTGAAGCTTAATTATTATTCTTTTCACTCGGTCGCAACTTGCATTTTGCGTGCTTATTTGAGAAATAAAGCATCGAATCGCTACGACAATCCTGTGTCACGCAACAGACGAAGATTTTTCAAAATTCTTTTATCTTCTCTTTCTTTGTGCCGGAGAGAGAAAAGTATAAATATCCGAGATAACAAACATGTAAATAAATCTTCTCGAAAGTTGGCGTTAATTTTTCTAAGCACAGACCCTTGAGTATCTCGATTTAAAAGCAAAGTGACATTCTCAAAATAAATTGTCATGATGTTACATCTATAGTATAATTTTATATTACATCTGTAATAAATAAGTATGGCTCACGATGTTGCATTTACAATAGTGTGTCGCGATGGACTCGAAATCAAAATTTCGTAAAAGAACGTATCTACAGAGAACAACAATACAAATAAATTATTTTTAAAATTACACAGTTGCAGAACAGACGGAACACACGTACCAACGAATTCTCAAAATCCTCTCTTCTTTCATTCTTTCGCCGTCTCTCCCCCTATTTGTGTTCAACGTCTCTAATTTGCTCCTACTGAATCGTTCCAGCAGAGGATGATATTCTCCACTTTGAGAAACATTGAACTAGACGATTATTCGCAAGCGCGCGTATTACACTCGTATAAAAGAAAGCGTGTGTAACAAATATTCGCTTTGAATAGATTCAGATTCGTTTCAGTCGTTCAGTTTTTCGATTTCTGCGAACCTTCTGACAAAAATCGAACACGATTTTCTATCGAACGTCGTTAACAAATGCGTTCGAATTGTTGTCGTCAAGTATCAACGCGTGCAATTAAGCGAACATTTGCGAAATTACGCGCGCGCGATAACACTGTTGTCGTTGAAGTCGCGAAAACGAGTTTCTGACGGGAAACATACGCTCGGTGATTTCGATGCCCGCATGGAAACGATCATTCGCGTATAGATAGTTTGACATTTCCATTTAATGGGGAACGTGGCTTCTTGGAAAGAAAGATGCTTTTACGTCCGGCGGAATTTTAAATGAATCACAGAAACTGACACGCGTCTCTCCTTGTGAGAAGAATTATTCTACCAACTCTAAGACTCAAAAGTCTTATTTAAAAGCATTATTTATTCATATTGTAAGATTATTTTAAATACAAAGCATTTTTACTTATTATTCTTCAATTTAGAAAGGACCAAAATCACGTAGAGAAAATTATTCTACCAAGACTCGAAAGTCTCTCTTCTTTTCAATTTCTGAGGCAAGCGTTATTTATTCAAATTGTAAGATTATCTTAAATATAAAGCATTGAAACAATTTTTACTTATTATTCTTCAAGTTAGAAAGGACCAAAATCACGTAGAGAAAATTATTCTACCAAGATTCGAAAGTCTCTCGTCTTTTCAATTTTTGAGGCAATCATTACATTATTCAAATTATAACATTACTTTAAATATAAAGTATAATATAAATATATTAAAATATAAATTACAATATAATTATTTTAAATGTAACATTATTTGTAAATGTAATATACATACATATTATTATATTTTATTTATTATTATATTATATTTTAAATGTAATATACATACATATATAAGTATACAATAAGTAAAGTCTACTATAGTATAGTTATATAATTTTTACCGTACAGATATAATTTTCAAGTACAGAAATAAACAATTTCTACTTATCAACGCTTACAACAGCTTAAAGAGAAATTAAATACAAACTTTAAATTAATATTTCGCGTAGGATCGCAATTCTCTTTCCCTTTCAAATCGAAATCGCGAGGTGCACTTGCCAAGCTCCGTGGCTTATTGCATTCGAATGGTAAAAATTTGAAGATCGCAGTAAAACTGACTGTACCGTGAAAACAGGCTTGCCGAATCGATTGCATCACAAAACAACACCTGCGCTCGATTCTGTTATTCAACCTTTGCGGCTAGCGGGAAGGGCGGGGCATCTCGAAGCAGGAGAGTGAAAGCACAATGTGATGCAAATCTAAGTAAAAAAAAAAAAAAAAAAAAAATGAAGAAATAAAAAAAGAAGAACGTTCCTCCCCCTCGGATCGATAGAAATCGGGAACGATTTTGGCTTTTTGAACGTTGCTATCAAGTGATTTCACTTTCGAGTTATCAACAGCGTGATCGAGGCTACGGGTGATATCGACGTTCGATGATTCTAATTTGGAGCCAGAGTTCTTCCCACGAAAGGCCGTGATTTTTCCCCCCGCGGAGAAATTTTAGAAATTCCAATCCAACTCGAACGGAACGTTAATTTCGTTCGGTTTCTCCGTTCGACGACGAAAGAACGTCGAGTCGAGAGCGACTTCGCTCAGTGGACAAATAAATGTTAAATATGTTCGAGCAACGTGGTGAACGATGCTTGAGTTAACAAAACTTTCCAATTCCTTTTGACAGTGATTCTTCCAACGACTCGTTCCATTTTTCAAATCCGCGAATTATACGGCATACATGGTGATCCTTTAGAACTCGACCCTGAACTAGTTCCTCAAACTGATTCCTCTCCTTTTTCTTTTTTTCTTTTTTCCTTTTTTTTTTCTCTGTCGATAGCTGCTCGAGGGGATCGCTTGCTCGATTGGAAAGTAGCCGAGCAATATTTAGCAACCATACTACCGGAAGATCTTCGATCTCGATCATCAGTCGATCCCGAAGTGGACAGCTATGTATGTACACACGTAGCGTGTGATTCTCTCTAGAAGAAGCGCACGTTCTTAGAAAGTTTAATAAAGCGTTTCGACCTCGTCTCGAATGGACACGAACGAACTGTACCAAGCAGCAGCTGCGTTATCTTGCAAGTTTCCATAAAGGGTAGAACTTGTCATCATCTCTGCGAGTGAACGCGTAGATCTGGGATTCATTCATCCCTAACTATGTCCATTCGGCGACCTTCAGCTATCGAGTTTTCCATCACTCGCAATTAGCAACCTGGTGACAAGCGCTTGATTAGCGTGTCAATCGCAAGACGATAACTGGAGAACGATTCGATTTGTCTCTCGCATTCCGGATATCGTCGGGCCCGTTCTTCTTACGATTGGAAACACCGTTAGATCCAACGCGAGAGCAAAGAGAGAGAGAGAGAAAGAGAGAACAATGGACGCGATCGAACACAGCCCAGGTGTTCACTCGAAAGTATGAAACATTGCTGGCAATCTACCTAGATTCGTTCAAGCGATTGTTCGCGTATTTTAATTTTAATTTGATCCTTCGATTTCTTGCAAACAGATTTAAGCAAAGACACCATCATTCGCGTATATTTAAGAAATTTCCGCCAAATTTTCCCTTTGGAAGGCATTTAACCTCTTGCACCGGAGCGACGTGCCACGCACGTCGAGAATTTTTTTTTTTATTCCGAAATTGCAATATCTTCTCGGTTTTAAATGTATTTAAGTGTAACCAAATACACAGACAGAACAAATAATAAATTTGTTTTATATTTTATATATTGAAAATTAAACAAAATTTTATATAATTTATATTAATTATATATATATATATATATACTATATTAATTATACATAATATTCTTTATTATATTCTTCGATAATTTCTATCCAGTGATATCATACCGACGTGTTCAGAAAGAAAGCGACGAATTTATTGTGCACGGTTTTGGTCACTCGTTACGGTCCGCAATCGGTCAAGGCGTTTAATAAAATTATGTTGAAAAAAATGTGATTTTCAGGGGAAAGGGATTCTGTTTGAGACTCTGAACGTTTCTAAATATTATCTATTCGTATTAAGGTAAAATACTGTCCCTATATTGAAAATAATTCCAATATACTAATATCGAGTATATTGAAATATGACCCAAAGGCAAAGCAAGTAATAAATTTATTACTTTTATTACTTCCTAGTAATTTCTATCCAGTGATATACCGATGAATTCGAAAAGAAGACGAATTATTGTTTACTGTGTTTGGTCACTCGTTATGGTCCGCAATCAGTTGCCAGCGCAAGTGGTTATAAACTGTCGTGCCACGCCTGCTGCGAATGCTTGAAATCTCACTGCAGAAGTGTAGACAAATGAAAAATTCCGGCAGGGTTATCGATAAAAAATCGAAAATAAAAATCCAAGAAACGCGTGTCACTTAGATTTTTGATTGATCACTCATTTCGACTACGTTCTCGGGGGTAATCTCAAGAATTATCGCATAATTGTATAATTCCAGAAATCACTGCACAATTGTATTATTCCCTCGTTGAAAGTAAAATGCCAAGAACGATTTGAAACGGAAAATCGACGAGAATCGATTGCATTGAAACGAACACGTCGACGGTGGAAATTCCGAAAATGTTTTCCCAGTGATAGTCGACGCATTAAAATTGGTAAAAACACACCGTGGAATCGATTCGATCAAGCGTCGATCAACTGGAGCGCAAAAGCGAGCACGAAGATCGTGTACCGTTCGGTGCAACGAGACATCAGAATTTCGGTTCGTGACGAGCGATCAATTTAGCTATAAGCAACGGAACATCAAAAATTAATTGGAGGAATAATCTCGAAGCGACTGAGAACTGAAACACGCTGAGAAATTTTATCGCGCTCGGCGAGGGGACAGATTGAAATCGATGGAATTGGCAGAGAACAGAGAATTGCGTTCACGGTGTCGCGTGCAGAACGTAAAAGTCGCCTGGAAAAGTCTACGACGAGTTGGCAAGTGAAAAGCAACGTACGAGGCAAAACCAAGTGGCTACTTGGTGGAGCAAGTAGCGCGTGCAGGCCTCCGGTTTCTTTCCAAAACACTTTTGCCATTGCGCGCACGATTGGCAGAAAATGTTCTCTCTTTTACGAATAATTCACCCCCTCGTTGGTATTTTTAACCGACGACTCACAACGAGTACTAAATCTTATATCAAATGTTAATTAAATATTAATTAAAACATTAATTAAATTTCGAATTAATTGATATTTTAAATAATTAATATTATTTTATTAACAATTTATAATCAATATTTCGAATAATCAAAATTAGCTAATTTTCGAATTCAACTAATAAAAACGAATTCTTTTTTCTCTTTCTTAATTAATACTTTAAATAGTCAATATTATTTTAAACTATTAATATTTCGAATAATCAAAATCAGCTAATTTTCGAATTCAACTAATAAAAACGAATTCTCTTTTCTCCTCTTTCTTAATTAATATTTTAAATAGTCAGTATTATTTTAAACTATTAATACTTCGAATAATCAAAATTAACTAATTTTCGAATTCAACTGATAAAAACGAATTCTTTTTTCTCTTTCTTAATTAATACTTTAAATAGTCAATATTATTTTAAACTATTAATATTTCGAATAATCAAAATCAGCTAATTTTCGAATTCAACTAATAAAAACGAATTCTTTTTTCTCTTTCTTAATTAATACTTTAAATAGTCAATATTATTTTAAACTATTAATATTTCGAATAATCAAAATTAACTAATTTTCGAATTCAACTGATAAAAACTTTTTTCTCCTCTTTCTTAATTAATACTTTAAATAGTCAATATTATTTTAAACTATTAACACTTCGAATAATCAAAATCAACTAATTTTCGAATTCAACTAAAACAAACAAATTCCTTCGTCTTTCCTTCCTTTTTCTCGCGTTGAAGAGAGAAGATGAAAATTTAGCTCCCAGTATGTGTTCGGTGTTCGGTACTGAAAAAAAAGAAAAAACGAATGATCGGTCGTTGAAAAGAGACGAGAAAGAAATCGACCGACGAAACGTGATGTACGGAACGAGGTAATGATCGTGCAGCGAGTAGCAAGTAGGATGGAATACCGTATGGTCAGAGGCACGCTCGATGACCGACTATTTTACTATTACTTCCCCCTCCCCTTCACCCTTTCCCCACGGGAGAAGTTTTTAGCCTCTGGCTAAAACCGTCCAGTTTTTCTTCCTCTCTTGCTTTTCCTTCAAATTGCTTTCCACGGGAATATAAGGACAAATTATGCACGTGGAATGTCTCTTCGTTCGCGGTGAACTTGGAGAAGTATAAAATACACTCGGCGTGTAATATTTAGCGCGTGCTTCGACGCCGATGGTTACTGTACTTCAGCGAGAATCATCGTGGTTTAATGTCTGTAGGAGAAACGACAGAAGCTTCACCTTGAGGAAGTTTCCCTGAAATCGTTGGATTGTGACCGACCGGTTCCGCGAAGAAGCAAACCGGAACGGAAATTCACGCGGCGAAGGGAAACTAACGCGATTAGCCAGCTCGAAATTGAAATCATCGAAGACAGAGTTTTAGCTAGTTGCGAGGCTAATACCTAAACCAAACCTAGCCCAAACCTTCTGATAACATTGCAACTCGCAGTTGTCTGTCAACTGGAATTGCAGGAAAAAATAAGTCGAAAATGTAGAAGAAACTTTTACGTTTGAAGAAAAAAAAGAAAAAGAACTAACTTCCAACCTGATGCACAATACGCAATACGCTCATTTCATTATCCTTAATTTAGGACTAACTGGAAGAAATGGTACAACATCGTAGGTCATTGGATTCGTATTGAAACCAGCTGTCGTAATACGAATAAGAAAATGTATGGTCTGATTTAAAAGAATCAAGTAGACCTTGAAATATCCTCCACCATTATATGAACGAGAAAACTGTTAACACTACGAAAGACACCTTTTTATACTGAACAACTTTTGTGTAAACATGTTTTTCGTAGCTTCAACACATTTCGAGATATTTCACTGTACTCAGTTAGACGAAACACCCTGTATATATAGGGACAAAATATATTTAGAATGGACAAGGTACTTAACAACAAGGAGATATGGAATAGGTCCATTACATTTTACCAAATCATATATTTTGAAATATTCATTAAAATCATTCTATACAATTCGCTCACAGAGAATTTACAGATATAAGCTATCTTATGATTAACTAAAACTAAACGCACGCAACTTAAAGCTAAGACGCACGCATCCCACGACGTCCCTGCGAGAATCCATCGTCGTCCATCGATGGTACACTGGGGGCCAAATAATTTACTTATCAACTAATTGTCCCTACAGTTCAGTTTAGATCGTGAAATAAAGAATGAACAGAAATCTTCACGATCTAAACTGAACTGTAGGGGTTGCGTAGTTCTTAGCTTGATATCGTTTCACAAACATTAAAGTTCATCGTTTTACAATCTAGCTTGACAACGTTTTACAAACTTTAATGTTTGTAAAACAGTATGAATTACCAGGTCTCACCACGAGGAGGTGACTACGCACGAGACCCGCCCCTGGCCCTAGTCCCAACCACCCTCCATTACATACAAATAACTCGGCATTCTTAAGGAATGCAGAGATTTTATTCTACTTGGCTTACGAACAAAGGAGACAGACGTTCGATAGTTCAATTTCAAAACTTAACTCTATATCTTAACTCTAAGGCGCATGAATGAGATTGAACTATGGAACTCTGTCTCCCGAACTACGATCGCGATAACAATCGTACAATCACACAATCATACATTTCATACATTAAATACAATCATACATTACATATATTACATACATTACATACATTACGTACAATCATACATTACATACGTTACATATAATCACACATTACACACATTACGTACGTTACATACGATCATACGTTACATACATTACATACGAGTCGTACAATATGTCGCAATCACTCGCAGCCTTTCATACTAACCACACACTCGTCTAACATGAAAGTTACACAATAGTTGTACAATAATTCGCAGCCCTAACAGCGCACTCTGTACCAAAGATATGTTTATCGAGCCTTGAACGAAATCAGGAGAATGAAACTATTAACACGCTTCAATATCGTGTTTTTCAAGGGACATAACGCGAAATGAAACCGCGATTTGCCAATGTGTCAAATCAGGGTTCGAGCACTTGGAGGCAAGTAGTCCAGCGCTACCCCCAACGACACAGTGGGGTTCCAATGAACCACTGGAGTCGAATTACCAAGGACGCTAGACTACAAGAACCGAACTTCATCCTTTCGGACGAAGCTGCAGTTCCCCGACTTGACACACTGACATCGCGGTCTGTCAGTGAGCCAAATCGAGGTTCGAGCACTTAGCGGCAAGCAGTCTAGCGCTACCCCCAACGACACAGTGGGGTTCTTCGGAACCACTGGAGTCGAATTACCAAGGACGCTAGACCACAAGAACCTACCTCGTCCTTTCGGACGAGGCTGCAGTTCCCCGACTTGACACACTGACAAAGAAAATTGGAAAATCTACTCTAGTGCAATGACAGTAACACTAGTAACAATGAACAAAAGAAAAAAGCGGTGAAAAGGGACCCCTTATTTCGTCCCAAGTTAAACAAACGTGTCTTTGTACAGAATACGCTCACAGTGAATTTACATAAACTAAACGCACGCAACTTAAAACTAAACGCACGCAACTTAAAGCTAAGACGCACGCATCCCACGATGTCCCTCGTCGTCCATCGGTGGGGGCCCAATAATTTACTTATCAACTAATTGTCCCTACAGTTGAGTTTAGATCGTGAAATGAAGAATGAACAAACATTTTCACGATCTAAACTGAACTGTAGGTTGCGTAGTTCTTAGCTTGATATCGTTTTATAAACTTTAATGTTTGTAAAACGATATCAATTACCAAGACCCACCACGTGGAGGTGACTACGCGCGGGTCTCATTATAATGTATTGCAAATCAGTACTTTTTCGTATATTTATCACACAGGTCACAACTTGTACTGAATTTAACTAATTTGTTAGAGAGAGAAATTGTATTCGTAAACTGAGACATAATTGTTTGATGAATCTAATGACTAATTTAAGATGTTGTAGAAATATTCTTGTTTGACAAATTAATAGGGCTAAATTATTTTCCCAATTATGGATTCAGAGAGAAATTCTAATAATATAGAAGTTTCCAATAATATTTAAATAGCAATAGTATTGTTAAACTAATATTATGCATGTACATCCAAAAATATGACGTATATTACGGTAATTGTTAAAGAATATAACTACCAAAATATATCTTGTACGAGTCATGGCAATTGAGCTGTTCAAATAGTCATGATGTTAGTGAAAGTAATTAAAATAATTCGTTAATGATGCGAAGCAGTTAATTAAAGTTTTTCAGAAATGTATTAGTGGCTCGATTACTACAAATGATTAATTAAAATTTTTAAATAGTATTTAGAAATGTTATAGAAGAGAATATATTGTTTAATTGTTACAAATAAATTATTAGAAATATTAGATAGTGTTTAAACAAGTAGAATATTCAGATATATTATTTAAAAACTCACTCCTAAATTTTGGTCGATGTGCACACGACGGAAGTTCAATTGATAATGAGTCTTCTTAGCTGAAGGTCAATCTAATATTCCGATCATCAGTGACCCGGAACTGTTGATAATTTTTTTTTAGTTTTTCGAATCAATATTTTTCTATTATGTTAATCAATAGTTTTTAGATTTCTATCGCAAGGTCACACTTTCATAAATATGTTACATTGTCAAATGTAATAATTTATTAATTTTTTATCTATAACTGGCTAAAAATTAAATTTACACTTTCTTGATATTAATTTTCAAGTTATAACTGCATTGATGTATATTAAATAAAAATTTATGTAGAGAAAATTTTATAGTTTAAATAATTCATTTTAATTCAAAATTTATATCATTTCTACAATATCTCTAGAAATTATTTAATAATTTTCACAACTTTTATATCAAACGATGAAACAATTAAATTAATTATTTCATTCGATAATTCAAAGTCATTTCTCTTAAGTACATTGCTTAAGATTGTTATAAATTATTAGTTAAAAATTTTAAATAACACTCAGAAACATTAGAGAAGAGAATTTATTGTTTAATTGTTACAAATAAATTATTAGAAACATTAGATAATGTTCAAACAATTATAAAAGAGAATTTATTGTTTAACTGTTACAAATAAATTATTTGAAATGTTTAAACAAGTAAAATATTCAGATATATTATTTACTCACTCCTAAATTTTGGTCGATGTGCACACGACGGAAGTTTAATTGGTAATGAGTCTTCTTAGCTGAAGGTTAATCTAATGTTCCGATCATCAGTGACCCGGAACTGTTGATAATTTTTTTCGAATCAGTATTTTTCTATTATGTTAATCAATAGTTTTTAGATTTCTATCGCAAGGTCGCACTTTTATAAATATATTACAATGCCAAATGTAATAATTTATTAATTTTTTTATCTATAATTGTCTAAAACTAAATTTACACTTTCATGATATTAATTTTTAAGTTACAACTGAAGAGAATTTATTGCAAGTAAATTATTAGATAATATTTAAACAGTCAGAATATTCAGAGATATTATTTAAAAATTCACTTCGAAAGTTTAATCGATGTGCACACGATGAAGGTTCAACTTATAATGATTATTCTCCTGTTCAACTTTCAGGCAAGGTCAGTGATGCACAGCAGGTGATAATCTTTGTCAACGCTTTCAAAAACACTTTTTCTATTCAGCAATCGATAATTTTACAGTTTTATTGTTTCATAGCCTCCATTAATTTAATGTAATTTCTATATTTTTTGCAACTACGTTTGCACGGTTCATTTTTGACTTATAATTATTGTTGAGATATACTAAATGCTAATTTATAAGTCTGTTTAACATATAATACCAATTTATGTTAAAAATAGTTATATTACAGTCAAAAATTAAATTGATCATTTTATTAAGAATTCGCTCTGCAAATGAGACATCGTTCAGATTTAATTCAATAATAATTTAATTCGATGTAGACGTAACATTATTCCACAGACGAACAAAATGTTAATAACGGGTAATGAAAATAAGAATCGATCGATAATGGCATTAAGAAAAGTCTCAGATTTTTGATATTTGACTTAGCAATGACAATGCGTTATCCATTCACCGAAACTGAAATTGAGCCACAGAGTGACGCCGAAAACTTACAACTAAAAAAGTTTAGTCCTGCTCACTCGAGTATAATTGATTAAGAGTCCCTCCTACCGAAAACTTAAAAATAACTAGCCGTATGTCGCACGAGCAAATGCAAAATTCGACGAGAAGAGAACGTAATGTAAATGTAATGTAGGAAACGATGGGATCGTTTTCTTCCTCGAGTATAATCACGTCATCGGCGCTTAGGAGAGCGACGTGAGGTAGTTAATAATTAAAGACGGTCGAACGCTTGGGTTCTCGGCATCGCTCGGGTTCACGGACGACGCACGACTTCCGGCGAACCGGGGGAAGCCGAGTAAAGAACCTCTTGATGCGCGACGAGTGATGATTCCGCGTTCCACGGCCAGCTTTCTTTCAGTCCCGAGGCGTCCATCGGGGTCGAAACCGAATCGTTCATCGCAAACGGAAACAGATTTCTCCCTAATAACGTCCCCACCAGCCATCTGTTCCCTATTTTCTTCGGATGGAAGAACTTAGACGTCGTTGGCGACCCGATCTTCCGTTATGTTAGAAAAGGAGAGAATTCACGACATTTTCGTCTCGTGAAAGATTGGTATCGCAATGAAACTCGACAGGTAGAGTTTTTAAACTTATATATATTCCTTTTCAATGACATGCAACGTGATATATTTCGTGTTTTTTTAATTGCTCTGTCCCAATAATTTTGTAAACAAATTTGACAAGTTGTTTGTTTCACAGTCTGTTTACTGATTATTAATTAGTTCAGAAACATAGTTAAATAACGTAATTAAATAATTAAATGACTATTTAGTAATTATTAATTTGTTCAGAAATATAGTTAAATAATATAATTAAATATGCTATAAAATAAAACTATAAATATGTAATTAATATGTAAATAATTGAATAACTACATACAGTTAAATAAAAAATATAGTCGAATAATTAAACAACTGATCACGTATGTAGATAGAACTTTTAATTTCGAAGTTACGAACGAAATGTTGCCAACCACAATAAAAAGAATCAAGACGCAGTGATTCGTCGAAACGAATTCTACATACGTGAGAAAAAGAATGAAAGACCTTTTAAAAATTTGTTAATTCAGAAGAGACAAAAGCATTGGAGGTACGCTTTGTTTATATCTTTGATCGATGACCATCAAATACTACGCAACTCTTTCATTAGAATTCTCTTCGAACGGTGCACTTATCGAAGGTGCACGTGATCGGTCGCAAAGTATCGTTGCACCGGACGTCCTTCGCCGCGATGGATCCTTTTCACTCGATAAACACGATTTTTCGAATAGCCCTGTATTCGCTGGTATTCTATCGACTTGAGTTTGAATTTATTATTCTTTTGAAAATTATCCCATTAAAAATTCAAAGTGTGGAAGAAAGAATTTGAATTTTCGTCGATTCATGAAAGATCAAATTAAAATGACTAGAGACAAATTTAATTTACTTTTGCATTAGATTTCTTCGGGACAATTCCCGTTACTTTCAAGTGCATATTTTCTTCCGTTTGTCTTGTTGCCTTGAAATATTCTAAAATATACTAAAATTACAAATATATATAATATATAAATATAATAAAATATATATCTAAATATAATAAAATTACAAATATTATATATATATATTTAATAAAATAAAAATAAAAAAATTCACTTTTGTTATTTATTGTAAAATTTAGGTAAAAAAAATTATATATATATAATATAATTTATAAGTATATTTTTATTATATATTATTATATATATAATATATAAATATATACAAATATATTATATATATATAATTTTTTTACCTAAATTTTACAATAAATAGCAAAGGTGAATCTTTTTATTTTTATTTTATTAAATATATATATATATAGCAAAAGTGAATTTTTTAATTTTTATTTTATTAAATATATATATATATACAATATTTGTAATTTTATTATATTTATATATTATATATATTTGTAATTTTAGTATATTTTAGAATATTTCAAGGTAACCTATTCCAAGGTAGTTTTACCTAAATTTTACAACAAATGGCAAAAGTGAATTTTTTTCCACATGACAAGTATACCCAACATGAACGAATAAACAAGCAAAGATGAAAACAAACGGGGAAATAAATAAACAGACAAACTATCGAAGAAATAAATAAACTATCACCGATCCGCCAGTCTGTCAACTAGTCTGTGCATCGTGGAAGAAACCTGCTGAGATTCTCAGCGAGAAACACCATCGATTCTTCGAGTCGAGGTGAAACGAGGAAGGCTGGACTCTCGTTTGGGCAAACATAACGTCGATGCTAATGCATGCGCCGGACGTAAAAGGAGACCGTCACCTACTTACGTGTTAAAAATCGTTACACGCCGCGCCGTGTTGTTCGAAAACGTGGCCGGTCAGGTGGATCGCCTGATGACGAGCAGTGGCCTCGCATGAACCGGTCGCACCGTTACGGGTTCCCCATTCATGCTGCGATAAAAGTCGAAAGGCCGGTCTCTTCCTGCTTTGGCCGAAACATCCACTCGTACGAGTTGTGAAAATGTCCTCGACGAACCGAAAGAATCCAAAAGAACGAGAGAGTGGATTGAATTCCGCTTTGACACGATATTCGAACGAAACGAGACTAATCAACGCTGTCAAAAATTACCAACGCGAATTACTGAAGTGTAGAATTTCCAACAGAGACGTTAAAATCGAAAGAGGTAGAAGAACAGTATGATACGAGCTTCAATTCACACGCTGTGCCCTGGGATCGTTTAAATCTCGAGAAGTACACTGTTTTACAAAATTAAAAAATTTAATGTAAATTAAAAAAATTAAAGACACTTGATGTAAAAACTGTAAAAAAATTGTATGTAACGTTTGTTTAATTTGTAAATTTTCTAGGGAAAATTACGAATCGTTTGACCACCGATAGTTTTAGTATCGTGACTCGTAATTTACACGAGAATCTTTTTAATGAAAATTACGAATCATTTGTATCGCTTTGATAGTTCTAGTGTTCAAAACTGGCAGCAAAATTATGTAAAGCTCTAAATGCCACGGACCAATATTTCAGCTAAATACTAGTCACCTATTAATTTGAAACTGTCTCTGGAATTTATTCAATAATGGAAACACTCGACTGGTGTTCCCCCCCAAAAAATGTTTAATAATTCCGTTGGAAGTGATTACGAAAAATTAAAATTATGCACAACCTTCGTCATATCGTTCACAGAACATATGAGAAACGCGATAATCGTGCAGAACCGAACAATATTTCGCGTACACGTCAAATGCGGCTCTGGTCGATAGTCGGCCAGTAAAAGGGGTTGATCGATTAGGGATTTTTAGCACGCAACGTGACGTGTGGTTCAGACACGAGAGAACCTCCAGCGATCGATACGCCCGATTCGTAGAAAACGACTCGCCGATACTGTTACGTTTGCTTTTGCGATCGTTCCGGAGGTCGGTAAAAACTCGATCCTGGGCAAATCGGCTGAAAGAAAGATCGGCCAGGTTGCTTGACGTAACAGTGCGCGTTTTCAGCCCCGGATGGAAAGTCTCTCTGCCTCGTCATAATATCGTCGGCGAATCTCTCCGCCACGCCGTTGCGAAACATCCATGAAAACAGCGATCAGCGATGCAACACTGACGCGAGGATAAATACGAAAATAAATCGCGACTATACCGATATTTGGTCACGTTTCCCTGCAATTAAAACAGTTTTCGAACAAAGAGACGAAAGTTCAAGTAGGGTCTATTTATCTACAGGGTGGACCATAAGTTTCATCCTCCATTCTATTTTTTTTTTTTCGAAATAAAATATCAAAATGGAAAAACTCAAGAAGAAACTAATTTTATCAATTTCAAATTAAACTCAAGTTTGAGCGTGATTTTGTTATCGAAATACAAGGAAACGCTAATTTTGTCAAATTTTAAATTAAACTCAAGTTTCGAGCGTGATTTTGTCATTACTTTTTAAAAATTATTTCTTTGAAAATTTTCTTTTTTTTCTTTCTTTACAGTTTAAAATTTCTCTCTTTCTGAAACGTTCCTCGATCATTTCTCCCGCAATTAAAACAGTTTTCGAACAAAGAGACGAAAGTTCAAGTAGGGTCTATTTATCTACAGGTTTAACCATAAGTTTCAAACTCCATTCTATTGTTTTTTTTTAATAGAATATCAAAATACAAGAGAAAACTTAAAAATTATTTCTTTGAAAATTTTCTTTTTTTCTTTCCTTACGTTTTAAAATTTCTTTCTTTCCGAAATGTTCCTCGATTATTTCTCCCACAAATGGAACAGTTTTCAAACGAAAAGACGAAAATTAAAACTTGCATGTTCAAGTAAAGTTTATTTGTCTACAGGGTGGGCCAAAAGTTTCTTTCTCCACCCTATTTCTTTTCTTCCTTTTTAATAAAACATCAAATTACAAGAGAAAACTAATTTTTGACGTATTAATATTTAGTATGTGTTAAGAGGTTTCGAACGTTTTCTTTAACTGAACCATACATCTTTTTCATCGAAAAATATGAAAATCAAAATAATATTAAATTCCAAGTAAAAATGTATTTAGGTACATTGATCCTAAACTTAATGATTAAGGAGATGTTTCACTATAATTTGTCTCGAGGGGGTGAAAACTGCAAAGAGCATTACTTAGGAGCATTACTTGCAATAATTTACAAACATAAAATACGCTCACTGCATTGGTCAGAATTTTTTTACAATTACACGTAATTGTCAATTTAATACAAAAAACGACACACTCGATGAAAATAACTCTCGGATGATAATAATAATAATAATAAAAATTAGACTTTTCCAGTTTTTTTTTTTTTTTTTTGTTTTACTTTAACAAGAATTAAATGAACGAACGAATGCAGAATTTCAAATCGAATTAATTTTTTAACTAGTCGTTTGACCAAGTCAAGTTAAGATTCGACGAGCGTAGATAAAAACGAGGATCGACGAGTCTTTTCTCTGATCAATAGCAAAATTGTATTCTCACACGATCGTGCATGTTGCGTTCGTGAAATCTTGAGTTAGGTAATCCGAGTGGCGGATATTTCGATACGTCGCGCATAGAGCGATAACAGCAATACAAAGTTCGTTACGTTCGAGACGGATGTATGACAGAGAAGATACGCGAGAGAAAATAAGCGAAGAGAAAGTAACGCGAGCGTGTAATGGACGAGATTCGATATGAATCGCGGTTACAAAATGAAAACGCGCTTCGAGATCGCTCGCTCTGATTTCGTATTCGATTCTACCATCGTACCATACTTTCAAACGAATTTGTATTTGAACTACATTGCTATTTGCATATGCACACATATTTAAAACAAGAAGAGTGGACATTTGTAAAAGTATATTTGAATAGCACGCGAGATAATTGAAATCGCGTTGGTAGACGACTGGTCGATGATCAAACAAATCTCATTTCACGCGTCACCTGAAATTTACATTGTTAATTAATTCTCAAAAGCAATTTGATCGACGTAAAGCAGGCACGGGCAGCTATTCGAGTGAAACGTTTGAAAACGACGACTATTTAAGCAACAACACGTCGTCTCACTTGTCTCGACGAATGTATCTCGGTCACAATCCGCTAAATGAGCAAATGATCATCAGACAAGCTGATCTCTCATTTCATTTTGCATATTTCGTACCCTCCGTTAATCGATTTCTTCCGTTGAGATCATTTTATTTCGAAACGAAAGATCGATTGCAAACGACTTGTTCGAAATGAAGTTATCTTGCAACAAACCAAGTTGCTTCGAATAAAAAATTAGCCCGACGTAAAGTATCCTCGATACATTCCACAGTTAGGACTGTCAGAATATAACAACTGCACGCAGTGTTGTAAAACTCGATACGACTTGGCGAATAAAAAACAAACATCCGTTTTTTCAGGCACGGTTGTCGAAGAGATAGCAGGAGTGGAACCGGTGCCCGGTGACGCGAGGAACGCGACGAGCGACCATAAGTCCCCGAGCAAGGAGCAGGACTCGAAGACGACGATCGAGCCGAAGAAGAAGCCGACCGACTTCAAGGTGAAGACCGAGCAAAAGTACCAGAAACCGTTCAAGGACGATGAGTCGAAACGCGGTGAAAGCAACGACGCCGCCACCACCGTGACGACGATCCCGACGTCGTCATCGCCGATCGAGGGAACGACCGCGAGATCGATGGAAACGATGGCGATCACCGTACCGTTTCTACTTCACGGCGAACCGATCGTGACGAACGTCTCGGTACCCATTGTCGAATCGTCGACGAGCTATCGTTTCTCGTCGACGAAGGAGAGCAGCACGGAAGGTGTCGGCGCGATGGAGGAGACGACAGCGTCGAGAGGAAGGGCACTGAACATCTCAGCGCCGGAGCCCACCAATTCGTTGCACTCGAACATCACCGATCTCAGCGACGTTAGCATGGACGACGACGACAAGGAAGTGGAAGGTGAGAGAGTCGTATGATGTCGTCGTCATTTATTTTGTATTTTGAGAGCACGTGTACACGTCCATCAGTCACAGGACACTACGAAAAAATTGTGCTACAGGCAATTATATTCGATGAGATATTCTATTTTATGAAACATATGTATGTGAGCCCCCAATTTGTAGGAATCTCGGCTGAGTAACCAATTTTAGGTATCTCGGACCCCAAGATCCCAATTTATAGATATTTTATTAAACGATGGTTGTTTGGAATTGAATAAATAATAAGATTGGTTTATTAATATCAAATAAGGAATAACGATATACGCTGAGTTGTTAATTCTCACAACTCTCGATACACTCTGTTTCTCTCTATAGGTCTCGACTTCTCGACACTCGCTATCTCACTGCTCGATACGCTCTCTCCGACTTCTCTACAAGTACTCTGCTTCTTCTGCACAAAATTCGTTACTCGTAAACACATACACACGTACACGCAAACGAATGCATACCCTTAGCCTTAGACGTTAGGCCTGAAGGGCTGGCCATAAACAGTCTCAAGGCCCAGGCCTAACTTTCTTTTTTATTATTTACATTTTAGGACTCGGGACATCTGCAGTCGAGCACCAGGGAAAGTCCTGGATCCTTTCCCAAAACTGCCAATCCCACATGTATAATATCTAGGATACATATGTCATACAGTTTATGTGTCAAAAATCTTACCAAGAAGTATATATTTTATATAATGTATACTATATAATACTGTATAAAAGTGACGACGAATCTTTTTGAGAAGTAAGTCAAACTTTGTTCATTATTTTTTTTTAGTACCAGTCAGTGGGGTCACTTGGAAAGGGGGTGGGGAGGATGGTTAAAAACTACTTTTCTTTGGTTCTCACTTTTGTAGTCCTCTAAAAAGTACACGTTTCCTTTTCGTTTTACTACTTTTGCTTTTGCAACTGAAGAGCAAAAAATAAATGTCGACGTCAGAAAATTGATTGTAAAAGGGTTGACATCACGACCAGTCACCCCTGCACTATACATTAGATATATATACTTTGTTTCTTAATATGTTTTATTGTCTGTTCTCTCTTTTATTATATAAAAAACTGGCAGAGCTACCAATTCTGAGAATGGGATCTAGTGTGTTTTTTAATGTTTATTACATCTGTTTAATCGTAAGCGCTATATAAAATTTTTTGAACACAACTAACTCGTATAACATTTAAGACTTCAAATACCTATATGTATACATAAAGTCGTAAATCCTCCATAAAACACAATTGTGCACTTATTTCTTACTTTTAAACTCCAACTGAGCACTTGTAATTTTCTTAACATTTTTTGAAGAGAGGGGTTCGAAAAATAATTAAAATTCTTTTATATATATGATGATAAGTTTATAAAAATCAATGCCTGCGTGGGTCATAGGTTCGCCATCATTGCTACATAATATTATATAATACTATAATACTATATAATACTGTATAATGTATCTTAAATCATTGTTTCACCGATATATCTGCCTCGTGCAGATATTACGGCCTGAACTAACTGGCATTCTTTCTCGATCAATTTTATCAACATTTCGGAATTTGAAATTCCTTCCACGCTTCTTCTAATTTCTTCCATAAGTCTTTTTTTCAATTTTGGACACGTCTGTCCAATTCGTTCCCACGATTCTTCGATTGGATTTTTTAAATATATATAAATATATATATTTAATATTTATATTTATATTTTTTATATATATTTTCATATATATTCACATTTATATTTTTATAAATAAAAATATCAGTTTTGTTTTCTAGTATTATTATAAAATAAGTACATGTAACAAGATTGTACAACCAAATCAATCGAGAAAAGTACATCTGTATTCTAGTAACTCGGCTCAGAACAAGCAAGTGTCCAACGACTTATGGACGGGAGCGTACGTAACACACTTATGTATCATGTGTCATCGATGACAATTCACAAATACCGAGGAAAGTTATTGTTTATCGTAGTGCAAATTACAATATAATTACAACGTGTTGGGAAAGAAAACCCCATTTCTTTTTCGTTTCGTTCACTCTCTCTGCCGATCTAACTTTATCGAAAAGCGAAATCGAAATCGACCGATTTGATCCAGTGAAACGTTGATGTTTCACGCAGGTGGCGAATACGTGGCGTCTCACAACGAGACGGCCGTGAACATCACCTCGAGCCTGCTGCCGGCGGTGAACGTTTGCGTGGAAGGGAACCGAACGTACACCGTGGGAGAGAAGATCGTTAGGGGTTGCGAGGAGAGCTGCGTGTGCGGCGAGAGTGGCTCAGCCACGGACTGCAAACCGCTTTGCTCCTCGCCGTACGTCCGGGCGAACCGCGGCATCGAGGATCCGCTCTGTCAGGAGAGGATCGTCAACGAGGAGCCGTGCTGCGCCATTTTGGTGTGTGCCGCCGATTCTGGTGAGTTCGTTGTCAGGTCAGATGCTGCGAGCGTCCGAACGATTTTCTCAAATCGAGTGACTGCCTTCGTCTTTTCGCGCGCAGCGCCCGAACCGGAGGAGACCTGCGTCTTTGGGAACAAAACCGTAATGAGGGGTCAACGAGTGGAGGATGGCTGTTCCAGGGTATGCGTGTGCGAGGCCGGCGGCAACCTGAAGTGCCAGCAGAGATGTCCACCGAACGATACGATTTCCGTGACGAATCAGCACGATCGCTGCGTCGTGCTCACCGATCCAAGGTAAAGCTAAGTGTCCACTGTCGAGAGTGAAACTGTCGAGAGTATTTCTCGCAAATGGATACTGTCCGCTGAATTGTCTGAGAGTCGACCGAATGTCGCGAATTGTCTCGCAACACAATGTGTATACTGCTCTCGGAGAGTTGATCTCAAAATTCGGAGCGGTTTCGAAATCCTGAGAGCAGAATAATGAATAACAAAAGAAAGCGTTGTCAAAAAGTGAAATTACTGAACCAATTTCTTTTAATTTGAATTACTACATGATAATTGTATTATATAAATATTATAATATTTAACGTGTATAAATATGTAAATATTATGTATATAAAAATATTTTAAATATAAATATTTAATATATATGAATATTATATAAATATTATACATATATAAATATTGCAAATATAAATATTTAATAAATACATATAAATATTATATATATAAAAATATTACAAATATAAATATTTAATACATATATATAAACATGATTTAAATATTATATATAAATATCAATAGTATATAAATATTATATTTATATTAATTTATATTAACATAAATTAATTATAATTATATTATAATTGATAATTAATTAATATGTTAATTTATATTAATATAAATATTAAAATTAGTATTATATTAAATATTATATAATAATTTAAATTGTCAAACTCCTCTTTTCATGTTGATTTTTCTTTTCTCTTAAAATATTACTGTTCCAACTGTGAGGACACACATTTTTTGCACACCTCCATGATAGCGACGTCGCTGTTCACACCCTCGTGTTTCTAACCTACACCACAATGTGTATGACAATGAACTCTCAAATGGACACGGTTCTGAGAATTCTATCGGACAGTAAGCTCTCGGAGAGTGAAAATTCTCAATGGACGTTTGAGAGTAAACTCTGAAATGGACACGTAGCTTGACAAAGAATTCCCCGTTTCCTCTGGGATTCGCTTCTCTGGAGTCTTCTCGGCCAATAGCCTAAACGACAAATGCCTACGTGGTTGTAGAAAAAAAAAAAAAAAAAAAAAAAGAAACACGCGTGTTTCCTTTTCAGAGACGCGTGTTGCACGATCACTCTTTGCGACGTCACGTTGGGCGATCACGAGATCAAGCCGGAATCGTCGAGCGACCTGACGGTGAACCTCACGGACGTGAAGGTGCTGAACTCGACGGCGATCAAGCTGAAACTGTCGGCGAAGAATCCGCAGGACGTGACCGTCGAGATATCCGACAACAATCACGTGTGGAGGCAGCAGAAACCTGACAAAGGTGAGACTGCCTTTCGTCGAACGAAACGAAATATAAATTCGCTATAGATACTCGAAAATGAACGAGTCATTTTCTCTTTCTTTTTTCGTGAACTCGCAGAGGGTATCGTGTCGAATCTGGATCCCTCTCGATCGTACTACGTGCGAGTTACGGACGGTGCTCGGGCCGGTCCGGCGCTGCAGGTCTTTCTCCCCGCGGAGGTGATCAAGACGAACATCTCGGACAAGACGACGGACAAGGGCTCGTGCAGCCACATGGGCAAAACGTACAAAGTGGGGGCGGAATGGTACGACGAGTGCATCTCGTTCTGCACGTGCACCGAGGGTGGTAAAACCGAGTGTTTGACGATCGAGTGCCCCACCGACTTTGGCCTCGACGTCCTCGATCCTCACTGCCTCGACTGGGAGACCGTGCCGCCGAATTTCGTCCCGAAACCTCCTCACTGTTGCCCGCAGGTAAGGCAGAGAATCATTTGGACTCACGACGCGTTGTTCGGAAAGCGTAATAGCGGGAGGGAAGAATCGTTGAATGGATGTTGGCGCGATGTGTTGGCAGGAAGTGCGATGCAGAAATAATGGCTCGTGCAATTACGAGGGTAACACGTACGACAATTGGAGCGAGCTGCCGGCGAACGTAACCGGATGCGAGAAACGATGTTACTGCGAGATGGGAAACGTGTCGTGTCAGGCAGCCTGTCCACCGGTCCCCGCACTCCCACCAGCGACGTTGCCTTGCCCGTCTTATCAGGCCGCGTTGATGCACCTACCTGGTGACGAGTGTTGCTTGGAGTGGAGCTGCGGGCGTTCGTCCAACCAGTCGCCAGGTAAATCATCCAGCTGGTCGCGTGACACCGACTGCGAGAAATAGTCGAAGAAACTGACCGTTTCCGTGTGCCGCGCTAACGACCGGAAGACCGTCCGAGCAACGACCCTTGGCCTTGATCCTCCGCGGCGAACAGCAGACGTACAGGGTGTAAATATAAAATCGTATATTCTCGTATATCGACTCGCGAAAGTGTTTGAATTGTACTTGCGGTGGAAATTTTTCGTGTCTACGTGCCTGTACCGGGTTGGCCGAGAAACGACCGCGGTTTGAAATTAAAAGAAAAAGAAATTCTGGAATAATAAATAATGAGTAATATAATCGTTCTAAATTTTAATATTATATTAATATTAATATTATATTAGTATTATATTAATATTAAAATTTTAATATTATATTTTTTAATATTATTTCAATATAAAATACACGATCACCTATGAATGTTCTTTCACGAATAACATCTCAAGATAAAATTTTAACAATAATTAAATTTATAAATATAATTGTTAATAAAAGCAAACTTTTTATATTAATTCATAAGATAATTCTAATTAATAAATTTGTTAAATTAAACGATGTGATAATTGGTCAAACGGGCTTCTCAATTTTTTCTCAAGCGAGCTTCGACGCTCCACTAAATTATTTCAACAACAAAAAAAATATTAGAAAAAGACAACAGTTTTTGTTTCTCTATTCACCTTTCGTTTGCACGAAGGAACGCAGTTACTTTTTGGTCAACCTAATATACGTATATTATATGATACAAACTCGTCCTCCCTGTATATCTGCGAGTCTAAAATGTAAAGATTTGTCCGATCGGTATTGTAAATCGTTAACGTCTGATCCCCTGGTGGCGGTGATACCAACGCGCGTTAGTGGTATACCTCTCGAGTGATTGCTATCGTTAGATTGGTTATGGGTAGAGGGTGAACGCTTTATCCGCCACGCGGACCTGACTGGAACTCTCCAGTGCAAATGCGACGTGTACATACACCCGAGGATGTTCTCACGTTTATAGCACTTTTCATTGCCATTTCCCATCACGCGTCATTTTACAATCGAACTGTGTCGTTCTCCCTTTCGATTGCTTGTCTTTCAAAAAAAAAAAAGGAAAAGAAAAGAAAAGGTGGAAAAAACATTCGAACCGAGTGAGCCGATCAATGGGGGAGGAGAAAATGCTGTAAATGCATGCTTTGTCCGGCTACGCTTGTACATACATACATACGCACACACGTTGGACATACATTTGCTGTAAATATGCATGAAGAACTCTTGGACAGCTGGTCGACGCCGTACCGATTCGACGGCCATCACTGATGACAATCGACTTTGTTACTCATTTGCAGGAACGAACGCGACGAACGCGTTCCCCGGCCCGTTAGCCACAGACGCGTTCAATCGGCAATCGAACGACGGTAACAAAAGACCGAGTAACAAGTCGGATACGGCCGGGCCCGGCCACCAAATGGATCCTGCCACGTCCTCCCTCCGGGGACACTCGAAAGACGTTCACGCGCACACAGACACCACCACTCATGGCCTCTTCCATTACCCCATGGATCCTGGACACCCGACGATACCGTACAACGGACCGTACAGTCCCGATTACAAGCCTACGCATCCCACCGTAGAGAACGTGTTTCATTTACCACCTCACACCGAGAGACCTTCCAGCGTCTCGGCCGAACGTCTGAAAGAAAAGAGCAGCGCGAAGACGAAGTTCGACGCTAAAAAACCGGTCGAGCCTGTCGCTCTCAAACCGCACAAAGACGACTATTTCCCCGGCCCGTTGGCGCCCGACAAGTTCTTCGACAAGGCCGGCTCGACTGTCGCGAACGCCAACGCAAACGAGAACCAGCAGTTCGTCCCCGGGCCGGTCAATCCCAACAAGCTACCGCCCGTGCAGAAGGTAGTGGGCCACGCGACCGATCAACCGCAGTTCGTGCCGCTGAGCCCGCAGCAAGAGACAATCGGGCCAGGATTCGGTCAGACCGTTCCACAGGGCGGCTTCAACGCGCAGCTCGACAACTCTGGCTCGTCTTATCCAGCCAGAGGTTCGATGCACGGCCCGGACAACGTCGATCCGAACGTGATCGTGAATATCCCCGCGAGTCCGAAGAAGAAAGCCTCTCCGAGCGACGGCGAGAAGGGCAAGAGCCCGGCGGTGCTGCCCGGTCGACCGAAACAGGGCCAGCGAAATCCAGAGCAGGAGATCCTCCCGGAGGAACTGTATCATCTGATCAACCTTCAGCATCCAGGCCTCGTTCAGCTGGAGCACGCGCCGCCCGAGGGACACCCCGG
The DNA here is from genome assembly GCA_036937485.2 of Tetragonisca angustula. Lineage (NCBI taxonomy): Eukaryota > Metazoa > Arthropoda > Insecta > Hymenoptera > Apidae > Tetragonisca > Tetragonisca angustula. Next base: position 67,815 of record JAWNGG020000323.1, read on the forward strand.
CTTGTACGACATCCATCAACAGATATCCAATCAGAAACAGACGGCGAACAGCCAGGCGCGACCGGGTTTCTTCGCCGCGGCCGGCAACGGGCCGAAGAAACCCGCGAAGCCGCACGTTTACGCGCAGAAGAACGAGGACGGCCAGACGACCTACCACATACACACGCCGGACATACCGAACTCGCCACAGCAGATCGAGGAACTGCTGGCTCACATCGGCCAACACGATCCCAATCCTGGACCGTTCCAACACTATCCCGGACAGCCAGCCATACCTCATAGCGTGGCGAGTGGCCCGGCCGCCACTCAGCCGCTTCACATTGACGCTCACATACCGCATTCTGGGCTCACGCACTTGAATCATCCGTTCGCAGCACAATCGCCAAACCAGTCAGGTTCGTCCCCGTATCATGTAACAAATCTTTCTGTCGAATTCGTGCGTTTCACCTCTCACTCTCTCTCTCTTCGCCTCTCCTCTTCTTTCACGCGTTCTACAAGTAACCAGTCGTTAAGGACAAGAAGCCGCAAGAAATCATCGTGATCGATAACTCAACTTGTTCGTCTGCTCGATGCACAGGGTGTCCACGAAGTCTCTTTACAGTTTCAAGAATTCGTTACAAGGGCAAATGAGAAGACAGACACCTGGAAATTATTACGAAATGAGACGTATATGTTTAAGTTTTTTATGTCTCATTAGTTGCACGAAGCAGATCAAGACGGTACTCGATTTCTTTCCATGTCCGCTGTAACGTACTCTCATCGATGGTGGCAATGGCATCGGTGATCCTCCGCTTTAGATTAGTGACGTTACCATACCTAACTAAATGAGGCAAAAACAGGAAAAAACTTAAATATATACGTCTGATTTTGTAAGAATTTCCACATATCTGTCTTTTCATTTGCCTTTGTAATAAATTCTTGAAATTGTAAAGAGACTTTATGGACACTCTGCGTTTGCAAGTACGCAACTATAGAAATCGTTGGAGTTTACAGCGAGATTTCGAATAACGACGATCTGTGTTGGTGAAATTTAGGCATGGAGCAAAACGCGCCGATGTTCCCGTTGCCCGGCGCCATTTCTGGATATCCTGTCGCTTCCTCCTCGGACGACGTCACCGTGCAGATCCTCGAGGCCCTCGACGAGAACACCGTCCGACTGGTTTTCACCGTACCGCAGGTCCTGGTCGGGCTTCACGGACGCGTCGAGCTGCGATACACCAACGACAAAACGTAATTTAGCATCAAAATTAACGCAAGGTTGTCCAGTGTAAAATTTACACTTTAATCGACCATGCGGTGGATTTATATCTAATCAAGCGTTTCCGAGTTTCACAGCCAAATTTTACGTTTTATTCTATGTATTCTACTTTAAAATCTCATTATAGGTACATTCTATAAATCTCATTACCAGATATATTCTGTACATTCTTTTTTAAACTCTTATTAAGCTTATCAGAGTTTCACAGCAAAATTTTATGTTTTATTCTATTTTGGTATATTCTATGTATTCTACTTTAAAATCTCATTATAGGTATGTTCTATAAGGTCTCATTACCAGACATATTCTGTACATTCTATTTTAAAGTCTTATTAATCTTATCAGAATTAATGCAAGATTGTCGAGTAACTTTAATCAGCCATGCGGTGGATTTATATCTGATCAAGCGTTTAAGAGTTTCACAGCCAAATTTTACGTTTTATTCTATTTTTGTATATTCTATGTATTTTACTTTAAAATCTCAGGTATATTCTATAAATCTCATTACCAGATATATTCTGTACATTCTATTTTAAACTCTCATTAAGCTATCAGAGTTTCACAGCAAAATTTTACGTTTTATTCTGTTTTGATATATTCTATGTATTCTACTTTAAAATCTCATTATAGATATATTCTGTAAAGTCTCATTACGAGATATATTCTGTATATTCTATTTTAAAGTCTTATTAGGCTGATTTTAAGAAACAAAGTACTTGTATCTGAACTTTTAGTACGTGATGAACTATTTGTATTTATGAAAACATATTTTGTCAATGCGTCGTTTGTTTTCACAAAAATTTCGCGATACTTTCTCGATCCACTTATTTTGTACATATTTTGATTGTACTTGTAGAATACAGAGTGTCCATAAAGTCTCTTTACAATTTGAAGAATTTATTACCAAAACAAATGAAAAGACAGATAAGTAGAAATTATTACAAAATGAGACGTATATATTTAAGTTTTCTTCTGTCTCATTTAATACACCTCTACATGGGCACCATTAGTTGCACGAAGGACATCAAGACGATACTCGATTTCTTGCCATGTTCGCTGTAGCCTCATTAATGGTGACAATGGCATAGGTGATCCTCTGCTTTATATTATGGACAACTAATGGTGCTCATGTAGAGGTGTATTAAATGAGGCAAAATGAAACTTAAGAATATACATCTCATTTTGCAATAATTTCCACTTATCTGTCTTTCCATTTGCGTTTGTGACAAATTCTTGAAATTGTAAAGAAACTTTATAGACACCCTGTGTCACTGACAGAGTTTGGCTGTTAAACTCTCGAGCTTACATATTACGTATACATATATTTACATACGTATGTATATGTCCTTCCATCTATCGAATAGAAATTTCGACGTATCCACCTGGAAGTCGCAAGTATTCGCGCCGCCGAACGACCTGATCGCGACCCCGCAGCTCGAGTTCGAGCTGGGCGATTTGAAGCCCTCGACCGAGTATAAGGTAAAGATCACGGTGAAGCTGAAGGATCTGGCCAACAGTCCCACCAGCAAGATCTACAGCGTGAGGACGCTGGAGAAACGGGCGGATGCGACAACCTTGCCGCCTCAAATACCGATCGACGCCGAGCTCCACGCTACAGAGACAAACTCCACGTGGGTGAACGTGATGTGGAGGAAATTCACCGAGTACGAGTTACAGTTCATCGACGGCGTTCAGCTAAGGTACAAGGAGCACGACGGCAAGATTCACGCCGAAACTCCGTTGATCCATCGAGCGGTGAGGAACTACGTAATCGAGAATCTTCGGCCATCGACCGTCTACGAGATCGGTGTCATCTTCGTCCCGTTCCCGGGACAATTGACGGAGTTGGTCAGCGAAAAGACAGTGAGTATCTATTCTATGAATTTTATCTTATTATCGCAATAACATCGACGATTGACGATCATTCTCGATGGTTAACAACGACAAAGCGTTCGTTCAGATTGGTCAGATTACTCGAAAGAACCTCGAATCGATTAAGTAGACAAGATAAAGCGCTTGAATTCTCAGGTAACTTGACTAATCTGAACGAGGATATAACGATCCTCTCTCGTTATCAAGCCTCTGTCCGTCAAAGATTCAGGTGACCACGACGATGGAACCGGATCCGTACTCGTTCGACGTGAAAGTGGAGATCAAGACGATCAAATCGACGGACGTGGAAGTAACTTGGACCGGGGTGCCTTATCCGGAGGACAAGTACGTGAATATTTATAGAGCGATTTACCAAAGCGACAGCGGCAAGGAGGACACGAGCACGTTCAAAATCGCCAAGAGGGACTCGCATCCGAAGACCGTGATCAGCGATCTGAAGCCGGGCACCAGGTATCGCTTGTGGCTCGAGGTTTATCTGACCAACGGTAGGATAAAGAAGAGCAACGTGCAGGACTTCGTCACGAAGCCCGGCGTACTTCTGCCAGCCACGGTATCGCAACAAAGTACGTATGCACGTACGTGCGATCGAAAGATTGGACGAAATGTTCGATCAAACTTGGCAGGCAAAGTTGATTCTTGACTGTGAAATTCAATGTCTCAGCTGGAAAACTGGCGTCGCTGCCCCTTCACGAGGGCGATTACTACGGCCCCCTGATAGTGGTAGCCATCGTCGCGTCTCTCGCTATCCTGTCGACCCTGATCCTCCTGATGATACTCATGAAAAGACGGACGAGCAGTAAGGCTGACATATCCTCCCGTAAAAGCACGTCGGCGTACGACAATCCTTCCTACAAGGTAGAATTACAACAAGAGACTATGGGTAATTCACTCTCATTGTTTTTTTTTTTTTAATATGATAACGTGGCAAGTCAAACCAGCGTCGAGCAGTGAGAAGGCAAATGTTCACAATTTTTTTCAGACCTGTGAGGACACCGTTACCATGTCGAACGGCAGAGGCAAGAACACGGACCACGAAATGGCCATCATCAACAGCAATGTCAAAGAGACCGTTTAAGGTTCTATAATTTATTACGTTTTATTTATTTATGGATTATCACGCTCGTTCGACTTTTTACGCACCGTGGCCGAAGGTCACGGTCTCTCGGTTGTGCGAAACGATCGATCGAATGGAACTTGAAGCACGAAGAACGAACATCATGTACGCACATGCACGTACGTATGTACGTGCATGCGTGTTTCCGACGTTCCTGGTTACAGTTTCTTCATCGCACCGGATTCGATCGATGGAATCGCGTGCGTTGTATTAAAATTTGTACATAGCGGTGTCGAGTATATTATAATACCACGCTAGATGATAAGATAGCGATTTAAGAACTGAAAATATGTATCATTTAGATAACTGCGACTTATCTCGCACCTATCTTCCTACACGCCGATTGGAAATGTACTCTGTGTATTTAATATGAGCATTTAAGTCGTAAATTATCCGTAATTTCGTTGGGACTCGACGATCGAACCCCCGTCTTGTACAGTCTGCGTTTATATTGTTAGAGATTTATATGATAAATAAGGTGTACCATGTCCTATACAGATGTTAAGACGTGAAATGAATAAAACTGTTTATAAATTATGAGAACTATTTATTTGCACATCGTTTCACGTATACGTTCTAAATTTTAACAGGAGCTTTAATCTCGTCGTTGCGAGAGCAACTTTCAGCTCTGTCGGTAAGACAGAAACATATATGTATACAATAGAGGAAAGGGAAATAAGCAAGCAAGAGTACGAGGAAACTTAAAAATACTTCTTCAATTCTGACTCCATTTGAAGGGGGTCGGTGCTCGGTGCATGTCTGGAAATAACTTTCCCTTCTTTGTTAATGATGAATTTGGTAAAATTCCATTTGATGTCGTCAGTTATGAATCCACCCGCCTGCGTCTTCAACCATTTCCATAATGGGTGAGCATTATCTCCGTTAACGTCGATCTTTTCAAACAGATCAAAGGTGACGTTGTATTTCTTGACAAAATTCAAGATTTCCTCCGAGGTGCCTGGTTCTTGACCACCAAACTGATTCGACGGGAATGCCAAAATTCTCAAGCCTTCCTTCTCGCTGTACTTTTCATACAGTTGCACCAATTCTCTATAATTTACATCTGTGAATCCACAATTGCTGGCAACATTAACAATTATACAAACATGATCCCGATATTTATCCAGTCCCACATCCTTTCCATAGATGTCTGTAGCATGAAAGTCATAAATGCTACTAGCTGAATTCCAATTCTTGTTTTGATCAAAAGGGGCAGAAGTTGTAGCAGAACATTGTCCTTGGCTATCGTCTTCGCAATTTTGCGCTATGACGCCATAAAGGAATAGAACGGTCAAGTATATCAATTCTACAAAAAACAATAAGGAAATTTGATTAGTAACTCGTCTAAAAGATACAAATTGTAAAAATATGTTTAATTGAAAATTAAAGACTATTCAAACTATCTTAAAACGTCAAAACAGTGTCGTCCTCTACATCTCTTATTTACTGCTACAGAGATGAGAAGCCCAGACAAAGAAATCCAGTTCTGATTGGCTGTTTCTGACAGACCCAATACAATCATAAAGATAAAGACACACAATTGGCTAAAAGTGTATTGCACAAATAAAATTAAGTAGGAAAACGTGATGTGAATAAAAGTCCCTCTCCGCTTAGTTTCTTCTCATCTGCGCATTACATTTAATCAAACAACTATCAAAATCCATGAAATTATCATTGAAAATTAAATCTTCAACGTTATTTGTAATGTTTGATATAATACCGAAACAATACTACTTACTCAGCATTTTGAATCGAGCCGGCTGTTATTACTCCGAAATTTTGTTCAAACTATAATAAAACGAAAACCTTGCTTATTAGTCTTTATTATGTTGTTGTAAATATCGTTGCAAAACAATTGAAACAGAATTAAAAATATTAATATACCGTTTCACTATCGTTCGGCGCAAGCGTCCGTACTCTTCAACTTGTTGAACACAAATGCGTTGGTCTTTCCTCTATCTAGAATTTTTAAAGAAACACACTGACCTCTGTCCAGTTCTCTTCTTGAACATACATATAGTACACATGTTTACATATAGCGTCATGGATTCTGGAATGCTCACAGAATAAAACAACAAAGTTTAATTAAACAAAACTTTATTTCGTACTCATTGCCGCATAAATATTTTAACTATAATATTTTGTTAAAAATTAGTTTGTTAATAATTGGCAATAATTGTTAATAATTTTGCAAACAATTTGTGACAAGTATATCATTATTATTATATTTATGATTGTCTCGTGTATACTTTATGCATAAATTACTTGATTAAATTCTACAATTTCTTATTTTATTAACAATATCATAAACAAACATAAAAATTATGGATAAAATTTAATGATTTTTCTCTTTCTCTACTACGATTTAAAATAGATATATAACGATAGAAAACTACAGCACTTAATCGCAAAAGATTTTATTTATTCATTTTCATTGATACAAACTTTACTTGCACTTGCACGTGAGAGCCTCGTTGCTGCGAATACGAGAACATAACCTTAAAGTCACAACAGTATCATAACCTATATGAACTATGCTTGTCGTTTGTCATCGATTGCAAGATGAAATCACAATTTTACATTGTTTTAATACGTAACGCATGAACAATAACATAAAAGTTATAATTTACAAATCATACCTGACCAGGCATATCATTGTAACCAATTACACCTAAGTTTTTAAACAGTGGTAAACTATTTTATTGAAGGTTGTTATTCAAGTCATTATCTGTATCAAAAATGGTAAGTACAAGTAAACGTTGTTGCATATTACACAAAATTGTCCTTTCTTAACATACTTAACCAACATTATTTATTTCAGGCGAGAAATGCAGAGAAAGCTATGTAAGTATTATAAAAAGAGAATATATCTTTTTTTAAATTTGTTTGTTTTTGTAAGTTTGTATGTTTTTCTTTTTCACACATTCATTTAAACAGGACCACTCTTGCTCGATGGAGAGCTGCACAAAGCAACGAAGGAGCCAGAAAGGAACAAGAAAGGAGGCCGTATTTAGCTTCCGAATGTAGAGATTTGAGGAAAGCAGAGAAGTGGAGGATGCAGATAATTAGAGAAATTGCAAAGAAGGTTGCACAGATTCAGAACGCGGGTCTAGGAGAATTTCGTATCCGAGATTTGAACGACGAGATTAATAAATTGCTGAGGGAGAAACGACATTGGGAGGCTCAAATAAAAGAATTAGGCGGGCCTGATTATTCCAGAGTAGGACCACGTATGCTAGATCACGAAGGTCGTGAGGTACGGCATGTTTTTAAGCATGATACACTGGTCGGTTTTTGATAGAAAATGTAAAGATCTAATTGTCACAACACGCAGGTGCCTGGCAATCGTGGTTACAAATATTTTGGAGCGGCGAAAGAGCTACCAGGTGTTAGAGAATTGTTTGAGCAAGAACCACCGCCTCCGCCTCGCAAAACACGCGCTGAATTAATGAAGGACATCGATGCTGATTACTACGGGTATAGAGACGACGACGATGGAATTTTGCTGCCTTTGGAACAAAAAGCTGAACAAGAAGCACGAGAAAGAGCGACGCAAGAATGGCTGGCGCAAAACGAACAAGAGCCAGAAATGGAAGAAGAGATCGAGACGACTGCACAAAAAGCAATACCATCGCAACAAGATATTCAGGAGGCGTTACTTGCAAGAAAAAAACAAGAACTATTAGAGAAATATGTACTTTGACAAATTTTATTCCTTTTTCTTTATGCATTCGGTAACAACTATTTATAAGTTTATTCGTTTAATTTAATATTAGAGTACACTTTTATAAAACGCGACAGATATAATAATTATTATTAATTTATAAGTAATAACATTGATTAAGGTAATTATTTTGTGCAGTAGACGTTCAAACTTCAATTAATACTTATCGAGAAAGAGTGCTGTAGATAAAATATAGATAAAAATCCAACATTAGTCTGTTTATAATCCTCGCGATCCTTAAGATTTTTCTTTTTGTTTTTTTTTTTTTTATATGTATATATATATATATGTGTGTGTGTGTATGTTTTTTTATCGACATTGTAAGCACCGGACACTCGAGAAAGCGACACAATAGAATAGAACACCAGAGAACAAGACAATATGAATTATCGTAATTGTAAGAATTTCTGTTCACCGCATTCACATTCATAATTGCCAAACATTGTGGTGTGAACAAATAATAAAATTCGATAATTTCATACGCTCTGCTCGCCTAATCAATGCCTTAAAGCGTCTTTGACCAAGCGTTCTTCATTTTCATCGTCATTTGTATCGTCTCGCGGAAAGCCAGTCACTTGCTTTAAAATAGTTCGATGCAATTACAACTATATCGTAACAAATTGGGAACAGTCAAAGGCATAGAAATTACCCTGAAAAAGCCCTACTCGTTAATTAAGTATCGATCACAAATATTTCAAAAAACATTCCGTTCTTACCCGTGGATGGGGTTCGAGTCCATCCGCAACGAGAGAGACCGAGCAACCCCCTTTCTCACCAAATCTTCGATCCCCGTTTGTTTATAATATCGTGTTGTTTATAAACAGACTGTACAATATACAAGTGTGTTACCAAGACTCAGAAGTGAAAAAGTATCCTATGAATTAGCTAAAGTTCCCGAGCGTACGCTTTGAAACTTGCCGAGGCTCGAGTACAATTCAATCGCTCGCTTTTCACGCATCGCTACGTCCGTGGTCTTCTTCGCTGTTGTTTCTCCTCTCGCTCTCTAGAAACGCTAAAACCGTTGGATGACGCACCAACGAACGCACATCTCCACACTACGTTATTATCGATTATCGATGATTACGCTAAATTCGAAAGCGCTAGGGGTACCTGTTCGAAACTTGCATTTCGGGGAGAGCGTTGTAAAACGAAGATCTGCGCGTCTGACACGAGAACGTTCGTGCACGTTGTATGTACGCACGTGCGTAGTAAAAGAAAAAAAAAAGGAAAGAAAACTTCTGAGTCCTTGCAATCGCGTTATACATTGTCTAAATATGTATGTACGTAAACGAGAGAATAGTTCGAGCATGGATTAATCATCGTTAATCACCTAAATGCTAAGCTTGAAAAAGTCAAGCGTTAAACGATTTCACAGCATCTGGTATTTTTTTTCTCTTTTTTTTCTTTTTTTTTTCTCTTTTTTTTCTTTTGTTTCTTTATCCGTTAATCAGTCGCCCGCCTCGTCCGGTATCCAATTCCCTCTAATATAAACGCGTGGAAAAAACATTTCTACGTAAAACCTACACCGTATCCACGATAATATAATATACTACTAGTTTAATAGTAATATCAACTCTACGATCACATCTGCGTTTACGAGGTGCGTTTTGCGAGTTTATTGTGCGTCGTTGAATTGTGAATCTGTCCTCGTACACGTTCCCCTTTATACCACCATCGATTAACCGTAACCCCTCGATGCTACTAATTAATTAATCGATATCCTGCATACGTAAAACGTTCGCAAAGTTAGGAGCTAGTGTACGTCGGTATCACGTATCGAGAATACGACACAAAATGAGTTATAAAAATTATCTGTCGTGCTTTTTATGTTCAATGCCACCAAGGTTAACGTCAAATGAGAAACGTACACGTACTCGTGAACGATAATACACAGAGGCAAAAGAAAGCGAAGAAGCCAAAGAAGCCAAATATATACGTATACGTGGAAATTTAAAAAAAATTGTTCGTACAGCCTTAAGTTTCTCTGCTCGAAACGTTGTTCACTGTCCCCCTTATATACATATGTATTCACCTCACGCAGCCAAGGGGTTAATTCGTTTCGCGGGTATCAATCCATTCTCGAACCATGTGATCGAAACACCAAGATCCGTGGTATCGACTCGAACGAACAAGCACTGCAAATCGAATGTCCCGTTGAAAGTGTCGCGGAGCCGTGAGAGGAAAAGTTACGTTTGCTTAGTTTAGCTCGTCCAAAGGAGAACGATTAGAGGATCGCGGTTCATAATGGGCTCCCGACTTGGCTGGGTATCCCACGACGATTCTCCGTCGGCGGACACGCGGCCTAAAAAGGGTGAAAGGCACAAAGTAAAAAATAAACGATTAAAGTTGGCTCATTGTCAGGCACATATCGAATCGAAGTCGGTTTCGCGGTCCGTCAGCTAATATGTATACGTTCTTATACGACTTTTGGGACCGATAAAATGCGTGTATGCATATTTGTGTGACGTGTATGTATCGTGTAAGTACGCGCGCGCGTGTATGTATTCATGTATGTACGTGTATATCGAAGTGCGTGTAAGTAAGTGCTTGAACGTGTACATATACTTGTGTATGTACGTATGTACGTATGCATGTATGTATGTATGTATGTATGTATGTATGTATGTATGTATGTATGTATGTATGTATGTATGTATGTACGTATGTATGTACGTATGTACGTATGTATGTATGTATGTATGTATGTATGTATGTATGTATGTACGTATGTATGTATGTATGTATGTATGTATGTATGTATGTATGTATGTATGCGTATCGCGTTTACGTTCATTCTCTGTCTTTTTTTTTTTTTTCTTTTATGTAATATACATACGTAATATGTATGTTGAAAACACCCTCAACTCCGTCCGGCGTATCAAAAAGGGAATGTACTTGGTACATCGATAGAGCTTTAAACTCAGTTACCAGAGTACTAAAATTATGACAGCTCTGATTCAGCTGGATCTCAACAGATCGACATATTGACTTCTGTGTTCTGTTCGGGCAGTTACAGACGGCATCCAATAGAGAGCAGCCGCAATTGTCTTGAGAAAATTCAGTTGCACGATCAGTCGTAATGTAATAACGGCGCGCGATTAGCGGCCGTGTTTCTCTGCGCCGTGTTCCATCTGTCGAACCGTATCGTTATCGTCAGCAACATCGTGAAACGTGTCTCCGTGACAGGAACTCTTTCGTGATCGTACGTTTCAGGGGCGCAACAGCGAATGCCAGCGTTGGACCTGCGTCGGTTGCCTCGCCGCTCGCATATCGTTCCAATGTTGAAGCTCCTCCGAGCCGGAGCTGTTCAATCCCAAACTGAGCCAGCCGATCATCTCTCTTCCTTTCCTTCCCATTCCGCCTCTTCGTCGATTGTACACCGATAAAAAGAGTGTTACATCCCCAAGTTGGAACAGAGCAACCTAAACCAAACCACCGTTGCAAGTATTTAATCCGTGTTTCAAAGAGAGAGGGAACGTCTTACTTTCTTTTCCTTTCCAATCGTTCAAAGCGTTCAGATCCAGAGTTTATTAATTTACGACTGTACCTGGAATATAAACGTTTCCTTATACAGAGGATTCGGTTGAGCACGTTTCAAGCCAGTTTTCGACCGTTCCATTTCGTGGCCGTTGCTGTCCACAAGAGCCAGCTTGACGTACGTGTCCGGTGGTTTCGTGTCGTTTCCACCGCCGCCACGGAAGTGAGACCCTTTGATTATTTCCACCGATAAACGCCCGGTCGTCCCATTGTACGCCAGGCCTATCAAAATTTCCGCCACGCTTCCGCCCTTCATACTACTGCCGTAAGGAGGTACGATGTGCGACGCGTAGCTCGGAACGCGTGCCGTGGGCGACGCGTACGACTGAACCGACTGCTGTGATCCCGTGGAGTCGCTACGAGTCAAACTACTAGTTGTTCCCCAATCTTGTACCTGCGAGACAGAAGATTCTCGTTTATTTATTTCTTCTGGCCGAGAGAGAAGGGAAAGGAGAAAGAAGAAAGGAACCAATGGTGTTTTTACCGATGAGAAAGGTGGCGGTTGTAACGTTAACCAAAGCGTTGTTTCAAGCTGAAGATTGATCTGATCGAAGGAGACCCTCGCCTCGCCCAGCAATCTCTCCCGTCGCATCCTTCCGCCCCACAGATACACTCTCAGGCGTACGCCCATGGCGTTCACGTCCTCCGGATTCACGCGCGGAAGTAGAAAACTCTCCATGTACTGGGGAGACGTGCCCTGGCGCACTCGAGTCTTGCGTCGTTGCTTCTTCGACGGTAGCAGCACGAGCCGCACTTGACTGCCGCCTATACCCTCGGGATAATTTCGTCCTTGAAGCACGTGAACCTGCGAAACAAGGGGAGTTGGTCGGTTTCGATTTGCACCCTCGTGAACTTTCGTGTTCGCTCGATTGAAACCCATGAAACCGAACCGTCATCTCGCGCATCGGTGCGTCGTACAGGAAAGCGACCTCCAAGCTGCCCACTTCCTCGGTGATAGTGCCCATCGTTGTGATAACGTCGTTGGTGGTCGAGCCATTTTGCTCGACCTCCGCCTCTTGCTCCCTGCTGTCGAGGATGATACCGGTGGCGCCGACTTCTACCACGCACTGCGCATCGGAAGAACGAAACGATACTTGAAACTCGACTCGTTCGTGAAATGTTCGTTTCGCAGAATGTGAAATGATCGCGGATGAATGACGGTCGTTGTAACGACAAGATACGGGAACGAACGAACTATTAACGACCAAGAACGTGAACCGACGCAGTTTCTTTTCATTCACCTGTTGTTGATCAGTGGGCGAGTGTTCTTCCGTGCAGCTGCTGGATGTAGTGCCAGCGTCTGAAACAGCGACGCGCGATCGATTAGAAGCGACGGGGGATCAATGAGAGAAGGGGCAAGCAGATGAGAGGATACTAACCCAGAATGGTCGGTCCATCCTCCGCTTGGATAGTCAAAGTATCCGGCGGTGGATGAGAGTGCGAGTTCAATCGACGAAGGACGTCCTCTTCCGAATCGGAGCTAGTCTCTGGATCCGAGTAGGAAAATGCCTTCCCTGCCGAGTTTCATTTTCAAGTCGTTACGTTAACACCTTTTGACTTTCTAGGCTTGGTTCCTTTTGATTTCAGGTACAAGAAAGAAAAAAAGAAAAAAAAGGAAAACAAAGTAGCTGACAAAGCGGGGATATCGCGAGGAAAGGAAGAAGAATCGCGGGCTGCTTCTGAATCTGCCGGCGTAGTTTCGGTTTCCACAACAAGGATCGTGGGTCGAATGCGAGCAACCTACCTATGTTCTTTGCAATTTGCGACGTGGAGCCGTTGTTAGAGTCGCAGAGGGGCACGCAAACGCCGCCGAAGAGCGTGGTGGTGGATGGCGGGGTGAAGCACCATTTGCGCGACAGGTACAAGAACAGAGCCAACAGGAGGACCACGAAGCCAGCTACGGCACCCAGAAATGCTGTCGCTTCCACAGGTACTGTAAGTTGATCGATCGTGAGAGAACGGACTAGTTGGAACGTAAACTAGCAGTCGCGTGTATTATTTATCGTATCGACGAATGGTCGATCAGAAATGAAAGAAAAGCCCAGCTGCTAGAGGAGGAGAGGCGAAGAAGAAGGACGGGGGACGAAAAGAGTCGCGACGGTAGAAAAAGGAAAGAGAAAAAAAAAAAGAAGAAAAAGAGGATGCGACAGAACGGACGCGGAAGGAAGGTCCCGTGGATGCAGAATGCATGATCGAAAAGGGTACAGTCAAGGCACGAGTTATTTATTGACGACGGTGAAAAGGCGTTCACCCATGTACAGATTAAATCTTTCTCTCGAACGGTGGTCGTACGTGTCATTGATGTATCGAACGCGTTAAAACAGCCAGCGATACGATTACGTCGTAATGACCTGGAATAATTAACCACCGCTTTTCTCTTATCACGCAAACCGCTGCCGCGATATTGTGACGACTCGCTAGCGAGAATATTTGATTTTCGACAACGATTAACGATGTATGTGTGCCGATGTATGTATGTCGCCATACACACACACACACACACACACACACACACACACACACACACACACACACACTCGGCTGTAACGAGTCGTCGGAATTTGTTATTTTATTGCACTTTAGCGGGAGGGACAGGAGGAGGGGGTGAAGCGAAAAGAGAAACGGCAGGACGAAACTGAAGGCAGCGTGTTTGAAAATAATTTTAATTTGCGCAATGCGGAAACCGTGGTGCGTAACAATCGTTCGAGTAATTCCCGATTACTCGAAAGAAACGACACACAATTAATATGAGAATCTTATTGATGACGATGTATTGGAAGATAGCGATCGAGGATCGCTCTTTTCGAAGATTGAATCACTCTCGGATGATTCGAGACCGGGAACTGCTTTGGAAACGACGTGGTGTATTTAGGATAAACGACAGAGGAAAGGGGGTGCACGACGGAACGCGTGTCCTATTTAGATTTTAGGAACTCTAGTCGGGAAGAAATGCTGCTCATCGCACGAATCGACGCACGATCATCGATGTTTTAAGGTTCGTTGTGCGTACAATGTACCAGCTCGCATCTGAACAAGTTGAATTCGTTGAAAGGGATGTAGAGAAAGTAGAAGATAGTGGACTTACCCGCCAGAAAATGGTCTGATCCTGCCAGAATCATGCTCGCCCTTGTCTCACATTAAAGCCTTCTTACGTGGTTCTGTCGACAGGCCGCGGTATGTGTCCCGCGAATAACGAACTCATTATCCACACGATGCGAAATTGTCCGATACTCGTGGCTGTTCACGATCACCAAGAAGCGTGGTTACAGGACAGTCGAATAATAATACGTGGGCGGGGATGTACACAGCACTCTGTTGCTCGTCGAGTCGTGCGCCTGCAATACCGTGACCAGCTGTGCGCACGCGCTTCGCGAGCACGCATTCTTACGGCGAGAATTCTCTCCCAACAGGGATTCTCATTTTCGAGACAATTTCCACTATTTACATTTACACTGACACAAACTCGTAACTAAATTTTTGTACGTGTCACGTTCTTTTTTTTCTTTTTTTTTTCATTCTAACAACGCTATCGATCGATCATAGCGAGAACTACTTTGGGTTCTATAAAATGATACGACGTTTCTCGATTATACTTTAAGTGTAACGAACGTAACGAACAAATATCTTGGAATTCGCGTTTCTCTTTTGTTATACTATATCTTTAAATTGTTAAATATGTACTCTTGTCTTAATCATTCAGTCGAAACGATGCGACTATATTTGCATACATCACTTGGGAAGTGAGTTAATTAAAGAACTGATATTATCGATTACGAACAAACGACCGCGTTATTTGCGAATAGAAAAGTTAATGCAAAAAATTATAAATGACATACAAAACAATATGAAGCAATTTTTCGTTGCAAAAATTACTGTCCACAGTTATTATTTTAGTGTAAGAACGAACTTAAACGTGAATATTGAAAAACGACGGTGGTTCTCACTATTGATAATCAATATGTTACAAACATGTACATAAATTCGTTCATTAAGAAAATAGAAATGTTTTGTGAAATTGTTTTTCTCGTGATTAGGCATTTTAAATAGTTGGCGCATTAATTTCATTTCATTTCGTTAAATCGAGATGGAATTGATAGGCAAGTTCCCCCTCCATTGCGAAACTTGCAATGATATGCTGATAAAATTTTGAAATAGGATTATGAATAAACATAATAGAATTGATGTTGATGTAGTTAATTTTTCTTTTATTTTTACGAAAAACCATAGTTTCAGTTTTTCTTCTTACGTAGCACGCAAAAATAAAAGATATTTAATTTATCAGGTAAGCTTCATATTTATTGGACAACATAACCTCGAAGATGAAACTTTTTTCTTTGTAAATTCATTTAATAAATCTTGTTATTACAAAGATTCTTTTGTTATTAATCTAAATCAAGTTTATTGTACAAAATTAAGCAGATTGTTAGTAATTTTCACTTTATTATAATAAGAAAATATCACGTTTCATTTTGACAATTTGTTTTCAAATGATTTTAGATTTTATGGAAACTAACATCAAAATCTCGCTTGACTCGTGTTCTACGTAATATATAATTTTGCAATAAAATATAACTTAACGTGAAACTGTCGTTTTAGTGACTGCATATCAATAGTATCTATTATGACATCCATTGTATCATTTTAAAAACAGGAATAAACAATTATGAGCCAGTTTACAATATTATGTTTCAAACAATCCACAATTTCAAGTAGATATTGGCTAGAGAGCTATTTGAAGCAATATTTATTGTATCATGCAAGAGTATTCTCTAATGGAATTAACAACCGTCATAAAAGTTACATCTCCAAAAAAGAAAATGTCAGTAAAAGTAAAACATTCAAATTGCGAGTACTTCAAGACATTAAACAAACTAAGCGAAAAATGGAAGTAATTATTGAGAAGGAAAACATCTGGACAGTACCAAATTTTCTTTGTGTGGGAAGAATTTTAACATCACCGTATTTAAGTTACTTAATTTTATCACAAGATTACCAGGTAAAACATTATAACATTTAAGTGTATATTTATTCATTATATATTATGTTCATATTATAGATAGCATTGTCGCTGTTAATAATTGCTGGGTTTAGTGATCTAGCAGATGGATGGATTGCACGTACATGGACATCACAAGCTTCTAAGCTTGGTAGTTTTCTGGATCCTGTTGCAGATAAGTTACTTGTAGGTACATTGTTCCTATCTTTGGCCTGGGTAGGATTGGTTCCTATTCCTTTAACGTGTCTTGTCGTCGCAAGAGACATTGTGTTGGTTTCAGCTGCTTCTTACATAAGATATCAATCTTTACCTCCCCCGGTATGTATCAAATTAAAACATTATGGACAGATAAATATTTAACTGATTATACTTACATACGCTTAAAATATGTTTCAGAAAACTTTGGCCAAATATTTTGATCCTACATATGCAACAGCACAATTAGCTCCAACATATATAAGTAAAATTAATACTGCTATTCAATTATCCTTTGTTGCTGGAACATTAGCTGCACCTATCTTTCATTTTGTAAATCATCCAGCTTTGAAAGTTTCTTGCTATATAACAGCATTAACAACATTAGCAGGTGGTGTAAGTTATTTGATATCAAGAAACACGTATAAATTATTAAGGAAAAAATCTTCAAAAAAGTCATCTCATTAAATGTATGTATTAATGACCACAATATATTGTTTATTATTTCTAAATTTATTATTCACCAGAATAAATGTTATATAAATATTTACTATGTACATAAATTAAATTAATAAAAATAGTGTTTTTATTTTGTGATGACTCTGTAAAGAAGATTTCCATTTAAGTTCTATCTACATCGTAGGTTTCGTATGCAAATTCTTCTCGGATATTCGTATTGTAACAAGTTCCAATATAATCAATTTCCAATCTGAAAGGTCCTGGCCTTTTGTCAGCAAGTGTAATTCCAAAATTTGTAATGTGAGCGTCGCACACAGGATACTGATTTTCATTGATGTCTCCTTTTGTATTAAATACAAATTTTGAAAAAGGAATTCTAACTACCTGCCAATATGGACCACCTCTTGTGTACATAACATAATGATGACAGTCGTATTGCGATAGATCTATAATCCCCTTTTGTAGAATATTTAACATGTAACATCTACCATCTCCTCTAATTCGTAAAACAAGTTCGTTATAGTTAACCCAATTGTAATAATCTCGTCGACCGAAAGATTTGAATTTTTGAAGTGAGGTGATATTGCAGTATCCAGCGTGTGTTGTTTTGCCATCTTTGGGTAGACGAGTGTCTAGTATACCATGAAATATTCCAGTGCCAAAGGATGATAATTCCAATCTGAAAGTGTTAACATTTTCATTGGAATATTTCCTCAACTCGAACTTTTAAATGAAATAGCGTGAAAAGCATTGCATAGTTACTTGGCAGTTGAATAACCATGATGATAGTCTTTGTCACAATTTACGATCCACTGATCCAACGATTTTTGAGTTCCATCAAATTTCCATACAGTATCGATTTCATCGACTGCGAAATTTTTCGGAAGTAAATAAAATCCCTCTTTTAGTTCTTCGAGGAATAATTTAGTCTCACTCTTTAAAAGATCGTACGAGCTTCGCAATTGTTGTAAAAAGGTTAAATTTTTTGGTGATTCAGGTTTTTTGTCATATATTTCCGGATACGATGATCTATACGGTTCGTAAAACGTTCGTTTAATGACCAGAGAATTTCTACAATGCGGCCTTAATATACGAAAAATGATTT
Source organism: Tetragonisca angustula (assembly GCA_036937485.2). Taxonomy (NCBI): domain Eukaryota; kingdom Metazoa; phylum Arthropoda; class Insecta; order Hymenoptera; family Apidae; genus Tetragonisca; species Tetragonisca angustula. The sequence continues at coordinate 86,096 of JAWNGG020000323.1, forward strand.
TTTCCATATTTTCTGTTTCACAGTTGAACCGAAATACATAGTAACTTTGTCAAATACGAGAGTTCATATATGCATTAGAGACAAAATTTCCAACTAGTGTAGTATGAACCGGATGAATTTCTGTAAGAAATCATATCATAAATAAAATTTCCAATTTGATCAAAAATCAATTTAACTTTATATTCCTTTTCATTTTCTTTTTTTTTTTTTACTGTCACTCAACAAAATTAAGAAGTTCAATTATCCTTAATTAACTATTAGTGTACACTATCTGCAAAAATGCAATTTGGAAAAGGAAAATTATCGAAAAAGAAAATTATCAATGCTTATTGATGAAAATAAAATACAATCAGACATTGCAGTTAACAACAAAATTAGTATGATAGAATTTTTCCTTTCGAAATGGTGGCAATTGTGAGTACGTTCAAAGTTAAAACAAAATTCAATGTAATATAAGGATGGTACTGTTCAGACACAGTAAGTTATTAAACAATAGAAATTTAATTTTCTTGAAAAATTATGACAAAACTAAAAATGCGCTTCACGTAAAATTTATGTCGAGTGATGCTGTAGAAAGTATAAATATAAAATTATCTAATGAGTAAGCATGTCACGTGTTTTCTAACCTAAACGTTAATAGTATATGTTTATTACGTTTTGATATTTAATGTTACATATATAAATAATATAGTTATGGGAATATGTACTATATTTATTTAAATAAAATACATTATTTTATGATAATTTATCATTACAATATAATTATGATGTAATATAGTTATTTAAATAAAATACATTATTGTATGACCATTGTTATTTATTTTAAATGTTTCTTTAGCTCAACATTTACACTATCAACTGGAAAATATGCACGATTTACATCTGGAAGTGTTATTGCTTCAATGGGCAATACATCAGTTATGACCACTGTAGTTAGAAAAAATGTGCCATGTGATGATACTGTGATTCCATTAACAGTAAACTATAGGCAGAAAGCCTCTGCAATTGGACGTATACCAACGAATTTTCTCCGTAGAGAAATAGGTTATACAGATCATGAGATTCTTATTAGCCGAATAATAGACAGATCTTTAAGGCCTTTATTTGATCCAGAATATTGTTATGAAACCCAAATAGTATGTAATTTATTAGCTACTGATGGAATTAATAATCCGGATGTGTTATGTATTAATGCTGCATCTGCAGCTTTAAGCATTTCGGATATTCCATGGACTGGACCTGTGGCAGCTGTACGAATTGGTCTAATTGATAATGCATATGTAATTAATCCTTCAAAGCGTGAGCTTCAACAAAGTAAACTAAACCTTGTTCTGTCATGTTTGTCCAAAAATTTAATTGTTATGATTGAAGGTACAGCAAATGAAATTCTAGAACCAGATCTTCGAAAAGCAATAAAAATAGGTGCTAAAGAATGTCAAACAATTATAGAATCTGTAACGCAATTGCAAAAGCAAATTGGTAAACCAAAGTTGGAAATTGTTAAACACAGTGAATCGAACAGTGACGTGAAAACGTTTGTAAGAAATTTTGCAGAAGATAAATTACGTACAATTTTCAATTGTCATTCCTATGACAAAGTTTCACGAGACGATGCTGTTTCTAATCTTAGAGACACAATGTTGAGAAGTATAACAAATCGTGATTCAGACTTTATCAAAAATGCTACAAAAGTTTTTAGCGAAATTACTAAGGAAACTTTCAGATCTGTAATATTTGAAACAGATAAAAGGTAACTTTCGATTATATAAGAGAAATTCAATTGTGACTCTTAATCCATAGGAACAAATATAACAAGTTCAACGATTTTAGATGTGATGGTCGTAATTTAGACGAACTGAGAAATATAGAATGCCAGGTTAATTTATTTGAGCCCCTTCATGGTTCTGCATTTTTTCAACGGGGACAAACTCAAGTTCTGTGCACGGTAACCCTTGACAGTATAGAAAATTCTCTTAAACTGGATACTATGTCAATGCTATCTAGGTAGTTCATTTGTTAATATTTTTCAAATATCTATTCAGTATGAATAAATATCATTTCTTGCAGTGGTGTAAAAGAAAAAAATTTTTTCTTACATTATGAGTTTCCACCATATGCTGTAAATGAAACAGGTAAACTAACGGGAATTGATCGTAGAGAAATTGGTCATGGAGCATTAGCAGAGAAAGGATTGCAAGCAATTATACCAAAAGATTATCCGTTTACTATAAGACTGACAAGCGAGGTATTAGAATCTAACGGTGAGTTGCTTAAGTAACAGGCAAAAGAAAGAATAGTAGATAACTAGTAATTTAAATACTTTTTGCTTGCATTTAAAGGATCATCTTCTATGGCTTCTATTTGTGGTGGTAGTCTAGCATTGATAGATGCAGGTGTTCCAATATTATCTCCTGTTGCTGGTGTAGCTATGGGATTGATATCTAGTCCTACTACTCAATTAACCGATGAAGATTATAAAATTTTAACTGATATATCAGTAATTTCATATTGATTAATATTCAGATATGATTCGGAAAACGCAAAAGTTAATTCTTGATTTTTTTATATAAACAGGGTATAGAAGATCATTTTGGAGACATGGATTTTAAAATTGCGGGTACGAAAAAAGGATTTACCGCTTTGCAAGTCGATGTAAAAGTAGCGGGCATTCCTTCAAAAGTAGCAATGAAAACTATTGAAAAGGCACATATCGCCAAAAATCGAATTATTGCTATCATGAATACAACATTGTCTTCTACATCTCATAATAAGAAAAAAACGAATAAACCTGTAATCGATACTATAGAAATCCCCGTACATCAAAGAGGAAAATTTCTTGGAGTTGGAGGAATGAACTTAAAAAATATTTTCTACGAGACTGGAGTTAATGTAAATTTAAAAAGGAAATAGAAACTTTAATCAATTAATTTATTGCAAAGGAAGTTAATCTATTATATTCTGTTTCATAGATATATTCAGAAGACAATATAACGTTTTCCATATTTGCGCCCAATCAAAATGCTATGGATGAAGCCAAAAATATGATAAATGAGATTCTAGAGAAAAAGGTGGAACCAGTTTTGACATTTGGTGATATCTACACAGCAAAAATAATTGAAATTCGTGAAACTGGAGTTATGGTTATATTATATCCCAACATGATACCAACGTTATTACCTAATTCGCAGTTAGATCAACGTAAAATTCATCATCCTAGTGTACTTGGATTGAATGTTGGAGATGAAATAAAAGTGAAATATTTTGGACGAGATCCTGTAAATGGACACATTAGATTATCTCGAAAAGTGTTGCAAGGTCCAATCTTTTTTGAAAAAGATTACAATACTGTTGAAAATTAAAAATAATTGTTATAGTTTTTTATATTATTTCTAATATGTAAATGTAATAATTTTTATTTATACATTAATGATAATAAAAAATTATTTTACATAATTGTTTCGTTCAAAATATTTATATTATTTTGAATAATATAAATAATATTTTTTTTCATACAATATTGGATATGTATTATTTATTTGTGTCAAATTATCATTGAATCAATTAAGTTCTCAATCGACCGAACTGATATTTTACTCATTTCAAGTTAGATGGATTTCATTTCTTTTTTTCCTCCCCTCCGAGTGACAAATATATTGAAAGCGCTTTAAAGTGAAGATATTAAAAATGATTTCTCGTTTTCTTTATCGTTACATTTTTAAACGGACATCTAGCTTTATTCTTAGTATCGTTGTCACGTCGGTATTTTTTGAGAGAGCTTACGATCACGCTTGCGAGGAGATCTTTGAATGGATAAACGAAGGAGTATGCAATTGATTTTTTCCCATAAAATTAATTATAAACTGTTTGATAAGATATTGCAGAGTAATGAGAATTTAAAGATAAATATATTTCCAAGCTATTTTCACGTGTTTATCAAGCGAATTATGTAATTAATTCCATTTTAAATTATCATCTTACATTGACTCCATTTTACATTATCATTATCTGCAGAGACTTTGGACACACGTAAAACATAAATACGATAACCTACCACAGACACAGAGTTATCAAAAAAGATGTATCGAGGAAGGAACATCCGGTTTAGAAGAAACATCTAACGAAGACACGAAAGAAGACTGAACATTTTATGCTTTGTTCACACAACAAAGAAATTGTTATTCAGTAAATAAGAACAGAGATTTTCTTAATGGAAATAGCTTCTGAATTAAAAAAATAAAATAAATTCCGAACAAAATAGACATGAAGAAATAGAATAGAATAGAATAGAATAGAATAGAACAGAATAAAGAATAAAAGCCCAAATGGGTGTTTAAGTTTCTTACGCATTATGACATTTAATACTATCATAGCTCTAAGGTAAAGTAATATAGTTTTCTTCGCGTATTTGCATATATACAAATTTACATATATATTAATAGTCTTGCAAACCGACAATATTCAAAGAAAATTTGTTTTATAATTTAACTTTGTGAAGTGATATATGTATCAACTTTGCAGAGTTGATTTAACTTGTTTTCGCTGGATAAATAAAGATCGATAAAAGAATTGCATGTACACACGATTAGTTATCTTACACAGTTCAGCTCAACTCTCTTTTCATAGTACAAAAGATAGAGACGATAGTAGAACGATATACGTATATAAGTAATTCTACTTGACAGTGTTCAAAGTTATTCTGATTGATAGACAGAAGACTACAAGCTGTCAAATAGGTGAATACAAGTGAAATTATTGTTTGGCAATGTTATAATATTATAACAATTAAAACAGCTTGTTAATTTACGTTGTTTTATTGAATTTAAACAGTACTTGTCTCAGTATTCTACATTGTTACTGTTAACAAAATTGTTCGCTAAACATTATGAGTAAATTGTCATGAACTATGAGTATTGTTAATTTATTGTTAATTTATGCAATTTATAGTAAAACACTGATTATCTATTTGTACGTACACAGCTCGAATTATGCAACTTTCAAACTTCTATGTAAACGAAAATTTCTTTTATTGTTCAAGTTACTTTGAAATTTACTATTGACTCACTATTTTTAATGTAATTAATTGTTCTTAATGTATCGACGTTCTATTGTACTATTAATTTTGCTTCAATATTTATTTCTAATAAGTGACGCAGCTTTTTCGCTTTCATTTTTATTTTTTTTTTCTAAGAAAAACAATGAAATATCACATTCTACTTTCAGAAATCCTTCACCATGAAGGAAGCATACACGAAGACGTTGATTGTTCTTGCAATAGTATTAACTTTCACGTCACTCGTAATTGAAGCTATCGAGCTGGCAGATGTGGCAAATATTTGCGAGAATGAAACATTAATATTGAACCTCAATGAATATGCAAAGTTTGATGGAAACTCTATCGCATCTTCCACCCTAAGATGTATTGTCATAAGGAGTAATTATGTTAATATTGAGGAAGGATCTTTTGAGAACGTACCAAATTTGAAATATCTTGACCTCCGAAGAAATAGAATCTCTAAAATGAATTTATTTTCTTTTGGCGATATTTCACACCTGAAGGTATTAAATCTCGGTCATCAAGATAATCAACCTAATTATTATTACAATTCGGAAGAAGCAATAATAATATCAAACATGTATCCTGAACTTGAATATTTGGATTTATCATACATTTCTATATCTAACATCCGTGTGGAAGGTGATCTATTGGAAAATCTATTTCCAAATCTGACATATTTGAACCTCTCTGGGAACAAAATTTCTTCCCCTTTATCGTTGACTCTACCACCCACGTTAAAGCATTTTGATCTTAGCAACAACGGAATTTCACAATTTTCATTTGAGAAATTGAACAATCTGTTATCGTTAAGGTTGGACCATAATGAAATCAACGCATTAGATCATCGCCACGTTGATTTGAAACCGTTGCAAAACTTGGCGAATCTCTCGATAACGAACAATCAAATCAAATATATCAGCAACTCGATCGAAAATCTACTGAATCTCCGGTACTTGAACCTTTCCTACAACTCTCTATCGGATTTTGACTTTAAAATGATTAAAGATCTGTACTTGCTAGAGGTTCTTGCATTAGATGGTAATTCGATCGACGCCGTTTCCACCTCAGTGTCTTCAAATATAACCACGCTCTCGTTAAATAACAATCGCATAATCAGTATAACGACTGACAGTTTTTGCAATCTAAAGAATTTAAGAAGATTATTTCTAAGCAGGAACAAGATCTGGATCATTCACGTGAATTCGTTTCAAAATCAAACGTTGCTGGAAGAATTGTATCTAGATGACAATGATTTAAGTCACCTGCCGCCATATTGGTATCAACACACGAAGAAGCTTCGATATTTAAATTTGTCCGGGAACAAATTCACCTCGTTGGAACCGGTGCTTTATGATTCTAATTTTCCCGTCACGCGATTATACTTTGAACGGAACCCCATAATGTACATTAATGGAAGCGTAATGACGCCGGAAATAACGATTTTCTTGAACATTAAACCAATCGTGTGAGTAAGATTGAATATCTATAGAATTCTATAGAAAGTAAGGAGAAAAACGAGGAAAGTAACGAAATAATTTTATCGGGAAGATGAAGTTTTAATATTACTTCGACCAACTATTAAAGATACAACATATCGGTGATGCTTATGTCTTCATGCCAAGAAAGAATGATTGATAAAAGGCTCGAGGCTCAAGATGCAGCATTCTTCGTTTCTTCCTGCTTACTCTCAACGAAATGGAATAATTTCTTTTTGTTGTTTTGCATTTCGAGTAATTTTAAAAGTTGTGTGTATTGAACGTTAAATGTAAACAAGAATATTGTAATTTTTAATACAAAACTCGTTGTATATACAATATATATTGCTTTATTTTTGTCTGTCCTTTATACTCCTGATATGTATATAAAATTCACTCAGATCCTATAGCGTTGCTTTAGCTTTTGGATGCAATTTAAATTGCATTGCGTGTATACTGTCGTGTTAATGCAAATTCAGGCACATTTGGTCGAAAGCTGAAAAATGTTGACACAATGACTGCCATATTTATGATATATACAAGCGGATTTTCATTATTAATAACCATTTAAGCACAAGCATATAATATAATAACAAGATAACAAATATGGGTATATAAAGTCATTCCCTTATCTTATTGGTGTGCACTGTGATCTCGGTTACTCTTGATAACTATTATTGAACGTTTTCTTGCAAGTATAACAAAATAATTATCTAAGCATTAAACATAACAGCCCGAGAAAGATAATCCCATAAAAAGAAAGAAGCGCGAAAATTTTACAAAGTATGTTGTAAAAAAAAAAAAAAGAAAAAAGAAAATGATGCGAATCATGGCTCGAAAAATACTAAAAATTGGACAAAATTAGTTGCTACATACTGCGGAGATTACGACAATTTAATAATAAGCGTGTAATTTTAATAAAGTACATATTTATTTAATAATATAATTTAAATAAATATATAATTCTTCGTATAATTAACTTTAATTCTCAAACAGTGCACTTTTAATTTCGTAATATTATTTAGTTAGCTATGGTCAGTTGGCGATATTCGCTTTATCTTAATTATTCTGAGAACATTTGAAACACTTCGATGACAATCACGGCCCCCATCGAGGAAAAGGTCTTTAGACGTGGCGGTCAACGTATTGAAAGCAATACCATTTATGTCTCATTTCCAAACACTATATATCTCACACGTGTATCGCGATACCTATATCTCTGTCTGGACGAAGACTGGCCCTCTGACATTTCTTCTTAACATTACATCCCGTTTCGTGGTACTCGTTTAATCGATTTTATCAATCGACGAATAATGTCTTATCAACGTTATTCCAAGAACGTACAAAACGGTCGACTTGGTGCAATTGGAACCAAGAAACAACGTACACTCTGTTGCATCTGTAAGAGCACCATCTCTATTCTAGACGCGCAGCGGTGAAGTTCATGAAAGGCACATTCATTTTTAAACGATTAAATTTATCGTTTATTCTTACTAAATATATCGACAGAAATAAGATGACGTAGCCGTCGAATGCATATAAAAGACGGGACGTCGCGATCGGCACGCAGTTCGTAATCATTTTTGTCAGAATCTGTAAGCGACGAGAGGAGAAATTAATATCGAATCATGGTACGTATGATTATTTCTCCGTCTGTTTCAGCTTATTAACATATTAAATTCATTATCTCACGAAGCAGTCATACTAGCTGTAGCGACGTCTCCATTTGCCTATTTATGTATGAACATTCTTGTTTACTGCTACCATAGATGTATTCCTTTTTCTCTTTTCTTTTTCAGAGAACGATCGTAGTTTTTACTCTGCTTCTCACTAATACACTGTGCTCCAGGCTGAGTCTCAATTCGAAAGACTTCAAGGATATAGATTATATCGACAAACAATTGTACGTTACATATTCAGGCATCGAAAGCGTTAGTTTAGCTGGATTAGGTATAGAAAATATTCCACAAGGAATGGTTAGGAGTAATTCAATAAGATCGATTTCATTGCCCGAGAATAAAATCAGAGAAATAAGGAAACACACATTCGACGAAACGCCAAATTTAGAATACTTAAATCTCGCTGGAAACAGCATTTCGATCGACGATCTTGAGCTCGTACATGAAAATTTGAAGCTACTGATTTTCGATTTCCAAAAGAGCGCGGAAATAACAGATTCAAATTTTCTAACGAAAGAATTGAAAATACGTCTGCCGAACGTAGAGGTTTTGTCGTGGAAGGGGCTGAACCACGAATTGCTTCTTTCGTGGATGAAATCATTCCCGAAAATAACAACGGCTTATTTGTCAGACAGCAATTATATACAAATGGTAAATACGAGCGCGATAGCTGAAAATGCGTTTAACTTGAGAAATTTTCACTTAGAACGAAACGTAATTGACGAGTTCGTTATGGACGCGCCAGGTAACATAGAACAGCTATATCTAGACGAAAATCCTCTCAAATACTTTTGGATAAATCCAAACTATCAAAGCTTAAAAATTCTCTCTCTATCGAATTGTTTGTTGAGCGAGATGCCGGTTATTTATTCGTTACAAGTGTTGGACATTTCTCACAACGAAGTTCGTTCGGTTACATTTGACATGTTGCAGCACATGCCTTTGTTGAGATACTTGAACTTGAACAACAATAAATTGACAACTCTGCCCGAGGTGCATCATTTAAATAAACTCGAGACGTTATCGTTGGGCGGCAACTTAATTAGCAACATTACGGACATCTTCATGGCGAATTCGTTAAAAATGTTAAATCTGAAAGGAAATAATATAGATAACATCGACGTGGCTGAGTGGTGGCAACTCGACAGATTAGAGTATCTAGACTTGTCGCATAATAAATTGAACTCGTTGCCTTCGCTGTGGCATAAAAGCATGCCGATGTTGAAACACTTGAATTTAGAGTTTAACAATTTTGTAAGTTTGGAGAATGTACAGATCCACAATTTCGTGGATTTGAGAGAAGTGTACATGAAAAATAATAACATCACGTACATAGATATAAATCAAAATATCGTGCGATTGGTACCAAAACGATGCACCGTGTATGTGGTTTGAACAGTATTATAACAGATTTAACACGACGCTTCATTGTATAACAACAATTGTAATTATCACATCGAAAGTGTATCGTATATTCATACGTCGCATTATTATTTATTATTCATCACTGTCGGACTGTTGCAATAAATTCTAAAAGCTCAAATCTGTTTCCTTTCCTCTCCTTGTCGTATATCATAATCTAAGAATCTCTCGAGCGTTAAGAGTTCAAACATTCGGTATTAATATTAATTGACGAATTATTGATATTTCGTAAAACATGAAAATGTCGCATATCGTGCGTACACACCTAAATCTAACATGAATGACGATCTGTTTAATTTAGCCTGTTTATCTGTTTAATTCGTAGTGTAAAGTTTGTTTCTCAGAGTTGTACTGCTCGGGTGATAAAGATTATAAAATGTTTTTATATAGCGATAACGATTTGAAAATATCGAGGATGACTATTTATTTGTTCGCTGGAAAAGAAACGTTGAAGTCGGAGGATACGTGCGATGAGAAATTTTGCGATTACTGCAGTTTCCGACGTTTTCTCGACGTTCTTTTATTTTCAATGCAATGTTCAACATTTCGCGTGCAAATGAAGGGTGCGCCAGAAAAAGGGGGAAAGATCATGCATTTTTCTCAGAACTTTAATATAATTATAATAATTATATTAAATTATTATAATTAAATTAAATTAAATTAAATTATTATAATCATATTAAAGTATAAGTATATATATACATATATATATATACATACTATAAAAAATATATTATATATATTTAATAACAATTATACAAATTTATGTATATAAGTATATATACATATATATATATACTATACAGAATATATTATATATACTTTAATAACAATTATACAAATTTATGTATATAAGTATATATACATATATATATATATATATATATATATTATACAGAATATATTATATATACTTTAATAACAATTATACAAATTTATTTTTCAATGTACAACTCTGTAAGAATGAGGCCAAAACTTGATTCTGTTTCACGACGTGGCGACAGTTTAAAACGTCGACCGACGTTTCCACCCAGCGTGCGAATATTTTCGTTCCATCTTTCTGCATTTCTCGAAGCTTTCCTCGATTATCTCCTCGGTCAATGTCAAAATTTATCTAAATATATATTATGCACATGTTACGAAAGAGCGCGTTTGAATTTCGATTATCGGATTCGCTCGTTTTGCTCGCGTGCGTCGACAATTTTTCAGCAGATCAGCGCGCTGCGCGACGGTTCTGCCGTTTCTGCAAAAAAAAAAAAAAAGAAAACTCGCGCAGTGAGAATTATCGTTATCGCTGGCAGAGACAGAAAAGTCTACGAGCACGACATTCCACGCCGATATACTATCGTCATTCAAATATCTTTCGAGATTGTATATCCTTGTAACCTGAGCAAAGGAAGATAGCTTTCGCGGGACGATGCATGCACGATCTCGCCTCAATGAAGTGACGAACGAAGAGGATCTATCACCCTGTGTTTTCCAGTCACCCTCGATTCCTCGTCGAAAAACCCTCCCGTTGCCATGATATTTCACGGAGAACCGAGTAGGGAAAGCTCAATCTCTCCAATATCTTTAATGTGTACAGATAATTATTATAGATTACGTCACAAGAAACTGCCCCTTAGAAACTTCCTCACGTGTTCTTTTTTCTTACGAATTTTGAATTTCGTTTCTTTCTAAATCGATTCGCTTTTCAATCGAATCAAGTGTACAGAAACTTTCAGAGTCAGCTTACGAAGTTCTTACACCGTCGCTCGGGAGATATTCAGATTTTCAGCTTTTCGAATGGTTAGAATTACTCTCGCATCGGGGGATAGCTTTTCTGTTCAAAGACAGGGCCTCCGTGATTCGGAGGAGAGCGAATCGATGCAAATGGCTTCACAGACGTTTGATCAAAGTCGAAAACAACGTTTCAGAATCACACGAGTCTAATCCACAAAGTACTTATCGTTCGAGCTAATTTCACGCGAAATGGGAAATGGATCTTTCATTCCATTCTAATCGTCTGAAAGCATACGTTTGCGCGAGCTTGACCTCCCGACGAAGCAACAATACGGGGGCAAGCAGGGGGCGCAGCGTGGCACAGGGTCTCGTGGAAGGTTTTACAGTCCTGAGGCCTACCAGAGCGTTGAATTTCACGAGGATTATCGCCACGTTATAAAGGAACAAATGAAAATATCCAGATCAGAAGGTGGCAAGTTGGTGACACGCGCTGAAGCAAACAGACGTCCGTCAGACACCTCTCCTCCTCGACTGTCGGTTCCCTCCGCCAAAGGTAAGTTCACCGCCCCTCTCGAGATCGATCTCGAATAATCGAACGGATCGTACCCTCTTGCACCCTTGTTCGTAGATGCTGTCCGCGCGATTGTCGGTGGTATTGCTCGTCGTGCCGCTGCTGTCTGGAAATCATGCACCACCGATATTCGTCGGGAAGAGGAGAAGCTACGGCGTGAGATACTATCCCGAAGCGGAGAATCCTGCCACGGGGAATCCAACATCCGTGGCCAATCACCTTCAATACTGCGTCGCGAACAGCGTTCTGAATTTCACTGGCATGGGCCTGCGGAGAGTAGGGGATTTCTTCGTTAACACGACGTACGCGAGGGAGCTGTATCTGGACGGCAACGACATCACGGAAATCTCGGAGACGGCGTTCGATTCGATGAAAGGGCTGGAAATTCTGAGCGTGTCCGGCAACAGGCTACGCACCGACAAACTGCTGTGGTTCCGCTATCACGAGACGTTGTGGCGTTTGGTCGTGGACGACAACGTCGTCGGCGACACCACGAACAACGGCAACATCCGAGAAATGCTGGAACACCTGCCAAGGCTGGAACACCTGTCAATGAGAAGAAACGGTATCACTCGCGTGGAAATTCAGCTCGACAAGTTCGCGCCCATCTTGAACTGGTTGGACCTGTCAGGGAACAAGCTCGAGTCGTTCGATTTCCTCGTCAACCTGCCGAGGACCATGAGGAACCTCTACCTGCAGGACAATGGCTGTCTGTGCACGATCAACAACCTTCCGAGCGGTATCGAGCATCTGCAGGTTAGCGGGAACAGAATAGCGGAATTGTGCAACGAGAATTGCAGCGAGCAGACGTGGCTGTCGTTGAAGGGGCTGAAGAAGCTGAGGACACTGACCGCGTCCCGCGACGGTATCAGGCTGGTGTCGGAGGACGCGTTCAAGGACGTGACGCAGATCGAGAGGCTGGACTTGTCGTGGAACGAGCTGCGTTTCTACCCGAAGACACGCTCGTTGAATCAGCTGAAGTACCTGGACCTGAGCCACAATCAGATAAACGAGGTGATGAACCTGTGCGACAGCATACTCACGTCCATAGAGACGCTGAACCTGTCCCACAATCACATCTCCATGATCGACAAAAACTTCGCGAACATGATGTACCTGAGAACGTTGGACTTGTCGAACAATCGGATTGCAATACTGCCGACGCTGTTGATATTCAACTCGAGGTCCCTCGAGGTCCTTCTGCTTACGAACAACAGCATCGAGGACATCGACGATCTGTTCAAGAAGAACTCGTTCAAGGAACTCGAGTTACACCTCGAGGACAATCCGTTCTCGGTCGTGCAGTATTACAATTTCCAGGTACATTTGAAGCAGCGCGACGCGAGATCCGAGTTAACGAACAGGGTGTCGATCGAGAGTTTAGGCGACGCAGACGACGACATAGTTAACACGGATGACTTGGATGACATAGACGATGCATCTCAGTATTAGGATCTCAGCGATCTCGAGGTAGGTTTCCCCGCGAGTTTCTTCCGTTTCTCACTCAGAGACTTCTAATCTTTGGTTTTCCAGGATTTCTCGTACGATTTCTTCCACTATCGACAGGGAACTGGGACTGTTTTCAACAGGGATGGAAAGTGATCTGTCTGCGTTACGGGGGATCTAGAAGATTCGAAATATTATTTTCTTCTTCTTCTTCTTCTTATTTTACTTCTTGATACTTTACTAACCACTAACGTATTCATTGATGTATTACCACTACTTCGCTACTAACGTTTCAACTCAATGCTAAATTGATGAATATTTGATCGCTTTTGTACTGTGTAAACCATTGAAATAAAATAAGCATCAGCTGTACGTCGATCCTGTTGTATTTACATTTTATCCGACGCGTTTCGAACCACTGAAATGTATAAAAATGTCTATAAAAATCGAGAAATGTCGAAAAATATACATAAATGTTCTAAACTTTCGAATTCAATTGTCATTCGTTCATTGATAGTTTTGGAAATATTCTGCATCTCGGAAGAAGTGTTTTCTAATGAATTTTGAATTTTACTTTTTTCTAATTTTCCTCCTTTTTTTCTCGACGTGTCCACTATTTTACAAATCTGTACACTTTTCTTGTGTGAATTTAATTTAGACTGTAATACGTCTCTATATATACGCCTTCCCTATTCCCCAAATTCAACAGATTTTTCTTTTCAGAAGTTTGGAATCGTTTAGAGCCTTCAAAAAGTTTATCGCTTCTGGAAACTAAAAGATTTCTCCGAAAGGAGCGTTTCTTCGTCAAACACCTGTGCAATTAAAATCGCGAGTGCAAATTGGCGCGTATTTTAATTAAAGTCGGGTTTCCAAAAATATTTATTTTAACTGTTTCCTGTGACACAATATTAGATTTTATATTTTACAAGATCAGAACGTAAGAGATCTATATTTCTATAGGATTTTTTGATATTGCATTGAATAAACTTTAAACCAAACAATGATATCTCCTTGCAGAATTTGCAGTATGTGCTCCAAGAAATGTTACGAGGAAATGAAAGTTCGTTTGTAGTATTCGAGTAATAAACATCTGTCAGTAAAAGTTCATTCGTACGAAATTTTCTTGCTGAATCGGTAACGTCATACGACACGTAGGGTAATCCCCGAGGTTGTACGAGAGAAGCATTAACCAAACGCAGACTAGATACGACATCACACTAAATTTTTGTCCCCTTGTTCTAAAATAGAAAAATATTGCATTGAATAATCTAACCAAATATCTCATTTAAAATTTACAAAATGTATTCCGAGGAATGTTACGATTTGTAACATTTGAGTGATAAACATCTGTCAATAAAAGTTTATTTGTGAGAAATTTTCTTGCCGAATATCGATGACGTCACACGATATACAGGGGAATCCCCAAGAGAAGCATTAACCAAACACAGACTAGATGTGACATTGCATTGATGTGAGATTCCTTGTCACCCTGTTCTAGAATATCGACTTGGAAAACGATCAGACCAAAAATCAATTATTTGATCATGCTCCAAGGCATTACGTCGAATTCAATCTCCGTTTTTTACACCACTGACTAAAGATCCGAGGAAAATATTTTGTTTGATCTCTCCGAACCAGGACTTATCGATTCGATGAAATGCTTTCGTTCCATAGTTTTATACAGATGGCGACCATGGTTACGAACGACGATAGCTGCGATAGGAATTGTACAACTAACAATGAGAAACATGAAAATAAGAAAATAATATGAATATCGCACGTTTGTTAAAATGAACGATCCTCAGTTTGAAATTCTTACTTTTTAAAGCGACATACCAAGAGATATTGGAGAATTACATAAATCTTCAAATAAGAACGTTAACAACACATTGTTAAATTATTAACATCGTTAATTGATGACGAATTAATTAATAAAACTATTATTAAATTATTAATTTACGACCATAGAGGAACTTTGTCTTTCAACTAAATTTCAAAATGCTTTCTCAAGAATACTCTCACGTTCTGGATTGCTTCGTTAGCATTATGGCGATCGGTTTGTTTAAAAAAAAAAAAAAAAAATCAGTTCAAATTTCAATATGGAGTATAATACTCCAATAATTTCACGTATCTTAATTTTGGTTTATATAAAATTATTTATTTACATTAAATAAAATGAAATTTAATTAAAAGTTTTATTTTAAAATATAAATTTATATATATATATATATATCATTTTTAATTAATGTAATTAAATAAAGTTTTATAATAAAAATATACTTTAGTAATAATTAAAAATTAATCATATTATTAACAGTCTAAAGTAATGAAAATGAATTTTCGTGCTCGTGTTTTTCCTTTTCGCGACACTAACTTTCGTGAGCCACTGTATTCCTCCATGATAAAGTATATCGAATGGGCTTTCGCGGGTTAATGGGCGACAGCACACTCTTGTGCACTCCCCTCCCCTCTGTCCATGAAACTTCCACTCTGATATGATAAATTCGTAACAATCGCAAGAAGCGATGGAGCTACGTCGTTTTCGTAGATAGAGCAAAGATCTCAATTGCAACGATACAGGGTCGTCGTTGCTCGGGACAGCTTAAGAGAAGAAAAAGCCTGCGGCGTTGTATTTATCACACGCTCCCCCGCGGATTACCAGCATTGTCGCCGAGTGTCTTTTATCAACCATAGCGAGGAGTACATTAGGAGGAAGTACGAAGCGGGGGTCGAGATCTCACGAGCTGAAAGGGAGATCGATAAAAACGAAAAGAATGTTTTTCCATTTAAGGATCGTTCGTTTGACGGGCCATTAACCTCTTGCGCTGGAATGACGCGCGTCGAGAATTCTTTTTTCGTCCCAAATTGCAACATTTCCTCGGTTTTAAGTATAATTAAACGTAACCCACAAAACAGATGATAAGTTTTATCGCTTCTCAATAACCGAGATCGAGTTGGAAAAAAAATGAAAGCGACGAAATTACTGTATACGGCTCGGTCACTCGTTATGGTCCGCAATCGCAGTTGCCAGCGCAAGGGGTGAACCTTAACCTCTTCCGCTGGAATGACGTTCCACGCGCGTCGAGAAGTTCTTTTTCGTCCGAAATTGCAACATTCCCTCAGTTCTAAGTATATTTAAACGTAGCCCAGGCAAAACGAATGACAAGTTTATTTACTTTGCAATAATTTCTGTCGTATCGACGAGTTCGAAAGGAAAAGGATAAGCGACGAATTATTGTATGCGGCTCGGTCGCTCGTTATGGTCCGCGAACCAGTTGCCAGCGCAAGTGGTTAGAGGCGATTTAAAAACGATTTCTTTTTCATTTAGGTTGTCGAAACAGGAATGAAACGTAGGAAGCGCTGCGTTTGTCGAATACCATCGTTATCTAGGAGTGATAAAACGTTGTGCAAGTCAATTTTACGAGCTCGAGGAGGCTCGGACACGCAGATGCCCTGCAGGCAGTTGCGCGAGGCTATGTACAGTGCTTGTAAAATAATTAGGGGCATACGAGACCCCGAAATCGTCAGATCGGGAATTTATCACGATATCCTGGAAAATTTCGGGAGCTCTCAACGCTAGAACTATCAAAGAGATCGAAATGGCCAATTTATAATTTTTGTCAGATGTTTCATAGACGGCTTGTTTTTAAAGGTTTAAATAATTTTATCGCAAAACGTACAAATGAAAGTTTGTACAGCCTCAATTGCATCATAAATTTTTGACTTCTATGTCTCCGATGGGAATTTTTATGCGAGTATCATTCGGTCGTTGATAGTTCTAGCGTTTCGAGACAAGGTTACACTTACAAAATCCATTTAATCGCTTATTATTTAAATTACTCGTCGTGGAATTATAAAGTTTTAATAATATAATTTAAAATAATATAATTTTAAGGGGATATACGAGTGCGAGAGAGAAAGAGAAAGGGAACAAATGGCAAGAAGGAAAGGATCGAGAAAAAGTGTGAACAGTTGTTGATTGCGTCGCTGAGCAGATTTGATGTGGATCCAATTGTTGATTAGAGAAGAGCAATACAGAGTCGCAAGTTAATTACTCAGATATACAGGATGGTCCATTTAAGTGAGGCCATCTAAATATCTGCGAATTGCAATATTGTTTGCATCACTGCAATTAGTATTTCTACTAAAATACATTAAAGTATATATTGGTACACACAGTATTTATGCTAACAATAAGCTATTGGTATTTATGCTAAATTACATATACGTATTTTGGCGTTGCAAGTCCTGCAATATCACATATCTTCAATATCACGATGGCGAAAGAAAAGTTCTTCACTATTAATTCTTTGCTTCCTGATACGATTGAAATCAGAATTGGACAGACTGTTCGAGAATATATTTATTTCAATAAGCATCGGAATAAATCTGCGCGAATAAATTTATACTCGAGCAAAACTTCAAATAAAAGTTTCGATTTGGAATGAAATTATTCGGCGATAACGATAACGGTAGACATTTATCCGCGAGAGACAACGAATAATATCTCATCGAATAAAATCCGTTATTCACGAATAAATCTGGGTGACCTCTGCTCGTTATTCTTCACTCGTTAATCCAAATCATGTCTGCCCAATGTCTGACTGCGATCGAAAAATCCTTCTGCTAAATTCAGCCTCGCGCAACAAATTGTTAACACTTTGTAAAATACGTGTTAACAATTGAATCGTAACAGAATTTGTTCACAGCTTGGTTAATCAAATTTCGTCTTAAGTGCATATCAAATCAAATGTACTTATTTTCGCCTAATCTCCAAATCTCGCAATAGTCAAGACAAGCCCACTTTCCTGTTAATTCTTCACCTCTTGTTTACAACTGAAATCAGAGACTCAATCTGTGTTTGTCAATCGAGTAGATAGATAATTTTATTTTTCGGCTTCGCAGCCATGAAAGTGGACTTGTGGTTCACATTTCTCTTTCTTTTCATTCCCTCTGTTTCTCTCGCTCTCGCTCTTCGTTCTTCATATCTGTTACACACTCTACCTACCCTATACTTTTGTGCTATACTTAACAATTTAACACTAACCTACACTATACTTTTATGCTGTACTTAACAATTTAACCTAATTCCTCTTTCGCTTATCCTAGATTGCCCTTTTATTTTCTACCTTATTGCTCTACCTTGTCTTCTCACTTTCTATTTTTTAGTTCTCCTCCTTCTGATCTTTAGTTCTCCTTGACCTTGCCTCCTTTTCCAATTTGATTTCTTCTAGCCATCTTTCCGTCTTTTCGTTCCTTCTGCCTCTCAGGATGTCCTTTAGATTTACCTCTCTGCTTGTCACCCTTGTCAGTAAATTTTCGTTTACAACGAGCATCGGAATAAACCCTTAGCTCGAGTAAATTTTTCCTCGAATAATATTCAATTATCCAAGTTTCCAATCTTCGTGCCGATTGTCTACCAATTATCATTTCCGCGCCAACGATCGTTGCGTACTAATCATCATTTTCACCGCCGTCGTGGAACTTTGAATCGGCACGAAGAAAGCCTTGACAATAGCTCGAACAACTTTTACCTCTACCATCACCTTCCGAGTGTTGGAATCTCCAGATCTACGTTCCACGCGCCTTCGCGAAAATCGAAACGAAATCGACGCCGGCGAAATGCTCGATCGATCGGTCGTCTGAGAACGAGAGGGGAGGAGAAGAC
Organism: Tetragonisca angustula; assembly: GCA_036937485.2. Lineage (NCBI taxonomy): Eukaryota > Metazoa > Arthropoda > Insecta > Hymenoptera > Apidae > Tetragonisca > Tetragonisca angustula. The sequence continues at coordinate 105,135 of JAWNGG020000323.1, forward strand.
CATCGTCGTTTGGCTTTCCCCTGTGTCTTTTCAGATCTCAGGGGGAGGTTGTTCGAACCGACCAGCCAACGTCCGATAAAATCGCGTTTGATTTACCCTTCGCTGCCTCGTTCTATCCGCAGTAGAGCAACGAGAAGAAACGATATTTAGCGAACGAGAAGATGAAGGAAGAAAAGGGGGTTGGAACCGTGGAGGAAGAAGCGTTTACGCGGAACGTGTAAGGAGCGTGTACGTTTAGATCTGGTCTAGGTTGACCAAGCCACCTAGAGAAGCGAGATGGGGAGGGTAGGAGGCGCCCCTGCTGATCAGGGGTGTCAGTTGGGGTGGAGGAAGAGGGTGGAAACGCATGCGCTCCCTTTAGCCGGTACGCTGGGGCAGGGATGCTCGGCTGGTGGTGTGACAGAGACGCGAGAACGAGCGAGAACGAGCGAGAGAGAGAGAGAGAGAGAGAGAGAGAGAGAGAGAGAGAGATTTGGAACGAACGGAGAGCGAGAGAGACGACGAAATGAAACGGGTGGAACGAAAGTGAGAAACTACAGGATCCAAAGGGCAAAAGAGAGATGGCGACGACTCGAAACTGACAAGGATGAAGAGAGAGAGAGAGAGAGAGAGAGAGAGAGAGAGGGTCTGCCGCGTCTAGGCAGCTCGAGATTCTCTACTCCCACCTAGCTCTCCTCTTCCTTGCTCGTTTTCTCTCTCTCCTCTTTCAGTGTTCGTTCGAACACGGCCCGGTACGGTTCTCTCGCCCCGTGCTCGAAGGATCATCTTCGTGATGGGAGCTCGCTGCCGCGGTAGTATCGGCAGGTTCCCTCGGTAGCCGATTCCCACGACCCCACCGATGTCACACAGCTCGTCAGGGTGACACACGCGCGCGCGGTTCTTGGATCGTTCTTTGGTTCTTCGATTCACGATCGGATAATTGACACGCTACACGCTACGCGCGTACGCCACGCGCGTACGCAGACACACACACACACGCACACACACACACACACACAAAACACACACACACACACGTAACAGGTACACACATACACGCACACACACAGACACACACGCGCGCGCGCGCGCATAATCGTCCGTAGTTTCCGGGTACGAGGTAACAGCAACAAACACGAGAACGAAGGAAGAAAGAGGGTGAAAAGTGCGTGAAGTCTCAGAGAGGCGGTGTGAGAGCGAGATCCCGAAGAGGGAGGTAAGTGCACGCGAAGAAGGAAGGAAGGAAGGAGAGACTCCCGAGAGAAAGCAGCCTGGTCGTATCGATGGGGAAACGGTGGTGAGAATTTCGAAGCGGGGCGAAGGAGAAGACGCGGGTTCGTACGCGGGTGCGGGATCGAAAGGAGAGAGATCGCCAGGCTACCGGCGATTTGCACCGGCCGACTGAGATCGCCGGTGGCGAGATTCGACGAGATCGATCGATTGCTGCCGGGTTGTTTATCGGCCGAGAGACAGGGAGAGACAGGGAGAGACAGGGAGAGACAAGAGATTCGAGTGCTGGCCCGGCGACAGTCGGTGCGACAGAGAAAGAGAGGGGAGAACGTCCTCGCGAGAGAGAATCGTCGAGAAAGATGCCGGGAAATTATTCGGCACGGTGCGAGCCCGGTCTAATGGTGCCAGTATGGAAACCGGAGGAGAACCTCTATCTCTCGGACGTGATCTTCCGCGGTTTCGTCTACTTCCTGCTGCTCTTGTACCTGTTCATCGGCGTCTCGATAATCAGCGATCGTTTCATGGCGGCGATCGAGGTGATCACCTCGAAGGAGAAGGAGCTGGTGGTCCGCCGGCAGGGTAAGGAGCCGCAGATCGTGGTGGTGCGAGTGTGGAACGAGACGGTGGCGAATTTAACGCTGATGGCACTGGGCAGCAGCGCGCCGGAGATCCTGCTGTCGATCATCGAGATCTGGGCGAAGAACTTCCAGGCCGGTGAACTCGGGCCGGGGACGATCGTTGGATCGGCCGCGTACAACCTGTTCGTCATCATAGCGCTGTGCGTGTTCGTGATACCGAACGGCGAGACGAGGAAGATCAAGCATCTGAGGGTGTTCTTCGTCACAGCGACGTGGAGCATATTCGCGTACGTATGGCTGTACGTGATACTGGAGGTCTCGAGCCCGGGCGAGCTCGAGGTCTGGGAAGGTATACTCACGTTCTCATTCTTCCCGGCCACGGTGCTCACCGCCTACGTGGCCGATCGACGTCTGCTCATCTACAAGTACCTGCACAAGGGCTACAGGATGAACAAGAGAGGAGTGATCGTGCAGGCGGAGGCCGGCGACTCGGACGGCGGGGTGGAGCTGGAGATCAAGCCCCAGCAGGACAGCTTCCACAGCATGACCGACGCCGACACGCCCGAGGCGAAGGAGTTCGAGCAGACCAGGAGGGACTACATCAAAACACTGCGGGAGCTGAGGAAGAAGCACCCGACTCTGCCGCTCGAGCAGCTCGAGGTGATGGCCCACGAGGAGGTGCTCGGCAAGGGGCCGAAGAGCAGGGCGTTCTACAGGGTGCAAGCCACCAGGAAGATGGTCGGCGCCGGGAATCTCAGCAAGAAGATCAGCGAGAGGGCGCAGAGCGACCTGAGCGAGGTGAAGGCCGAGCTGCAACGGCAGGAGGCCGAGAGCATCGACATCGACAACGTGAACGCGATGAGGATCTTCTTCGAGCCTGGCCACTACACCGTCATGGAGAACGTCGGCACGTTCGAGGTGGGAGTGACAAGGGCTGGCGGCGATTTGACCAAACCGTGCACCGTCGACTACTGCACCGAGGACGGATCGGCCGAGGCTGGCTCCGACTACATCAGCGCCAAGGGCACCCTCACCTTCGACCCCGGCGAGACCAAGAAGACCATCAAGCTGTCGGTCATCGACGACGAACTGTTCGAGGAGGACGAGCACTTTTACGTCAGGTAATTCTTACTTTCAAATTCACCCTCGACTCAACTCGATTTAATCTTCGTTTAAAACGTAACACGAGGTCGTTGTGTGTCCTATCCCGCTAAACATCGCGTAACAACGAGTATTCACCAACTTGGCAAGCAACGAACTCGCGTTAGGTTAACGCGAACTATGGAAAGTCGCAAAGAGCTCAAAGTCTCTCGTCGGTATTAAATGTCTTGTTGTTATTCCGACGCTGGCAATAACTGCGGACCATAACGAGTGACCAAACCATATAATTCGTCGCTTTCTTTTCGAACTCGTCGGTATGATATCGCTGGATAGAAATCATTGGGAAGTAACAAATTTATTATTTGTCTTGCCATGGGTCAAATATACTTAAAACTGAGGAAATGTTGCAATTTTGAGGCAAAAAGTGGCACGTCGTTATACTTAAATATATTTAAAATTGAGGAAATACTGCAATTTTGGGACAAAAAGTTCTCGACGTGCGTGGCATGTCGTTCCAACGCAAGAAGTTAACCACTTGCTCTGACAACTGATTGCGGACCATAACGAGTGACCAAACCATATAATACAATAATTCGTCGCTTTCTCCTTGAAATCGTCGGTATGTTATCGTTGGATAGAAATGATTGGAAAGTAACAAATTTATTATTTGTCTTGCCTGAGTTAAACATATTTAAATGTACTTAAAAACGAGAAAATGTTGCAATTTTGGGACAGAAAGTGGCACATTATTCCAACGCAAGAGGTTAACTACTTGCGCTAGCAATTGATTGCGGACCATAACGAGTGACCAAACCATATAATACAATAATTCGTCGCTTTCTCCTTGAAATCGTCGGTATGTTATCGTTGGATAGAAATGATTGGAAAGTAACAAATTTATTATTTGTCTTGCCTGAGTTAAACATATTTAAATGTACTTAAAAACGAGGAAATGTTGCAATTTTGGGACAGAAAGTGGCACATTATTCCAACGCAAGAGGTTAACTACTTGCGCTAGCAATTGATTGCGGACCATAACGAGTGACCAAACTTGCTTTCGTTTTGAACTCGTCGGTATGATATCGCTGGATAAAAATTATTGAGAAGTAACAAATTTATTGTTTGTCTTGCCTGGGTTAAATATACTTAAATGTACTTAAAACTGAGGAAATGTTGCAATTTTGGGACGAAAAGTTCTCGACGTGCGTGTCACGTCGTTCCAGCGCAAGAGGTTAACGGACGAAGAATATTGACGCGAGATTTCAGTAGATATCGTCGATGCTGATGTGTTTCGTTAAATTCGAGGAAGGAAGGAAGGGACAAGTCTGATGACGGATGCAGAGACGTCGATATATGGCAAACGAGCGGCCAAGATATTCGAGTAGAAAAGATCAAGGACATGTGGGGATCGGAGCCCCTAGTTTTATTGCCACGGTCAATAACGACGCGGAAACTCGAACGAGCGTGTCTCTGTGGCGCGCGTTGATGGTCTATTATGGTCTCGAAACGAATTTAAGGTCTGAAAATCGCCTCGAGCTTTCGCCAGATGATTTTATCGCGGCAATGTGCGATAAAAGATGCAAGTGGAAGGTTTGGCAAACGTGAGAGGTTTGGAAACGATCGGGCGAACCACGTGTCTGACCTCTTGGAACTCGCGTACTCTCCAATTATAGCAACGTAGGATTGTTTTAGTCGCATCGACACTCGACTGTTTCAGTGGCTCACGGAAGCGTAGTTAAATTAATATTCCGGCACTGAATATTCAAACGGTCATAGTATCAGGTAGAAGCTAAGCGTTTTTATAGCTCGGTGCTTCCACTTTCGATGTACGTCCTTCAATTTATTTTAGGGTGTTTTCTACGTCACAGAGTAAAGATGCTTTTCTTCTTGAAAATCCTGCAAATTGTCGCGGCATTGAATCATTTTTCTCGCCACTGAATCTACGATGAATTTGAAGATCGAAGCCTCCTATTTACTGCGACTTCCTAAAACTTGACGTACATACGATTTCTTCCCGCTATTTTATCGAACGAATACAGACGAAAAATATTGCGATTTCTTGGATTTTCGTCGTGTAGTTAATATTAATTTAATATTGTAAATATTATAATATATTTAATATTAATAATATTTATAGCCCAATAAAATGGCAAAAAAGGAATCGTAAATTTGAAGATCGAAGTCTCCTATTTACAATGATTTCCTAAAATTTGATATACGATTTCTTCTCGCCATTTTATCAGACGAATGCAGTCGAAAACTATTGCGATTTTTTGAATTTTCGTCGTGAAAGCCTAATATTTATAGTTCAATAAAATGGTAAAAGAAAAATCGTAAATTTGAAGTCTCCTATTTACAATGATTTCTTAAAAATTTGACATACGATCTCTTCTCGCCAATTTGTCAAACGAAAAATATCGCGATTTCTTGAATTTTCGTCGTGGAAGCCTAATACTTAAACTTTGGTGAAATGACGAAAAAAAGATCGTAAAAGTCGTCGAGTCTCGAGGGATCGTTGTAAAGAGGAAGTTTCAATCTTCAAACACACGCTAGATTCAATCACAAAAGGCTTGTTCAATATTTTCTTATACCACGATAATTCATAGCACTTTCAAAAGTGTCTTTACTACATGACGTAAAAATACCTCGAAAAGTGCTCTGAAAGTGCGTAAGCTTCGAGCTTCGAAACCGACTCGCGTTCGTCCACGTTACAAGAGTTTACTTTACCAAATTGCAACAGTTTAAATATTCAACGTCATCGGTTTAAATAATAATTCATTAACGCGATATTGACTGTGTACGAGCGTTCGTCGACCGATTAAACGTGTCCGATTTCAATCGTTTTAAAAAGGTTCAACGTTGTCGAGAAATGTACGCGAGAAGATTTCAAGGTTACGATAATGATACTTGACGAGGGCGCAGCGCAGGAAGCTGAAACGTCGTCGTTCGACGTTCGACGATGAATTGTCTCCAAACCGCTGAATGCGTTCGTACGAAACTCAAAGAGACGAGGGAATGGAAGGAACAACGGGGGACGCATCGTCGTTTTTCTGTCAAACACGTTGGACCTTGAAAAATCCGCGTGCCACGAACCGCAGAAATATCACAAAATGCGTTCATTGTTTCCGCGGAACCTGTACTGGAAAATGTTTCCCCTTTTTGTTTTCTCTCTCGATGAAACTAGGTCGAGGTCGGGGAATGATATCCAACGAGAATGCAGATAAATAAAAGGAACTCGGTTGCACATTGTTTTAAGAACGATCGGGGACTAACCATCGTCGAGATTGCTCGAACGTTCCCTTTGTTCCTGCGACTGGGGGATTAGGGGATTAGACCGGTTCCCTTGGTCCTGGAACATCGATCGAGACACGAGTCTCAGAGTATATATTCTTTTGGCTTTCGTGTGAATAGGATACTCTTATATACACGAAATTGTATCTACGAAACATACCGACGATCTGGCAAGTTTCGTACGTTCGAAGCAACGATTGTTCTTCGTATTTTTCATTCAACTTTCCTCCCATTCTCCTGGAATTTTACACAACCCGGAGAATCGCGAATGCTCGGCTCCACTCTTCCATTAAGGGAAGCATAAATAGGAATCATCTGAGCGCGAGTCGAAATGAAAAATATGAAACCGATGTGAAACCAACGCAGTGTCTCTACACAGTCTCGTCCAAAGATATTACCCTTGTTGATAAAAAAAAAAAAAACAAAAAGGAAAAAACAGATTTGGAAAAATTAAAAAAACGTCACGTTCTAACGAAAGTAAGTTCTGGGAAATGGTTGGTTTCAAAGACCGGAGAGAATCGGTCGTTTCGCAAGGTGACGGCGGCTTCTCGTTCTTCGGTCAAAGAGACGAGACTCGATTAGCGCGCGTTCGCGGAAGAGCGAGCCAGGACGCCTCGGCTCCCCTTTGAAAAACAGGAAGCGGATCCGATCCGCCAGACGCAGAGAGGAGCGGGCGTCTCTGCTGGCCGAGCCGCGATAACAAATTGATAATAGTCGGGGAGCGCATCTTTCAATTAAGCCTCGGGCCGGATGGTACGCGCAATTTCATTACCGCTTAAACTGCGCGGACAAAAGGGAATTAGTTCGCTCGTTCGCAGCTTCGTCGACGCGGACACACGACCCTGCGTCGATTAACGTCGATTCGTCGATTTCGAACGACCTTCCCACGAACTCGAACACTCGCGAGAATCCTCGAGATCGTTCGTCATTTCGGAGAAACCCGCCGTTTCTCCACTTTGGATCGTTTGAGTCTTCGAGAAAAGATCCGTTTACACTCGCCAAGATTTCCCGTGAAAAGTTCGTAACGAGACACTCGTTTCCGCGCCTCTCTCGCGAATACTTGCCTCTTTGTGATTCGACGAGAACCGTCGCGAAGCGAAGACAGATACTCGAGACAAGTGGCAGCTAGCTGGATTAAGAGCGGCGAAAATTAAGCACAGCTGATGAACACTATTTTTTTTTTTTTTTTTTTTTGATTCGTCGAGCGACGATAACGAGTCGAATGTCTGTTCGATGCTCTGGAGTTTGGAGCACGGGTGGCGAACTGGCGGCTCGTGCCCCCCACTCCTTTGGTCGACAGGGGGCGCTCCCCTCCACTGCATCGATCTGCTCGCTTTCAGCTTCGGCTGGTGAAGTTGAAAGAAGCGGCTGCGGCAGGGAAGAATGCACAGAGCGGAAACTAATTTCGTTGGCGGTGGGGGGAAGAGGGGGCGGGGGGAGGACGGTAGACTAACGGGAGTGAGTAAGCAGAAGTTCACCGCCTCTGCTCTAAACTTGATGTCGAACCGATGGCTTGCGAGTAGGGGAACAGCCCCCACTTTACCTACTTTATTCTGTTGTCTTTTTCTCCACCGAACGAGCCCCACCGCATTCTGTAACCAAAATTAAAAATACCTTCGTATTGACCTTCTTCTTAAATAAAACGTGATAAAGAAACGTAAGAGATCGCGACCTAGTCGTAAATTGTGGAAAGCTGAATTACGAAAAAAGAGTGATGCAAAGAAAACACTTTTCTATAAATTGACAACGTTTGGAAATCAAACCAAACGCAGCAAGTTTTGAAGAGAAGGCTTCAGTCTTCGAGATTATGGCGAGAAATCGTGAAAAATATTTTTGGTGGCTTGGTTCAAATTTTTACAACTTTCGACGACGAAATGCTGCACGACACAGAAACATAAGGATCGTTCAAGGTTGGCAAAGTTTAACCACTTGCGCTGGTAGCTAATTGCGGACCATAACGAGTGACCAAATAATCGTATATACAATAATTCGTCGCTTTCTTTCTGAACTCGTCGATATGATATCGCCGGACAGAAATTATTGAGAAGTAAATAAATTTACTATTTGTTTTGCCCGAGTTATACTTAAATATACTTCAAACAGAAAATATTGCAATTTGTGCGAATTAATAACAATTACTGTATAACAAATAGTAATATTAATAATAATAAATGTACAATTAATATAATATGTAATTCGAAATTATCGAGTATACTTTTATCCTGCATACATACAAATAATAATTAATACAAAAGATATTTCTGCAGTTGGAAAGATATCTGTTGGAAAGAGTGGAACAGATCGCGTTCTTTCCTTTCTTTCTCGTTAACGATAACCTTGGCCAACGATACGTGTACGTTCGTTTCACGTGGATCAATCCAACATGCATTCGAAACTCTATCTCGCAAACACGCGGTCAAGAAACAGTTATACTTCTCTGGATCGGAGTCAATCGGTTTCAAGAGGCACGCGAAACTCCTTCCCAGTTTCCCCGCTCGATCTCGATGTCGAAGCGTTTCCCACTCTCCAAGAGTCGCGCGCTAGAGGCACGGGGCAAGGTTTCGCGATTATTATTCCCGTCGTTCACGGAAACAAGGTGTAAGAACTAAAGACGAATTAAAGAAACCCGACAAACGCCGGGGCAGCGAAATCGGCCTAGATCACGCTGGCGTAGCTCGCATCAGCCAGCGAGGAAACTCGTCGATTTTCGAGGAATCCCTCCAGTCGCGCCGCGCGATAATCTCGCGCGATCTGTTCGGCGACACGCGCCAACTTGCCTCGCGAAATTCAAAGTTCGTGTCGCGCGACGAGATGCAAGGCCACTGATAACGGCGAGGAAAAAAAAAAGACAACCAGTCGACGCTTTCGTTTCGTTTCGTTTCGCGGAACGAGCGGTCTCGATCGTTAGAACGAAGGTTCAGGTCAAGGAGAGAGAAGAATCGCAACGAGGATTTCCAGAGTACCGCGAATTCGTATTCGTTCGAATGCCATGAAGAGAGCGATGAAACGCGAAGAAACGCGACACGCTGAGCCTCGTTCCACCTCGAATCGTCGCGGGGGCAATCACGTTCCGAGTTATTTCGGGTCTCGCCTTATCTGGCCGGCTCCCGCCGGAGAAGTTTGCTCTGGGAGGGAAAGCAATTAGCTTAGACGAGCCGCTTTGATCGACGGAAGCGTTCCATTGCGCGTTCTGTGCCTCGCAGATGCGTCACGATGACGAATGCACGAAAGCTGGCGAGACAGCTGCCCGAATAAACTAACTCTGATAAATCGAGTCCGAGTTTCCAGCAGCCTGGAAATGTATTATTTATGTATTATTTACTATTATGTGTTGTTTATGTATTGTTTTGTTTGGAATGTTGCCGTTTCTATTATATTTACAAAATTATATGTATTATTAATTATACAGTTAGTACATACTATATCCGTTATATTTTACTGTATTTATTGTCTTATTTTATTCATTATATTCCAAAATTCTTTATATTTATAGGCTATGTTTATTTATTTATTTATATATATTTATTATTTAGCTAGTATACGAGTTATATTGTTATATTAGTATAATTGTTTGTATTTACTATATCGGTTATATTTCATCACACTTGCAGATATTATACATATTTATTGTCTCGTTTCATTTTTTTATTCATTATACTTTCAAAATTATGTATATTTATTATATTTTTTTATAATTCTCTATATTTACTATATTTATATTTATAGGCTACATTTATTTATTTGTTTGTATATATATTTATTATTTAGCTAATATACTAGTTATATTGTTATATTAGTATAATTGTTTGTATTTACTATAGCTGTTATATTTCATCACACTTGCAGATATTATATATATTTATTGTCTCGTTTCATTTTATTCATTATACTTTCAAAATTATGTATATTTATTATATTTTTTTATAATTCTTTATATTTACTATATTCATATTTATAGGCTATATTTATTTATTTATTTATTTATTTATTTATATATATATTTATTATTTAGCTAGTATACTAGTTATATTGTTATATTAGTATAATTGTTCGTATTTACTATATCTATTATATTTCATCACACTTGCAGATATTATATATAATTATTGTCTCGTTTCATTTTATTCATTATACTTTCAAAATTATGTATATTTGTTATATTTTTTTACAATTCTCTATATTTATATTATTTAGTTAGTATATTACATTGTTATATTAGTTAGTATAATTGTTTGTATCTACTACATCTATTACATTACATTTGCTAGATATTATATATATATATATATATATATATATATATATATATATTCATTATCTTATTTCATTTTATTCGTTATATTTCCAAAATTATGCATACTCGTTAAATTATTTTATAATTCTTTACTACACTCTGTTATGTTTCACCATTTTCACAGGTACCATATAATTTCATTGTATTTCCAAAACAGAGATTAAATATCCCTGTTGCGTTTAAACAAGAACACACTCGCGTCACCCCTTATTCCATATACTTCGCTTTTATCTATTTAAGGTTGATCATCGCTACCATTCGTCCCATTCAAAAATTTTTCCGAATTTTCGGTGGCTGCTGGAAATCATGTCGCTAACCACGAACGGTGATAATATTGGTTTACAGATTGAGCAACGCGTCGCAGCCGGCCATGCTGGTGTCGCCTAGTTTGGCGACTGTGATGATCCTCGACGACGATCACAGCGGCGTGTTCGGCTTTCCCGAAAGGGACGTCGAGCTGGTGGAGAGCGTCGGTCAGTATCCTCTGCGAGTCGTGAGATACAGCGGCGCCAGGGGACGCGTGGTCGTCCCCTATCGCACCATCGAGGGCACGGCCAAGCCTGGAAAGCAATACATGCACACCGAGGGCTCGCTCACCTTCGAGGACAATCAGACCGAGTAAGTCACCCTCGATTAACTGATAATTTCCATTTCCCTGATAATATCGAGCTCTACAACATCGGTGAAAATTAAGGAAACGTCTGAATTTTTCATCAAATTAAAATTAGCCATTCTTTCTTTTAAATTTGAGCACATCGAGCTGGCTTTAGTTCGAAAGTGATACGAAGTAGTCGTTCTTGGCTGTGGCCGTGACTTCTCGTTTCTAACGTACGTACAATGTATGTTAGAGTTTGCGTTTGGAATGTTGGAAATTAAAGCGAGATCGAGACATCAACCCTTTGATTTAATAACGTTTTATTATACGAAGACAATCGTTTTATCGCTTCCATGTCTGTGACTGTAAAAATGAAAGGAAATGCCACACGTCGCAATTTCAACAAAAATTTGCGTTTATGTGTTAATTGAATTGTAGAGGATGGCAGGATTTACGAATTTACAACGAGAGAAAATATGAAAATGAATTTCGTAGGTTGAGAGAACTAATGCGATTTAAGCGCAATCTAATAAGAGGAGCTGGTACTATGGACCTGTGTGAAATGAAAACACGTGACATACGACGTTTTTTTCAAACAAAACGAAAAGATCATTGGCAAAGGAGTATACTATAGTTTCTTTATAATATCTTTATGAAAACAAAAATGATATAATAACAAAATCCGTAAAATTTCGATAAATAGATCATTACGTACGAAAGCAATGTGCACAATAACAATTTCCAATAATAATAGTGCAAGAAATATAAAAGTTAGAAATGTATTTGCATTTAACGGCGGAATTGTTATTAAAAAAGTGACAGACCATCTTTTTGTAAATATTGGAATGTTATCGAACGATAACACTTGTCTTTCAACTATTAAAAATATTTGATATTCTGTTCAAGTGAACGATAGAGCTGTAATTTACTTAATTTAATTTTAATTCGCCTTTTAGTTCTCCAATTTTTACATTACTCGTATTATTATTGTACAACTCATTGGAAATTGCTATTGTGCACATATTACTACATATTTATGGAAACAGATTAATATATCACTTGTTTTCACAAAAATATTGCTAGATATGTCAATAGTTGTTGGATCTATTGTAATTACCATTATGCTACAGTTCGTCGCAACGGACTGTAGCATAATTTATATTATAGACATAAATGAATTAATAAATTAATGAATTTTATCACCACGAGCGTGATTATATACACATGTCATCGTCTTACAGAAATAATTACCCGATGAAAATGTAGTTGTCTCAACGTCGATATGGAAAAATTGATCGATTGAGAGGTTAAGAATCGTAACAAGGTTAGGTATCGTATTTATAGATAATTGATTGAGCAAGATAGCTATTATGAGGTTGACTCGAAGATGTGACTGAAAATTAGAGGTGAATTTGAAATGAAAATGAAAATGAAAATTAACTCTCTCAATATCGATATGGAAAAATTGATCGATTGATAGGTTAAGAATCGTAACAAGGTTAGGTATCGTATATTTATAGATAATTGATTGAGCAAAATAGCTATTATGCGGGTGACTCGAGGATGTGACTGAAAATTAAGGATGAATTTTGAAATGAAAATTAAAATTAACTCTCTCTCAATACCAATATGGAAAAATTGATCGACTGAGAGGTTAAGAATCGTAACAAGGTTAGGTATCGTATTTATAGGCAATTGATTGAGCAAGATAGCTATTATATGTCTTACTCGAGGATATGACTGAAAATTAAGGGTGAGTTTAAAATGAAAATGAAACTTAACTCTCTCTCAACATCGATATGGAAAGATTGATCGACTGAGAGGTGAAAAACTTGGAGGATCACTAACAAGGTTAGGCACTGCATATTTATAGGTAATTGATTGAACAAGATAGCTGAAACTCGTATGAAGCGTATCATGGGGTGGATTTCGAACGCAACGAAAGCCATGGACGCGAGGGGAGATTTATCGGCGACCTTAATTGGTTTCTCATTGACAATGAGCAGCACCGTTCCGTGAACAGCTTTGAGATTAGATAATTCGCGGGGACGATGGCCAGTTATCGAGCCACTCGTTTTTACTCGTCGAGTGAGCGGTGTGTTTTGAGACGACGAACGATGGGGGCCGACAGCCCGATAGCCAAGCATGGAAATTTATTCTTGACCTTAATCGAATTTTCAACGGTCACCATCGAACGTCGTGCATTTCATTGCGCACTCCAGCTCTCTCTCTCTCTCTCTCTCTCTCTCGAGGCTATATCAAATCGATCCTACTCTTCGAACCAAGCGGATCAATTATATGTATTCACTTCGCGGATCGAATTTACTTTGTTTCCACAAAATGAGGTGGCTTTTTAATTTTCTTTGAGAGAACTTTTGTATTTTGTAGGTAATTATTGGGGAAGAAAATCACGTATTTACATATATAAATATATATGTACATATGAAGGACTCGAAGGATCGTAAGTGTAAGTCGTTTTCCATTAAATGACTCGTGTTGTACAAATCATTTCTATTGTTAAAATCCTCGGTCAAGTCTTTGGTAATGATTATAATATTGTAATGATTATGATGATATAATGACACGTGACAATATAATCATTTTATTGTGAAGATTTTGGCGATGAAGAACTGTTTGTACAAATATATACTTTCATTGTCAAAATGCTTAGTCAAAGATTTATAATATTGCTCTTTAGTAGTTGTATTATAGTAATGATTTAATGTCATGAATTAATATGTGTAATTTAATTTTTAAATTGCAGTGGTTACGAACGTTTTGACAATAAAGCAATGTTTGCATTGTTAAAATCTTCAGTCAAGTCTAGTGATAATATTGTAATGATTATAATAATAAAATCATATATAATAGTATACAATCACTATAAGACGAGAATATTACACAAAATACTTTAAAAAATTATATATATAAAAATAATATATAAGAAGATTACAAGGCACAAAGGGGCAAAAATTATATATAAAAAAATTACATTACACAAAATGCCTTCAAAAATTATATATATAAAAATAATATATAAAAAAAATTACAAGGCACAAAGGGCCAAAAATGATATATAGAAAAAATTACAAGGCACAAAAGGCCAAAAATTATATATAAAAAAAATTACAAGGCACAAAAGGTCAAAAATTATATATATAAAAATAATATATAAAAAAAATTACAAGGCACAAAAGCCTAAAAATTATATATATATAAATAATATATAAAAAAATTACAAGGCCAAAAATTATAAATATGAAAATAATATATAAAAAAATTACAAAGCACAAAGGGCCAAAAATTATATATAAAAGAATTACACTACGCAAAATGCCTTCAAAAATTACAAGAGAGTGAAAACCAGCATTCGTGACAGTTAATAACAATCATATCGAGATCCTTGAAGAACGTCTGTAACTACAGACTTCGTGGTAACGCAACCGTGAGAACAAACTCGCGGAAGGAATACAATTGGCGTTCGAACGGGGATCGATAATCGGTGCACGGCGGAAAAGTACAATAAGCCCGTGTACAATCGAGAACCGTCAACGAAGAACACCGGCGCGAATATTATGCATCCGGCTACGGGACCGCGATTAATGGAATTTAAAGCTGGCTGGCTGGTTCGATCGAATAAATTAAACGGTTGCTGCTCAGCGAGGGCTGATGCGAACATGACACGCCGATGCACAGAATTCGAAGGAGGAGCGGCTGCGTGTAAATCGTGACGATCGGTCGTTATGGGCGTCCGGTTCGACGATTATCAATCGTCCAGCGTGCAATTAGAGCGTAGGAGGCCGCCGCTTTCGCGATCACGCTCACGCGATCCGTTTCTCCGAGAGTGCGACTCGCCACGCGAGGTTCGTGAAAAGCACCTCGCGAGCAATTCGTTTGATTAGAAGTAGCTGCAAAAAATGGAGCAGCTCTACTTTCCAGTAATTTTCGCCGAAACGAAGATCCGGTCGTTCTTTGAAATATTCCATGGGGAACAAAAGTTCCATCCATTTTTTTTTTTTTTTTTTTTTGTTTAAAGAAAATATTGATTCTGTTGATCTCAAATTAAACGTAGGTTGGAAACCAGATGTTTAGAAAATTATCTATTTCTTTCGAGCGTCGAGAATTAATGAAAAAATTACGGATTTGTTTCGGTAGGAGGTGAGTTTTAACCCATCCTGTGCGATCGATATTCGTGACAATTAAATTTTAAACGCCGAGAACCGCGCTGCCGTGTTTAATTCGCGTTGGATCGAGTCACTGTCAACGCAAGTAGCGCAAAAATGATTTATTCTCGTTCAAAATCAGGCGGCGAAAATATTCTTCTTTTTATATATATCAAAAAACTATATATCTATAACAAAAAAAGAAAGGAAAGAGAAAAAGAAAGAAAGTAACAGAGACATTGTACGAAAGAGGAAGAGAAAGGAAAGAGAATTGAATAAGAAGGGATGACACAGATAAAGTATCCTCAGTTTCTCACCTGCTCTTACCTGATGCTAAAGTCAAGCTTCGAAAAGAACGACCGTCAAAGTACGGGTTTGATACTTTGAAAACGAGACCAAGTGGATTGTTTTCACGATTCACTCTCTCTCTCTCTCTCTTTTTCTTTCTTTTCCCTTACGAAGTTACGTCAGTTTCAATTATCGACGATTTTTCATTGTCATTGGTACAGTCGTGTGCCTGTTATTATAAGAAAACCTTAAGCCGCATTGAAACTGAGGTTATATCTCGGACGTATGTGGAATCGATATCTGATTGTTAAATATTGAAAGTCTGTTTTCTAAAGTCGTTTTATCAAACCAAGTACGACCGTTTGAATTAACGTGGCAGCGCAAGGCTTTCTTTCTTTCCTCCATCGAATGCAATTCGAACGTCGAAGCTGCTTCTTCGTTGCTCGTCAGTTTGCGAGAAAGTAGTATTCTCTCCTTTTTAAGAAAATTATGATTCTTTCGTTTTTCTAAGAGATCGACGATTTCGCGAAATGGCACGTCTAGGAGGAGCTTGTTTGTTTTTTAAGTTCCAAACTTAAGCGGCGAGCTACTTCTTGTTAATTTCGTAGTCAATGGCCTCTCTCTGTCTCTCTCTCTTTCTTGGCTTACAAACGCTTGCTAATTCGTGGCTACCCTTAACCTTATCCCTCTGAAACTTTTCAATCGGTCCATTAAAGAGCGCTAATAAATAAACTGTCTTTGAATTAAACGTCCAGCGATGGAAAGAAATAGATTGCTTCTCTCCCGTTGATCGATCCCGCAAGGGAGCGGCGTTAATCCTTCGCGATTTGCGGTGGAAAACCGGAATCGATCGGTCGCAGGTGCGACACAAGGAACAAACGAAGGTGGGAAGTCGGGCTCGATAATGGCGCGTGAATAAAGCAACGATGAAAAGAGCAGATAGAAAAGGAAGGAGAGAAAGAAGGAGGGAATCTTTGCAACTTTGATGGAAAGACACGTGAGACGAGAGGATCGAGCAAATTAACTAGAAAGTCAGGTTAACTTGAAAGTTGACCAGGGGTCGAATGCTACCAGTCAACCAGTGTCGATAAATTATCGATGGAGAGTGTTCGCTGATTGTAAACGTCGCAATTTGAACAGCGGCCTACGAGTCTGACTTATGACCGGCTCGTTCTACTTCGCCGCTTCCGGTCGTTTTTCCCTTTCTCTTCTTCTTCTTTTTTCTCTTTTTTAATTCCCAGCCTTGGCAACTCGTTCCCAAGCCACTCCCGAAATTTATTTCGAGCAACTACTTTCGAAACTGCAGGATAAGACGGATTGTTTCTCGCGTCGGTGGAATTTTCGATTTGCTTGCTTTGCAGCTGTGAGAAGTTCTTTGAGTGTTACCCCGTGTTTAGAAGCTGATTAATGACGTACGTGATGCAATCGTTTGCACGATTTTTTATTTGTTTAAAAGGAAAGGAAATTATTCGACGCCTCGTTAATTTACATATTCTTTGTGATGGTAGAACTTTATTCTAGCCACTTTCTCGGTTTTAAACTTGACAATGTACGGAGATAGGCGAAAGTGTTCGTACAGTTGACAGAAAATGATCGACGCTATAAACAAAATCGTATGACAGTCGAATTTGCTTCGTTTTAAAACGTAACATCTCCATTTTATTTACTTTAAGTTCTTTTTCTTCCAAAGATCGTTTTGACATAGTGCAACAGATGGAAAAAGAAAGAACACTTTTGCTGTCGAAATTGTCAATTGCCTTTGAAATCACTGAAAAATTTCTTTTCACGACCAGATCTATAATAATCTTGAAGACTGAAGCCTTCTGTTCGCATCAACTCCTTAAAACTTATTATTATTTTGCATTTTATTGAACCTTGAACATCAGAGTTAAATGGCAAACATTCAAGAAATTCAAGCATGCTGCCATTTAAACATTCTGACCCTGATGTTTAAAGTTCAATAAAACGGCGAGAAAAAGTCGCGCAGCAGGTTTTAAGAGGTCGTTGTAAAAAGGAGACTTCAATCTTCAAGAAAACTGTAGATTAGATCATGAAAAAAATTTTCCAACATTTTCAGAGCGTCTGAATTTCGACAATTTTCTCCCACGTGTTACACGATAAAAAAACATGAGCGATAAAAAAACACATCTTTGACTAAAACTAATTCAAAGCTATCAAAGTGAAGGTTTCGTGCTTGAAAATGGTACTCTAAAAAAAAAAAAACTTGACGAAACTTTTTTACAAAGTAATAAATCTGACAGTTTAAGACAGAGACAACAGAGAGAATACTTTCGATATTGCTTCATTCTTTCGCTTTATTAAAATCTGATGGTAACGTTATTCCGCGCGAAGTTGAAGGGTCTAAGTTCCCAGGAACTTGGCTCCTTGGTCTTACTTGGAAAAATACGCGAGTTTTCGAGGGTCTCTTTCGTCATTCATCGGCCAAGCGAACGTTCTTTTGTGAAAAGGCGTTGTGAGAGAAATCGAGGCCAGTAGGCAGCGATGATAAGGCCACTTTCACGCGCGATCTCGCATTTTACGAGCCCGTTAATTCCTCTCCCCTTTTGCCAACTTCGTTCTGCCTCTCCTCGACAACACGAGCGGCCCAAAGTCACGAAAGAACAAGTGCACGCGCTCGCAAACCACTTTCGATCGTCGCTCAACTTGCCTTTTTCTCCGTCGGTGAAACAAAATCGCGTCCGATTCGATTTCGTTTCACCGCGAAAGCGACGAGCTTGCGGAGAGAGCGTGTCACGAGTTGACAGGCTGTGACACAACTGAGAGTAGAAATGATCGATACGGCGGAACTAATTGACAGACAAACCAATGGTTTTTGGGTGTAATCGGTCTGGAAGAGTCAAACATGACTACGTCACACGTGTCATAAATCAACTGGAAATTAAATAGTTTTCAAAGAACGTGTACGTAAGAATACGGTAGATCAGCCTTCAAAGCTTCCACCTCGGTGTGCAGTTTAAGACCTTCCTCTTGAACCAAGAGAACTCTCTTTCTCTTGGACAAGATCCACTTGCATGTCGTATGTACACTTTATCACCGTTTGCTGGTTTTAAGCTGCTGCAGAGATGGAAATTCCTCTCGTTGTTTAAGTTACGTTTGAAATTTTAATAATATTGGTTCGCTTTTCTTAACGTCGCTAATTATACATTTTCTAACTTAACCTAATTCGTCTCTGAAATTTTAATAATATAGATTCATTGCTCTTAATTTTCTAATATAATCTAATTGATCTTTGAAATTTTAATAATATTGAATCACTACTCTTAATATCGCTAATTATAAATTTTCCAACATAACCTAATTTGTCTTTGAAATTTTAATAATATAGATTCATTGCTCATAATTTTCTAATATAATCTAATTGATCTTTGAAATTTTAATGATATTGAATCACTACTCTTAATATCGCTAATTATAAATTTTCCAACATAACCTAATTTGTCTTTGAAATTTTAATAATATAGATTCATTGCTTTTAATTTTCTAATATAACCTAATTGATCTTTGAAATTTTAATGATATTGAATCACTACTCTTAATATCGCTAATTATAAATTTTCTAACATAACCTAATTTGTCTTTGAAATTTTAATAATATCGAATCACTACTTTTAATATTGCTAATTATACGTTTTCTGACGTTGTTCATTTTGTAACATAACCTAACTTATCTGTGAAATTTTAACAATATTTATTCAGTACTCTTAATATTGCTAATTATACATTTTCTAACATAACCTAATTTATCTTTGAAATTTTTAACAATATTGGTTCAGTATTCTTAATATTGCTAATTATACATTTTCTAACATAACCTAAGTTATCTTTGAAATTTTAATAATATTGGTTCGCTACTCTCAATGTAGCTAATTGTACATTTTCTAACGTTGCACTCTGTGACTAAATTAGACTTATTTTTGCTTTGTTTTCTAAACGTTCAATTGATTTATCTCTAAATCTGTTTCTTTTAATACTTATGATATTAAATGATATCTGTACGTAAAAGAATTCACAGAAACGAGGCAATAAAATTTGAGATAAGAACAAGGCGTCCCAAAATATAAACGTTAACGACATATGATTAAACTACATGTTACATAATTATGCTGTATAATATAATTACGTGTAAAATGTATAGATGCATAATTAGGTAACTCGTCCTGCAGTTCGGATAATTGGAATTCGAATGATCGACGTTTCGGATAATTGGAGTTCAGATAATCAACGTTCTATTATTGTTTGATTAATATATATATATATATATTAATCAAACCAAGACAGATGTTTAAATTAAAATTACACTTTCCTCTTACGTTTGTTATTTAACTCTTTCCAAAATAAAATTAGAAAATTATTACGAGAAACGCTCAAAAGATTGAACTGTTACGACGCGAGAGAGTCAAATTTCTCAAAAAATATTTTATAATCCTCCGCATTGATTATAATGTATCTGTTCGTCGTAACTTTTCCAATTGAAGAGTTTTCAGAGATAAGGACATCTCTGGCAAAACTGTATTTTGAAATATAGTTCAAGAACATTCGAGAGCTTTATTTTGTTAATAAAATAAAACAATATTTGCGCAAAGTTTATCGACAGTAAAGAATGAAATGGTGGCAAAGTACATATTAATTTTGATCTGAATAAAGAATAACGTAATAAAAAAGAAAATGTCGATACTCGATTCCCTTTTATCGGATTTTCCCTTGACAGGAAGTATCGACAGAAAGATACGTATATGGGACGTTATATACGTTTAAAACATACATAACACACTCACACACCGTTGCCAAGAATTGCAAGAATCTTTAACTTCGTTTTGAGTACAAAAATACATATTAACTAAATACATGCAGCATCAATTTAAATTCGCGCATAAATCTTTTAACAGCCACGTAAATTTATATATCAACGTACGTTTTAACGAACGTTCTCATTATTTTCAATAATATTTCGCACGTTTAACGCGTCCCGTTTCATCTGCATTTTCAATAGTTTTCATCTTGTCACTTTAAGTGAAATAATAGGAGTATCTTACAACTAATGAAAGTTCCGCAGAGAAAATTTTTCGTCCTTCTTTTCGAACTTTAAATTCATTTTCTTTCCTTTTTTTTTTACTTTGGGGATCGACGTTCCAACGATTTGAACAAGGACATTTCTTTTTTCTTCTTTCTGAGAAACATATTTTTTTCATATTCGGCAAGCAATTCAAATCACAAAAAACAGCTACAGTCCAATTTTTCGTTTCTTTCTCCCAATTATTGCGATATGAGATCGGTAATTTATCGTGTAAAGCCAAACGGAAGAAAATCCCCATTTTCCGGGGGAAACTAGCCGGTGCTAGAGTCTAAGAACCCTTCGGTTCGAGACGGCGCGTCGCGATCTCCTTTCGTCCTCCCTGATACGCGCGCCGGCGAATCTCGTTCAACACGGAATTAAAGGAAAAAATATACGAGGAGAAGTTTTGGTTGTTTGGTGAAATTGGATCAAAGAAGCAGGCACGCTTTCTCATTTAGCCAAGCGCTGGCGAAAGAAGGAAACGCCCCGAATGCGACAGAGAGAGAGAGAGAGAGAGAGAGAGTGGGATTTACAAAATATCCGGGGAATTTCACGGGGTCGTATAAATTGCGAGGGGCAGGCTGGGGACGCGGAAACGCGGCGATTCGTTTTATTTCCGTTGCGCCACGGTTCTACGAAGCCTTTCCCGAGGGTGGGGGAGAAATGGCGACGACGATGGCACACGAAACGCGAAACGCGACGTGCTCGCCCCGCGAGATAAAATTTTTCGCCCTCCCCTCCGTCGTTCGAGACAAACGACCTACGTTCCATCAGGAGACGAGAAACCGTGGTGAAAAGTCGAGAGACGTTCGCCCTTGCCCGAGGGAAGCACCAAGTCACAACACCCCCGCCGATAGACGATCTCTCGATAGACGTTTATATCGCTCTCGTTTGCCAGCCCTCTTCCCTCTTCAAGTTGTTTGCATCGGGAACTCGAGTCGCGCGGCCATTTTTCCAAGTTCCTTTCGAGTCGAAACGAATCGAGTCGAATCGAGACGGAGGGGTAATGAAACGGGCCGAGTAGGATACGGTTAGGGTGGTTTTCTGAGTCGGGCTGGGCAATTTGTAATTTGTAACTCGTAGTAAAAGAACGATTCCTTCTACCGTGTGAATGAAACGCGTATCGTGGACTGATGACAGTTCAACGACTCTTGAAAGACTCTCGAAATCGTTCTCTTTTGTTTTTAATTTTCGAAACTCGTGCGTTTTGTGAAGCAAATTTTTATTCTTGCTGGAGGAACCTTTCGAAGTGTACCGATCGTACGATATGGACAGCAAAGGCTTAAGTCGATTTAAAAATTTTTCTTTTACGTTCTTTTACGTTACGGGAGTTTAGAAGAGATACAGAAATTATTAGCTTCTTTCCTTTGTCGTGCTTTAGTATTTATTGTAGATGACGATGTTTTTTAATTGCGCGTGTAATTCGTGTTCGTGTCCAAATTAATAGCATTCGAAGGAAACATTGGTAAAAGTATTCAGTATACTCTTTTACTCTTGCTGAGAAATCGTGAAAGAACGATCCTTTACAATTGATAGACAACAAGACACTGTTAACTGCGCTGTGTATGATTACTATAACTTCCAATTTTCAAACTAAACGTTAACAAGCGTCGTCCAATTTAATTGCTCCGATTTAATAATGCAGCATAATTTTTCAACTCTTTCAATGTTTCGAAACAGACGTGATAGTCTAGTCCTAAGAGCTTTCAGCGGAAATATACGCGCAACACGGTCGAATTCGAACGATTTATTCCTTATCTGGAGAGGCGGAACGTTCTCCCCCGTCGCTCTCGATGAAAAGTTACACGATTTTCAGAGACAAACAGTGGCAAACACAGGCGTGTTTGCGTTTTTTACGTGGAAAGGCTGAAAGAAAGGAGATACGAGGGTGGTTAGCACTTGAGAAGTGAACGGGGTTGCCGGAGAGGGTGGTAACACGCCGCATTTCACGGGTTTCCCGCCCCCCTATTGGCCCACTTACGGCCTCCGTGCCTTTTTTTTATTCGTTCAAACGTCTCTCGATATTCCCTCTCTCTCTCTCTCTCTCTCTCTCATCGTGTCCCTTTGCATTTTGCATTACAATCGCCGTTTTGTCAAATCGTCGCTCCCACTCGAATCGATTTCGCAAGAATTCCGAGTCACCCAGCGCAACAGAGAAGTATACTTATCTCGTCACGTCTCGTTTCGTTTCGCTTTGTTTCGTTTCGCTTCGTCGAAATCCATGTCGATTCGAAAGAGAGTCGAGGAAAATCGTTGTCCCGACTCGAGTTTCCAATGCAAACAACTTGAAGAGGACTTCGAAAACGACATTGCGAAAACGATACTGCGAACTGGGCCAGTTTTCTCCAAATTTCGACTTCTTTTCAAACGAAAAGAATGACCCCGAACATTTGTCAGAGATCTTCTTAACCAACTGCGCTGGCAACCGACTGCGGACCATAACGAGTGACCAAAACCGTATACAATAATTCGTCTTCTTTTCGAATTCATCGGTATGTCACTGGATTGAAATTACTAAGAAGTAAATAAATAAATTTGTCATTTGTTTTGCCTGTGAGTTATACTGAAATATACTTAAAACTGAGAAAATGTTACAATTTTTGAACAAAAAGTTCTCGACGTGAGAAGCGGTTAAGATCAATCACTTGCGCTGGCAACTGATTGCGGACCATAACGAGTGACCAAAACCGTATACAATAATTCGTCGCTCTCTTCTTAAACTCAGTATGATACCACTGGATAGAAATTATTGAGAAGTAATAAATTTATCACTTGCTTTGCCTCAGTTATACTTAAATATACTTAAAACTGAGGAAATATTGCAATTTTGGGACAAAAATTTCTCGACGTGCGTGACACGTCATTCCAGCGCGAGAAATTGAGGAATTTTAATAGACCAAATTTATAATACAATAAATATTAGAACACTGAAAATTCTCCAATATTTCGAATATTAATTAATGGTATATTTATGATCTTTCATTTTTGAATATCTTTCCAACATTAAATTTCACGGTTTGAAATTAATCATTTCGATCGCTTGCACGAAGGGAAACACTTGAACCTGTTTTCATTATTCAGTGATCTTTCACTCTCAAATATCTTTCCAAAATCAAATTCTCTGGCTCGAAATTGATCGTTTCGATCGCTTGCGCGGAAAGTATAAAAGTTCATTTGACCTGACAGACCTAAAGACGACGAAACTAACGAAATAACCTGCACGTTGAGGAAGAAAGGAAGGAACGTTCGAACCTGTCATGTTATTCAATGATCTTTCCACTCTTGAATATCTTTTCAAAGTCAGATAAAAGTTAGAATGAGTATAAAAGCTCGTTGAATGACCTGAGAGACGACCTAAGAAATAATCTAAAAATAATCTAAAAAAACAGCTGATATCCTCTGGGATATTTATCCAAAAATACACCACGTTGAAGAAAAAGGAGTGAGGTTCGCACCTGTCTTCAAGATGTCTCTCAACAGATCGGTCTCCATTACGAAATCGTTAAAAGGCAACTGTCGAGATACGCGGTAGAGCTCGCGCCGCATGTAAATCGCGCGAATTACCGATGTGGTGAGAGAAAGAGAGAGAGAGAGAGAGAGGCGTAATGAGTTCCGAGTTCGAGTTCGAGTTGAAAGACAGACACAGCCCTCAGCGCCTCCATCGAGGACCTTTGACTTTTCGGCCAAGTTTCCGCGCCATTGACGTTCCGTCGACCAAACGTCCCCGTTCGAAAGACTTTTAATGAGCGTCGGGGCATCGTTATAACGCTTCGAAAACTGTCGTCCCATCGCGTGTGTCGCACACAGTTCTGTGTAGTACAGAAATATCTACGTGAAGAGAGAGAGAGAAAAAGAGAGAGAGAGAGAGAAGCAGCTTTTGGAAATGGGGTGGTGGATGAATACCCGATCAGTGCCCATGCATGACAAAGGAATATCCACGGCGAGTTCTCTTAGATCTTGCCTGACAGACAGAGAAGAGGAGAAAAAGAACGCGAATTTCCATATCTGCGTTTCGAAATTTAAACGCGCACGATTTATGGACTCCCTCGTTTAATATTTCTCACTGTTCTGGTATCTGTTCCGTAAAATTTATATTTATATATACTGTATATAAATAAATATATATTTATGTATAACTTATATTTATATTTCGAGAAATATCGAGCCTCGAACCTTGGATTAGCAATAAAGTTTGTTTTTCGGAATAACAACTTTTTGGATTTTATTTTTATTAGAACGACTTGGGAGAACAAAGTTGTAGAAAAATTTGACTTGCAAAAGAGGTGAATTCGATCTCGTCGAAGAGTGAATTTGATTGGCGATAGAAAGTAAATGTGATTTACGAAAGGGTCAATTTACACTGTAAAGGGGTTAATTTGGTGTGCAAAACCTGTATACAGTCTTTTGTTGTTGTTACAAATTTCGGAATCCCCTGTATTTTTATTCATCCGAGAATCACCATATACAGGATGGGCGGAATTCAATAGTAGTGCAACCAAAGTCAAGAAAATGAGAAAAAAATTTGGTACAACATTTTTTTATCTGGTGCTCGGTTTTCGAGAAAATTGCCTTTAAAGTTTGTTCATCTTTGCGAACGATTTAGCTGTCTATTCTTCTACCGCGGTTGTCTCCGTCCGAGATAGTGTTTACGAACATTATTTATTGCGTGGTTAAAGCAGTACAAAGTGTTCCTACTGATAATTTATTTTTTTATTCCTCATTACTACTTTCTATACCACACTACAGTACACTGTTACAAGTATTGTTGAAAATGTCCTCCTCGTTGCTGCATGTACAAGTTTGCTCAAGGAATCAATGATATCTGAACAGAATGTAAGCTGATATCGTTTTTTTAATTTCTCGAATTCCTCCATAATCTTTTGCTTCAAACGTGTAATATTTGAAATATTGTCTTTATAAACTTGTTTCTTCATATGCCCCCATAAAAAATAATCTAGAGGCGGTGAGGTGTCCGGAGACCTTGGTGGCCAACGTACTTCGACGTAACACGAATACGTTTGATTAGAAAAATGTTTAACTTCCCACGTGTAATGTGGCGGTGTACCGTCATGTTTGAAAAATCATACTCCTTACAGTAGCTAAGGGTACATCCTCTAACAACGAAGGCAATACATTGCGTAGAAATTCAAGGATGAACAAACTTTAAAGTCGATTTTCTCGAAAACCGAGCCCCAGATAAAGAAAATGTTGTGCCAAATTTTTTTCTTACTTTCTGACGTAGAACCAGAAGCTCAGTTCAGTAGAAACTGAAGAATCAGTTGTACTACTTAAGTAGAATCAGAAGAATCAGTTGTGGTACGAATTCCAGCCCACTCTGTGTGTGTATATATATATATATATATATATATATATACACAGAGTGGGCTGGAATTCGTAGCACAACTGATTCTTCTGATTCTACTTAAGTAGTACAACTGATTCTTCAGTTATACTACATATATATATATATATATATATATACGATCGTGACTCTGGTCGATTCGTGCCACGATTGCCAAAATCGTCCGTGATTATACCTCGCGGATACGGTATAAGGAAGTCCGCGCGTTTCGCATAGAAATTCCAGCTTCGTTGCGCGCCCCGCCGCGTCTATACCTAACGACACAATTTACATTCGAGATTACAGTAATTTAAATCTCTATTCGAAGGCGGTTAGAAATTGTTCTGTCTCCCAGTCGCACGCCCTGTCGTGAAACTTAAAAATAACGGCCACGGACCGAAAATGGAACAGAGATCCAGAACCCGGTTCCACGTGATCCCCCAGCACTTTCCCCATTGTCTCGTTCTCCAGCCAATTTTCGCAATTCTGGAAGAAAAGGGGGCGAACGATTTCAGCCTGATAGTAAGTAAAGTCTAACGAGCTGCTACGTGTACGTCAGCGCTCGCATAAACGCTCCGATACTATTGTTAGATTCCACGTGAAGGAGTAACATCTTTATAATCTCGGAGGTTTGTTTCAATTGCTACCGATTTCACTTTTCAATTGTTACTGGACTTAAGAATCGCGCAGCATTGGGAGATATGCTATAAAAATTATTATCTGCCCGATGTTATCCACCTTTTTGTACTTTACAATTAATTTTGATTCATCGTGAATTTTGCCTTTTATGAGCAAGGGTTACTTTGAAGAGAATAGAATGAATTTTGAGTAGGTCGTAGGTTTGAAGAGGGAGTACTATTGGCTCAGTATTGTTGGCACTGATCGCGAGCTGACATTGATGAGAAAGCTTTCATCAATTTGCAGCAACAACGAACGACATTTGAATTTTATCAAACTGTGCGAATTAATAATGGATTGTTATTGTCGCGTTATATTATTAACGATATTATAATATATTAATAATATGTTATATTATTATTTATCAAACTGTACAGATTAATAATGAATTGGAGGTATGTACGAATTAACTGTACAAATTAATAATGAATGTAGAGTAAAACTTTTCTGCAAGATGCTTCGTTTCCGAAGACACTGAGTTTGAAAATTTATCGATACTTTTATTTTTAATATTCAGCACATATTGTGGATTATCGTGTATATATGTATATTATAACATAATACAAAATACACAGTACAATACACATAATAAATATATAATAATATACATTATATGTATAGCTGACGTAGTTAATAATTATATAATATAATATTTTTACAATAATTATATATAACAATTTTTATATACACATTATATAATATTTTATAATATTATAGTTTTAATATAATAATTATATAATATAACAATATTTTATAAATAATATAGTTATAATATAATAATTTATATATATATATATTATATAATATTTTATAATATTATAATTTTAATACAATAATACTATAATAATAATATAATATAATATATTACTATATCTTATATAACATTAACGTAGTTAATACGCAATTGCATTATTGATAACAATTGCATAGTTAACACGATGGATTCACACAGATTTTACACTATACTTTCGTGACCCACGATTTCGCAACATTTCTTACATATTCTCCCTCACGTTGGCCGATTCGAATGAAATTAATACGCACGATCCTCGCACGTACTCCCACCCCCTCCCACCATGCATCACACATTTAAAAATCTATCTGTTATCCTTCCCGTGTCCGTTTCCATTCGCGCGTATATAATGTTTTAAATACTTTCGTGGTCCGGTGTATGTACGTTCAGCATACAGTCGGTTGCGCACACCTCTTCATCCTGCCAGCCTTCTCCCTTGATTGCGCGTTCCGAAATTTACGAGCGACACTTTCGGCCGGGTCATAATTTTCCCATGGTTTTCGCCAATGATTTCCAACGTCCGCGTTCCGAGTCTTCCGCGTGACGCGCATCCATATATAGGATCGGTGAATAAATCGTCGATTTCGGTTCTGCCGTAAATCGACGATTGGGTGGATCCGCTCCTCGCTTCCAAAGGGTTTCTCCCTCTCTCCCACCCCTCTCCCCCCTCCTTTTTGTTCGGCACTTTCAAGCCATAAATCACGCGGGAATATATCTCCTATCAACCTTCCTTACTTCGGCCCGGCACTTTTATTAAAATTCAATAATCAATTTCACGTCGCCTGCTAAAACTGCCCTTTTATTCGACTCTGATATTAAATGTCTGCCTACGCGTTCTATCGGAAAGCATTCTCTCGAATGACGTATTTTTTCGCGCCAGTTTCGTCGCTAGGGATACACAAAGGAGAAAAAGGGACAAAAGCAAGGCGTCGAACTAATAAGGCACAGCGAGTTAGAAAGACACCGAGAAAATCAAAGATAGTGTATGATATGTAAGATAGTGTACATGCATATGTGAAATAAGCAGTGTATAATGCACTGTATAAATAACACATAATAAATATAATGTATATTATAATACAATATGTAATATTCATAATATATATTTATTATATTTATATAATACTTATATTAATATTATAATATTTATAATATACATATTTATTATATTACTATGATATATAATATTTATATTAATATTTATACTATTATTAATATTATTGTAATATTTATAATATATATATTTATTATTTATATAATATTTATAACATTATTAATATTATAATATTTATAATATTATTAATATTATAATATTTGTATATTTATTACATTTATATAATATATAATATTATTAATATTACAATATTCATATATTTTTATTACATTTATATAACATATAACATTTATAATATTATTAATATTATAATATTTATATATTTATCACATTTATATAATACATAATATTTATAATATTATCAATATTATAATATTTATATATTTACTATATTTATATAATATACGATAAATACATAATAATAGCTTTTGTAAAAGAACAGATAATGAAGAAAATAAGTTGCGAGGACGAGATGGCATCGACGAATTATCTTTTTGCAATTTTCACGCGCACATGTTCGAATGCAGACGCGTTACGTGAGAGGGACTAAATATCGAGGTTTCGGCATGATTTACACATGGAAAGTGTTTGATCAGATGACTATCGTTGTGCAAAGTGCGACTCGTCGTTGAAACTCGCGCAATCAGACAGATAAACAGCCAAGGATCCACTGTTTGCGCGAATTCGGCGTCGCTTCCTCGTTTCGAACGTGTTCCAACGAAGGTTTCCTGTTAATTTCGCGCGACGTAGCGAACCCTGATTGCAAAGCGTAGGTATAAAGGGGACCTGATAACCGAAAGGAGATGGTTTGAAGCACTGACGGTCTGAGAGAGTGTCGAGTAGAACTGTCGAAGAACGATCAATCGGTAGAGTAGGTCACTGATCGATTAAAACTTTTTCGTTTGATCGACCGGTTGATCGTCGAAACATCGACGACCGATTCAACAAATAAAATTAATCGTCAATCGTTGATTAAAGGGAATCGTAGTTGAAAGATCGGCGGTCGATTTAAATTGATAAATAGACCAGCCGTCAGACGTTGATTGGAGGAAATTATAATTGAAAGATCGGTGATTGATTTAATCAGTCGGGTGAAAAGCAGAATTAATCGCCGATTAAAGGAAATTGTAGTTGGAAAATCGACGACTGATTTGATCAATAGATAGAATTAATCTAATTTTATTAAAGCTAATTGAAAAGAATTAATCGTTGAAAAATCGGCGATTAATTGAACGAATTAATGGAATTGACAACAAACGGAACTGCATAACAAAAAGAATTTCTGCAATTAATCGTTAAACGTTGTGTCTAACCGACGATTAAAATTCGAAAGATTAAGATTCACGATCGAAGTAAGAATTCAGTTGTCAATCACAATCGACGATTGAAATGTGTTTGATCGCGATCGTCGCAACTAAATTAGATATTTAATCATTATTTACGATTAACAACTAAAAAAACAGATGGAATCTACAGATCAATTTACGATTGAAGATCGTCTCTGAAGAAAAATTTAATCGGCGGTCGTTGATGAACTTCTGTGCCTCCGGTACAATCTCAAAGATGACGATAGATTCGTTTAGAATTCCAGATGATAATTGAATCGACGCGCCAATGTGTAGTAAAGAACAAGAATGTTGAAGCAGGTGGTAGGAAACACAAGGGTATTTCAAGATTACAGTCGTAGAAAGCGGACTGCGTTGGCGTTTCACGCGATCTAGGATCATAAATCTGAGAGGGAAACGAAGGAGACGAGACCGGTTGCGACCTGGGATAAACATGAAAAACTACGACGAGGATCGTCGAATGGAAAGTCGAATTGAAAGGAGTCGCGTTTACTTTGCGCGATAAGACGCTCTGGCTCGTGGGAGAAGAAAGGGAGTGCAAGCTCTTTCAACCGATTGGAACCGGTCGAATAAATCGTACGGGTATTTTTCGATCGAACGATTTCGATTTCATTTATCAATTTGTCGAACCGTCTTTATTTATTACGGGGGAATCGAAGGAGAGATATCTGTTAGATATACTACAAATACTCCTCTCGTTTCTGGCGTAAGTGTCGAGAGGTTCGTGGCAGAAAATTGGTACTGAAAGGCTTGAGAACAGAGTTATGCAAGAGCACGATGATAAAAGATTGTCGATATTTTAAATCTCGTTAGGTTTCTAAAAGAAAATCGTGTGAAATTTTGAAAACAGAGATGGCTAACTGGCGGCCGTTACCCCCACTTTTCTCATCCCCTCCACTGCACTCATCTCTCCATTGCGTTGAGCGTATCGAGGCCACGATACTCGTACTAGGTATACACGTACTAGGTATAAATCGTTTTCTTTGCTAAAGTTACAAATCGAAATGTCGAAATATTTCGAAAATATTTAATATTTAATAAAAAATATTATTAATACTTATATCAAATGTTTTTCGTTTGATATTTAATATCAAATATTTGATACCCAAAATATTTCGAAAACACGAGCGCGAAAATCAGTGCAACTTGATACTTCTCAAACTCTCGACCAGCAGATACGTACATATACGTACGTACGTACATACACGTGTATACAGATCTTCGCGATCGTATCCGATTGCACGTGGAATTAGTCTCTTCGGGTGGTATCGGTGTCGGTTCCGGTGGTCAGCGCGTTGTTCGCGCGTTTCGACGATCCAATTTTGCTTGGAAAATCGATAGGACCGACGCGTGGGGAGGGGAGGAGATGGGGGGGGGTGTCGTTTTTGTCCCCTTCCTCCCTCCGCCAGACATCCACGATTATTGCAAATTCTGCCGGATTTATCTGGCCAGATATTCCACCACTTTCGAATCGCGAATTATCATTGGATGTTCCAATGCTAATGTTTCCATTTGCATAATCGTGACCTCGGTAACGTGACTTACCGAGAGGCTGGCTAGCTGGCTGGCTGGCTCGACGTTCGTGGCTCCACGAAATAACGCGCGTCGTTGGTCCGCGAGCCCGGAACGCGGACGCGAGAAGTTGGACCTTGGGTTTGTTGGAGCGATGGTGGGCGGGATCGGGGTCGAAGAGAATATTCGTTAGACGGCAGGCGTTTCACGTAGGTGGCTATCGCTTGTACGGATTGATAAATCCATACTGAGAGCGAGCGTCCCTTTCCGGGACGGGCAGAGTCGGCCGCTCGGATGACAGCTTTCGATATTCAACGTTACAGGCCACTTTCCTCTCGAAGCGTTATCGAACACGCTTGCACGTGTCTGGTGTAGTAAACGCGGACACGAACCATTTGCCACGTGGTCCATTTCTCTCTCTCTTTCTCTCTCTCTCATTCTTCGAGGAACGTCTGTCACACGAATAAATTCGTCCTACGTTTCATGCGTCATTTCAACGCTATATCGTACCGTAACCGGTCAAATGAAAGGTTCGACAGTTAATTGTCATTTTAATGTAGGAAACGATGCATGGAACAACTTTTCAGATAATAAAAGTTAACGCGAGTAAAAATTACGTTGATGCTGTGTTTCATTTGTTCTGATCTCGTGTTTGGTCGCTATTGTAAAACATTGAAAATGTAAAATGTAAAATCAAAAATAAGAGCCTAGAAATGTAGGTTAATTTGATTATTATATACAGCCTAAGAAAATTAAAAAAAAAAAAACGAACTCGTTTGAAGAATGGAAAGCCTAATCAAGAGAGAGAAAAAAGATTGAAAACCACTGCATTAAAGGAAGAGATCATACAAAAACAGTCATTGACCCGTAAAATATAAAAGGAACGCTCGTTCTGTTTGTACAATCAATCACTGGATCGCGATACAAGATTTTTTTGTTTAATTTTCACTTTTCAATAGTCTGAACGAGTTCTTCGAAAATTCGTTGCCAATAAATCAAATACGATTTGCTCGTGCAAGCTTCGTTGCCGTGGTTGCGGAATAAATTTTTTCAAATGATGGTTCAGTCGAGCGAAAAATTTTTCATGTTTTTCCCCCTTTTTTTTATGATTCAATTTTTTATAATTTTCGAGAAAAGATCGCGCTGCACGATGAAAAATCATCTCCGAAAAGAACCAACTTATGGCTATCAAAATGGAAGATTCAGCCTTTGAAAAAAAAACGATATCAAATGTATCGCTGTTTTTCTTTTTATAAAGTTACATCGACTCAAATTATCGACAATTTTTCATTGTCACTGGTACAATTATATTTCATATGATTTATATTTAATGGTAAATTCTAATAATACAGTTTCCATGCAACACGACTTAATAAATTTGGACAATCCTTATTCATCCATTTTTTATTTGGACAATCCTTATTCATTATTTCAGTACTATTTTCGTATTTTTAAGTATCAATTTAAATTATTGACAATTTTTCAGTGTCATTGGTACAATTATATTGTTCACTATATGTAATAATGAATAATTATTTATTTTAATAATACAGTTTCCATGCAACACGACTTAATAAATTTGGACAATCTTTATTCATTCATTTTTTTTTTTGGACAATCCTTATTCATTATTTCAGTACTATTTTCGTATTTTTAAGTATCAATTTAAATTATTGACAATTTTTCAGTGTCATTGGTACAATTATATTGTTCACTATATGTAATAATGAATAATTATTTATTTTAATAATACAGTTTCCATGCAACACGACTTAATAAATTTGGACAATCCTTATTCATCCATTTTTTATTTGGACAATCCTTATTCATTATTTCAGTACTATTTTCGTATTTTTAAGTATCAATTTAAATTATTGACAATTTTTCAGTGTCATTGGTACAATTATATTGTTCACTATATGTAATAATGAATAATTATTTATTTTAATAATACAGTTTCCATGCAACACGACTTAATAAATTTGGACAATCCTTATTCATCCATTTTTTATTTGGACAATCCTTATTCATTATTTCAGTACTATTTTCGTATTTTTAAGTATCAATTTAAATTATTGACAATTTTTCAGTGTCATTGGTACAATTATATTGTTTACTATATATATTAATGAATAATTATTTATTTTAATAATACAGTTTCCATGCAACACGACTTAATAAATTTGGACAATCTTTATTCATTCATTTTTTTTTTGGACAATCCTTATTCATTATTTCAGTACTATTTTCGTATTTTTAAGTATCAATTTAAATTATTGACAATTTTTCAGTGTCATTGGTACAATTATATTGTTTACTATATATATTAATGATTAATTATAAATTCTAATAATACAGTTTCCTTGCAACACGACTTAATAAACTTGGACAATCCTTATTCATCATTTCACTACTATTTTCGTATTTTTAAGTTTCGCTTATGGTTTCAATGCGTACATACACATTTTTCACTCTACGTGTTAATGAATAATTAGAAACAACGAATGCAACGACGCATTCCACCAAGCCTATTCTACAGTGCAAACGGACCTTTATCCCTCTTCCCTATTTCACCCTTTCAATTTTCCACAAACAATGATTCATGTCGTTGTCGTTATATCAATTTAAATTATCGTCAATTTTTCAGTGTCATTCGGACAATTATATTGTTCACTACATATATTAATGAATAATTATAAATTCTAATAATACAGTTTCCTTGCAACACGACTTAATAAATTTGGACAATCCTTATTCATCATTTCACTACTATTTTCGTATTTTTAAGTTTCGCTTATGGTTTCAATGCGTACATACACATTTTTCACTCTACGTGTTAATGAATAATTAGAAACAACGAATGCAACGACGCATTCCACCAAGCCTATTCTACAGTGCAAACGGACCTTTATCCCTCTTCTCTATTTCACCCTTTCAACTTCCCACAAAGAACTTCCTGCAAACAACGACCCGTGTCGTTGTCGCTGATCGATCAGCCTCCACTTGTTCCTCGTGGCCGAATCTCCCGCGACGAGAGTCGCATCGTCGGCCAGTCGCACGGACAAACTCGCCGTTTAAGAAACGCGAAACGCGTCCGCCTCGGGCGGAGGGGGAGGGGGAGGAAAGTTTCACCCAAATGCGGAAGGAACGACGAGAGGGAGGTTGTTGTTGGGCGCCTCGCTACGAAACTTGCTCCGCTATCTGCCGGAACGTATAAAAGCAAAGTCGCGACGTACAATAGGACGGGAGGAAGGGGGTGGCAACGATAACGCGCAAGTTGGCAATTGAAGGAGGGCAACGAAAAGAGGAAGAGGGAAGTTCTTGGCGGGCGAGAGTGCTTTCACAAATGCCGCGACAACCAACCCGCCAAAGGGGGGAGGGGGTGAGCCGTAACGCTTTAAAAGGAGTGTCACTCCCTCCCCCCTCCCCCCTCCCCCAGTGGATCGTTTATCCGCGATCCTATTATGAATATAAAAGCTGGTTAATTGGACTCGGTCGTTTAATGGCTCGGCGTAATTGTCGCGATTCGTTGACAAGCCAGACCAGCTAACGAACGTCAATCGCGAACAAAAAAAAAAAAAAAAAAAAAAAAAACGCGATAACACGTGTGTGTTCGTGTACGTATGTATGTACATGAGAAACGCGTATCGTATGAAATATCCGGAAAATTTCATTAACGCACCGTAACCGAGGCACACGACTGTCGCGACTATAACCTGGCGAAATTTGCTGCCGGTCTGAAATTGTGTATAGATACGTACGTACGCGAGAGATGTTTATTGCGTAGCAAAATTATACGCTGCGTACGAAACTTGCACGTGTGCATGTAACTTGATTGGAGGGTAAATTTCTCGTTTGGCGGCTTTTTTCCAATTTTAACTGTGTTAATCGCTGGCTTGTAATATGATTTTTATACATGTGAATAAGCGGCTTGTGTAACTTTTCTTTTTAAATGTGATAAGAACTATTACGATCTTGATTGATTTTTCGTTTTAGTGATTAAGTGAATATCTGTTGAAGTTAAAGGAATAGCGAAATAGCCAAAATTGGAAGAAATTGGAAATTCGTATGCTTGGAAATTTGTATCTTTCAGAGATACGAAAAGATTTTTATTAACAAAAATCGTTTGGTACAGAGGAAGTCGCGATGTATAGCAATCTATAGCTTTTGCTACGAATGGAGGTGTTCAAAGTCATTTCAAGTATTTTTTTTTAGCTGCAATGATATGTTTTTTACTCCAATAGAGTCTCTTAGTTCGGTGGATATTTCGAGTGTAATTTTATAAAATTCATGCACGAGTGACAAGGGTAGCATGAACAGAAGAATACTGCCATTGTTTCTCTTTCGTCTTTCGTACGAGAGATTTTATAGAATTAAAGTTAAAATATCTCTTCGAAAACTGATGTTTCACAAAGTTAATAAGAAATGTAATATAAAAATCCCTTTTCTATTATATTTCTTAATTTTCTAATATTCTTTTTACAAAGTTAATAAGAAATATAATTTCAAGTATCGATAATTTTTCAACGACTGTAAGTTCGTGGAGTTTTTACAGACAGTGATTAACAAATTGAAAACTATATCACTTCATTTTGAAAATTGGAGGTAACTCTCTCCAACTACAAAGCAAACTATTACTGTTTACGTTGTAGCCCGTAACAAAATTTTTAACAATAATTAAAGTAATTTAATTTTATTAATAATTTAATAACAGTTAATAAAATTCTTCCGTGTCGTCGAAAACAACGAAGATATTTACTGGTTCCCCCACTGTATCGCGTACACCGGGCGCGTATTTCAAAAATTTCCTTTAAATTCTCAGACGTTCTCTTTGAATCAGACATACAAATGCCTATTGTCTCTGATCGTCGTTGAAGTGATAAAAAGAAATCACGCACAGACAAGGAGAAAAGAGGAAAGAAAGAGGGAAAATAGGTAACAGAAGGAAACGCAGAGTGGTTGCGGACGAAATATTTGGGAAATGCTCGAAGGAACTGGAAAGTCGTCGGAAAGAAGTCCTCTACTCGGTGGAAAGACAGCGGCCGTGCTCGCTGTTGAATAATTCGTTTGGTGGGCTTGCCTGCCAGGTGATCTCGATCTTGGCTGGGAAGTCGTGTTTAAAATTTGAAAATTCGGAAGAGCCAGGAGTCTCGCGTCAGATAAATCTCAGAGACACGCGAGACACTGACCGGAGGATTCTCCGCGTCGCTGAACTTTCTTGGAAAGCTCGTTAATTTTCGAACGTCCGCGAAATTTCAACGTCCTCGAATATTCTCGCGTTGATTAACCTCTTTGGGACGTCTCTTCACCCGGAATTCAACGCCACCTTCCGATAGGTCGTTGCAATTGCATTATAAATCCCGCGGGGAACGAGACTTCAACCTCTCTGTCAGAAATTTCACAAAACTTTCCTTGCCTTTTAATTATTCCCTTCTGTGGCGAGATAACGCTTCGTTCTTTTTTCTTTTCTGCGAGTTTAGAGTCGCATTGACTCTCTTCCCAAGGTCATTAGCGACTAGGACGATCTACTTATGCGTGGATGATATTTATATCTTGTAGCTGCAATACGATATCTGTTTCTAAATAGTAACAAAGTAATATCTACTTCTGCATCTCAAAATTTGTGCGTCGAGTTGAGACAGATTTTTTATTGTAGAAGGGAGAGTCGGTCTTCTTAATTGGATGTTTGTGGGTTATTTCAGCGTATCCTGTCCTTGATTAATAATTAATCCAGTATAATTCTTTCTTTCTTTCGTTTTTTTTTTTTTTTTTTTTTTTTTTTTTGGTTAATGCCTTTTTTCTCTTTGCGCGAGTTTAAAGTTGCATCGACATCAAGGTCATTTTAGCAACTAGCACATGCGTGGATACTTATATTTTGTAGTATAGATTTAGTATAGTGTCTATCGAGTGTTGAAGTGTTTCTTTTAGATGATTTTGGGAAGTTAGAGGTCTTCTCTACCACTCAAAATTTGTGAACAGAGTTTCGACATCTATCATAGAAGGGAGAGTTAATTTTCTCGATTAGGTGTCTGCAGGTTATTTTAGCGTATCCTGCCCTTGATCGAGTCAGTATAATTCTTCCTTTTCTCTGGTTAATCGGCTAAAAGGAATTTCTTGGCAGTGATCATTAATCTTGGTACCGTAATAATCGAATTTCAATAAAAAAAAAAATCGTATTTCAAGTTTTAAGGCCACCACACTGAGTTTTATCATGAAAAGAAATTCACACACATCAATAATCGTAAAAAATATATATCACAAAAATACATAATCTTCCATCGAGCAGATTAAAATTAGAAATATTGATTTCTCTTTACTACGATCACAAAATTATTCTCAAATAACAAGTTTAGATCTAACGTTTCAACCTGCCGATAGTAACAATTTTATGAAAGAACGATGAAAGAATTTTAAGAAAGATGACTGAAAGAATTCATGAAAAATAGCTGAACTTTTGAGAGCAGCTCGTGACTCACGTAATTGATTCAAGCGGTCCATTGAATTTCAATGAATAACGAATAACATTTTAAACAAATTAACAATAAGAATTAAAATAAATTAAAATAACGATACAATGTTCAGACTTTCCAAAATAATGTCGAAAGCTACAAGAAAGAATACGAGCGGAAGTTTACTGGAATGTTTTTAGCAACTATTTAGGTTAGGTTCAGTTAAGTTAGGTTAGGTTGACGCGTCATCGTGAATCTCATTTTTCTGTACTTCGACCAGGCAATCCAATCAATTTTGTTTGCCAGAGCTCTCTTGTTGCAGATTCGAAAATTTATTTTCAAGTTTAGAATTTATTTTACTGTAGTAATTGTTCCTAAAAAGGACAGGAGATCTCCCTTGAGATTCGCGACGCCAATGTCTTTCAATGTCTATTGAAATTTCATCGAGCTCTGTTATCCCCTGGTCGGTTACTCAGCCAGAAATTCGAGACTCGATTGTCTTCGTACATAGTCTTCTTCGCGAGGAGAGGGGGAGGGGGAACAGCGGCGTTTCTGATTAAAACGCGACAGTGGCGCGGCTGCCGCGTTAATTGTACGACGTGTCGATTAATCGCGGCGGCGGTGACACGCAACGACAATTACTTTTCAAGCCGATTATCTCTGCGGACGTTTCCAAGTGCATCAGTGACAACGCCGCGGAGTTCGTTAGCGTCATTCGTGCTGGAGTAGGAAGCCTGATTAATTAGGCGGCCGCCGCCCAATGGGCTTATTTAAACGGGAAATTAATTATCGACGCCGGGTTATGTACACCGAACAGAAGAGACCGCGGATAAATACCGAATCCGCGGCCAGACATCGCGCATTGTTCTGACTAATCACCGCGCGTGGCGCAACAATGCACGTCCGTCCATCCTCACACTCACCCCCCATGTCGGATACATTAATCTTCGTCCGATTCAGAAAACTCTCGCCTAGCCAGCGTACGCAGTCGCGCGTGAAATCATTCGAATTCACTGAACTCATTGAATTTCGAATCGTTCGAAACCCACTTCCCAGAGTGGGGGCCCCCCCTTCCAATTGATTTTCTAAGGGAGGGGGAGGGTAATTCGAGAGACGAGTTGAATTTTTCTTTTTTTTGTTGAAATGAAAATTTAACTTTTCAATTTTTTTTCTTTCACGGACGTCACGTTCTTTGGAAGTTTGTTTAAGTCTTTCTTGGGCTTCCTCCACGAAAAAGTCAAAAATTTACTCCCTGAACGATAAGAATTATGTTGTTAGAGGTGCTTAGGTGAGACGTGGCCAAGGAAAAGGTTCTTTGAAAATTCGAGAGGAAGCGTCGTGCAAGTCTCTTGGTTGTAGCATGGTTGCGGAGTTAATTTCTTCGAACGAGCGAGTGCAGTCGAGCGCAATGCGCCCGTTCATTAACGAACAATTAGAACATAGAGATAACGATAAAACATTATCAATACTCGCTTGGACGATGCATTCGTTCTGCACCGTTCGATGACACAAATGGACCATTAATGGACCTTGAAGCATAAAATTTCTACAGAAGACATCAAAGCGAAAGAAACAGAAGAACTTTGTAACACAACAGGGTGCACAAATTTTTGTTTGTACATTTTACGAAAAATCTGTCACGACCGAAATGGTCAAAATGACCATTTATAATTTCCTCTCATAAGGAAATAATATTTGTATTTATTAAAAATAATATAAAATATAATATATATTTATAATATTTATAATACATATACATAATGTATATTTATAATATTTATAATATATATAATATATATTTATGACAGTGTCATTTCATGATACTCGAGTGACTTAAGAAGACTTGCGTTCTTCATTGCATCAACCTTCTCTTACGCTTTGCACTTGAATTTCTTTCCTAGAAATGTTATACTTTAGTCGCCGCTGGTTCCAGCGTTTAATCTCTAAAATCACTTTGTGGTTTCGCATTTATGAAGAATTTATGAAAAAAACGAAAATGACAATTGACGATTTGTACAACGTTGAGTTTATGAATGTATGCTCGTATTTAAAGGGTTAAGCTCCCCCGTGCCGCGTGGTCGCGTGTCAAGTAAACACGAGCGTGCAGTGACTTTTCGAAAGCAGTCCAATTACACGAAAATTAAGGATGTTCTTCGAGCTCGTAGGGGAACGAGGGCTTGTTTGCAAGCGTTCTCGTTTTATTCTTCTCTCGACACGTACTCTCACGTCGTTCTTGGAATTCCTCGATGCTAGTTCGTCACCCGACCGAAACGAGCGTTTCGTGAAACAAAAATTTGCCAAGTGTTCGTTATCGATTTGACCTATATAAATATCTTATCTATTACGCGTTTATTTTAAACGACTCGTCATTAAACGAAGAAAAAAAGAAAGCCACCTTTTCGCGATTGGTATACACCGAGTAGAGTTAACAGTGCTATTTTTCAATCGCGCATTTTCATTTACTCGTTTGTGAAAAGCTGTAAAACAATCTTAATTCTTTATATTGCTGTCATTTTATCATACACGTAACACTTACGTAGTATTTGCTGTTCTCATAAAATAATCTGCTATCGTGGAGATTAAAATAGAAACAAAAATATAAAATAATTACCCTTACGAAAGGGTATAGTTTCGCGAACAGAGTGAAAAATGTTTCAATACTAAAACTTTCGACGATTAAAGCACAAAATTTCCATCAGAGACATTGAAGTCGAACGAGAAAATAGAGAAACTTTATAATACAATAGAGAGCGCACGAGCT
This sequence comes from Tetragonisca angustula, assembly GCA_036937485.2. Lineage (NCBI taxonomy): Eukaryota > Metazoa > Arthropoda > Insecta > Hymenoptera > Apidae > Tetragonisca > Tetragonisca angustula. The sequence goes on from JAWNGG020000323.1 coordinate 145,722, forward strand.
TTTGTATTTTAAATTTAAAATTATTTTTCAAATATTTTTTTCCTTCTTTTTTTCTCTTGGCAATTTAAAAATGTCGAGCGTGACTCGACAGAAGAGTGCAAAAAGTTAGAAACACACTCTTTTAAGCTTGTAAATCTTTGGTAATTCCTAGTGTGTCAACTTTGATCTTTACTTTAAACTTTCATCTCGAAATCGATTTTCCACGCGTCTCGTCGATAAAACAGGGAACGTTCAAAGTTGCCGCGAAGTTTAAAAATCGACGAGGAGATCGCGATTCGTGGTTGCTGTTTTTTTTTCTACGCTCTCGCGTGCCCTCGCGATATATTTACCGCGGGAGCTCGATAAGAAAGCGGCGTAAACTTGCAAGACCAAGTTCCAGGCGACGTGTGTTCCACGCTGTTAATGGAATATTAACGCGACAAAAAAAAATTCTCTAGAACGTGAGCCACGAATTGTTGCACGGTGTAAGTCTCGAGTGTAAGTATCAGCCCGCGTTAAAATTTCATTTTCGATTGATCTTGCCTTTTCCGTGGCATCGCTTTGAATTTTGCTTCGTATTTTTATTAACAGAGAAGAGAGAGGGAGGAATTCCTCGAAATCCTTGAATCAGACTCTCGATCAAGAGTAAAGCAATTGTCAGATCGAAAATTGTAACGTGAAATTTTCTTCTGGATTACGTTGGATATTTCTGAAAATTCGACTTTAATTCGCGTTTCGATTGAAAGTGAAGCAACTGTTAGCTCGTGTCGGATTTTTGTATGATTCACGTTGGATATTTACGAAAATTGTTCACGACTTTAATCGAAATATGTATGAACCGTTCTCCTAACGGGGGGAATTTAATGGAAAAAATAGTGGAGGTTTTTAGAAGCGACAAACCCTGAATTACTCTGTCTTTGAATAAAAAATTTTCCCCGACACAAAGATAATTTCAAACGCCTGGAAAGTTGAAAATCTGCGAGAGACATCTCGCGAGAGTTATCTCGTAGTGAAGGTGAGCGAGAATTTCGCGATCCAACTCTGAAAGTTTCTAGTGACACTAATTCGTAGAAATTGAAATAAAATTTTTTTAGAAAGGAATGGGATTCGAAAAATTCGTAGAAAGGAGAACCACGTTTTCCGAATATATGCAGAATATAATATAATATATAAAAAAATAATAATTTACGTCTCTTCAAGCTTCAAAATTGGCTGTCCTCGAAAACTTTCCGCGGAAAATCGCGTAGCGAGAAGACAAGAAAACAGGATCTTCTTTCTTTTCGCGCGAGATCCAATTTTGAACGTGTGTGCATGTATTGTGTGCATGAGAGAGAGAGAGAGAGAGAGAGAGAGAAAGATACATAGGCAGCGCGCGCGAAACTACAGCCCGCGGTGGATGTGTGCTCACGGTCATATATTATGCACAGTGTGTATGCATGCATGTATGTACATACACGCGCGTTACTTCAGGAGCGGTAAAGCCTCGTACACAATCGCGTGGCAAGAGACAGCGTGACGGACAAACTGCAGTTGCACACACGTGCCAGAGGCGCCAAAGCCTCGCAGCTACGACAATAGACAGCCTGCCACCGGAGAAAACGATAGACTTTCTCCAAGCTACGGACGCGTCTTGGAACACGATGGCCGACCTCCATCCAACTTTGTCACGCGATAATAGGGCGCTATGATGCGAGAGATTTGCCGGGAAAAAATTTATACTCGCCGTGGCGAGACGTATGTACGAGGAGAGACGTCTTTGTTCGAGGAGAAGGTTGCTCGAGACGTTTTACGATTTTGGCCAAGTGAAATAAAAAAGATGCTTGCAAATCTTCTGATGCATCATTTGCATGGTTTTCAGTTGAAAGTAATCTATATCGTTCGATATGAGGATGTTAAAACGACTTTTATAGTGAGACAATGCATTGATTAGTTGATTGCGAAATAAAATATGTTATATTAGTTATATTTATATATATATATATATATTTATGTATTATAGTTTATATTAGTATGTTTATAAGTATGTTTATACTAAAAAAAAATATGAGAAGTTCTAACGAGAATTAATTGAGCTTGTTCTTTTAGATACTGATTCATCAATATTTGATTTTATAGGTAGCAATAGGTAGAATACTTTCAAGATGTTAAAATATTATATACGTTTACAAGTAAAGTAATAGATTGATCAGAAAAGTATATTTACATTAATTAAAACTGTGAATCATGCTCGACCAGAAGGCGACTGTGAAGATTAGAGGTGAATTTGAAATTAAAATGAAGCTACCCCAACATTGGAAAATCGTGGAGGAATTAAGTTGAGAAGTTGAAAAACAAAAGCGAGAGCTATTCTATCTCTACGCACGAGGATCATCCACGGAAGGGAAGTTTTCCCTTTCAACCCTTTTTCTGGGGCACGCAATTTTAAAGAAAAAAGAAACTCTACGCAATTTTTTTAATATAAAATAATTTGTCTCAATTATCGAACATAAAATATTTCTTAAAATGAAGGAAAGGTAATGTTAAATAAACTTAATAAATATTAATTAAATGAATCAATGGAATAAATTGAATCTAATATATTAATATTGTTGGATGACCAACCCAGACAATATTGGATCTATGCTAATAATGACAACGAGCTAGCAACAGTCCACATAAAAGTGGACTGTGAACAGTTAGTCATAAGGGCAAGATCCAATATATGCTCCTTCCCCTTCCACTTGACGATGATAACTAAATATATATAAGGACAGTGTTTTACAGTAGAGAGTTAGAATACTACAGTAAAGTTAGACAGAATAGAATACTACAGTAGAGACAACTAGAAGATCACAGAACATTCTATATCATTCTATATCATCCTACATCATACACGACCACGAACAAGGAATAAACTCTTCAAAATTATAAGCGTGTTGACTTCATTACACGGAATCCAACAATGTAATATTAATTAAATAAACTCTTTATTACAGAGTGGGGCATAAATAATCCCACCACGTAACTAACGTTTCAAATGAAATTCACCGAAACACATTTTTAGGGTGGGTTGAAAAATATCCTGCCATGCATTAACTGTCAAAAACAAAACGAGAAAACGTGGGGCCCTCCATATTGAAACCTTCCTTACCCAAAAGAGTTCAATGCACTCACGGTAGATCGTTCATTTCGACCCGAACGGACAATGAAACATAAATCGTGTTGCAGAACAGCGATTAGACGCATGGGAGGAGGGAGGTTGAATCTTTTTACCCAGAGTCTAGCGCGCGGCGGTTTCACCCCATGAATTTCATATCAGCGCGTCGAAAAATTCCGTTCACCGTCGCGGCAATAAATCTCCTCGCGCCTCGAAGAATCCGGGAATTATTAAAAGCAGCCTGACCGCCTGAAAATTTGCGGAATACTGGCGAACACCCGGTATACACACGAGCACCGGAGGAACCGTTCTCGCGCCGCGTTTCTCGCGTGTTTCTTCGTGCTCGGTGGAACGCGGTCTCGCCCGTTGGAACAATAGGCAGCGCGAGCAGAATGCGAGCACCGACACAATAACATTTAACCAACGTGGATGCGTCTCCGCGCGGAGAATCCGAACTCTCGAGATTTCGGAATTATGTCAAGCGCAGGGGCGAGTTTGCACGCACGTTGACAACTGGCGGCCGACAACTTTTACCCTGTCGTCGTCGGCTATTCAACCGTACTTTCTCCCGTTGTCGAGCGTTTAATTGTCCCTGGACGCGGAATTACCAAGCGCGGAACAGGCCGTTTTTAACCATCCTCTCGCAAATTACGCGCCGTGAACGCTACGAGCGGATTCCGTTTGACGATTCTCGCCACTGACACGCTACTTTGCTGTGTTTTCTTTACGCAACCGGAACTGATTCTAACTGATGACAGGGTGAGAAGGACGCTGCAACTCTCGTTTCAGTTTTACATCAGGATTGTATCGATATATCTGTAGAAATAGTCTCTGGACTCGATAGACATCTAATCTGATCAATAGAGCGATAAAAAGGACACCAAAACTATGATTGTTTTACATTCGAATTTCCAAATGTATCGAGAAATAGTCTCTGGACTCGACAGACATCTAATCTAATCAATAGAGCGATAAAAAGGACACCAAAACTATGATCGTTTTACATTTGAATTTCTAAATATATCGAGAAATAGTCTTTGGACTCGACAGACATCTAATCTGATCAACAGAGCAATAAAAAGGACACCAAAACTATGATCGTTTTACATTCGAATTTCCAAATGTATCGAGAAATAGTCTCTGGACTCGACAGACATCTAATCTAATCAATAGAGCGATAAAAAGGACACCAAAACTATGATCGTTTTACATTTGAATTTCCAAATGTATCGAGAAATAGTCTTTGGACTCGACAGACATCTAATCTGATCAACAGAGCAATAAAAAGGACACCAAAACTATGATCGTTTTACATTTGAATTTCTAAATATATCGAGAAATAGTCTTTGGACTCGACAGACATCTAATCTGATCAATAGAGCAATAAAAAGGACACCAAACTATGATCGTTTTACATTTGAATTTCTAAATATATCGAGAAATAGTCTTTGGACTCGACAGACATCTAATCTGATCAATAGAGCAATAAAAAGGACACCAAAACTATGATCGTTTTACACTTGAATTTCCAAATGTATCGAGAAATAGTCTTTGGACTCGACAGACATCTAATCTGATCAACAGAGCAATAAAAAGGACACCAAAACTATGATCGTTTTACATTTGAATTTCTAAATATATCGAGAAATAGTCTTTAGACTCGACAGACATCTAATCTGATCAATAGAGCAATAAAATTCTGGTCGTTTTACATTTGAATTTCCAAATATATCGAGAAATAGTCTCTGGACTCGACATACATCTAATCTAATCAATAGATGTCAGAAGTGGATCATTAAAATTCCATTATTATTTACTAATCTTCCAACACCAATAAATATTAATTATACATGAAATTTCTGGTTTAAGAATCCAATAAAATTAGGCAATACACGTCGCTAATGACCCAGTAGTCGCGACAAAAATCGATCAGATCTTCTTATGATTTGCGTTCCAACCTTTCGATGTTTAATTCGAGTGGTCTCGATATTTAAGTTTTATAGTTCTCGCGTCAGCAACGAGGTTAAATCGAGAAGCTACAACTCTGTGTAAGTAGTGTGAACTTGCCAACGAGATAGGCTGAGATTTCACATTTCTTGCCTCCTCTTAGCACACGACCATAGTACACGTGTACATTAGCGGGGTTCATCGAAATTGGCGGTGTCGCAGGCTTCCATTCCATGAACGCGAGTGCACGTCAGCTCGGATTTACCGCGTGTTGCTACCTCGCGTGCCGATGCGAACGAACTTTTAATGACGGATAACGAAAATTATTAACAAAATAAATATTGGTATTATAAAGTCCAAATAATTTCAATTGTACGATGCTTTCTAATAAAGATAAACCCAAGAATTTATTTAACATTAAATCTAAAATAAAATATAATACAATATAATTATAAATAAATATAAATACAAATGTAAATATAATTACAATTATAAATATAAATATATTATATTATAATAATAATAGAATTGTGAAATGAAATTAAATTACCCGAATATAATGAATTCGAATCTTGGAATGTTATTATATTTCACGACGACGAGGTGGACAGTCTGCCAGTCTTGAAATTCAGGCGACCGAACGTTTCCCTCGACCGTCAAAAAACGCGGGGCGAGTTTTTCAACTTTAGAGGGCAGGGGGGGAAAAGGAAAAATAGGGTATCGAAGCGGATCGGGAGAACTCACCACGGAGATCGCCATTATTTATACTTGCAGTCGAGCACCGTGATATTTCAAAGCGTCGGCTGTCGTCATAAAGAACCCGTGGCGAGGGGAGGGGTGGGGAGGGGAGGGAACGATAAAGAGCGTTTTGATTAACCGCCGGATGGCGAACACGACAAAGGCTGGATAATCCACGAAAAATCTCGCTCTCCGGCGCGAGCGACTCGCGCAACGCCGATCGTTCATGCTTTAACGGCCGCAACCGCGAGCGCCCACGGCCAATTTTACGGCCTCGCGTGGACGAAATGAAAGACGCTAACGTTCGCAACGATCGTTTAAAATCGCGTTCCGTACGTGTCGTAAATCCTCGGCTTGATTTCATAACCCTTTGAGTTGTAACAGCCGAGTCGCGCTTCGATTTGAAGAGGTGAGGAAAAGTGAAGTACGTGTGTCGGTGCTTCGAACTCGAAGATTGATAAATAATCAGTTATAGAAAGGGTGTTTTGGAGTCGTGAAAATTAACAGCGAGAGCTGTTATTCGTAATTCCAGATTAATTTTCGCGAACCTTCGAGTTGCAACACATCGAGTTACACGCTCGTGGCAGAAACTGTGGTTTCGATCTGAAAAAGCGGAGTACGAATGTCGGTTCTTCGAACTCGAAGATTGATAAATAAAGAGTTATACACAGGATGTTTTAAATGGCGAACTTAAGCTAGACTTTACACGTAAAAAGGAGAAAATGTAACATGAAGTTTGCTAGGAAATAAAATTACGAACAAATATTGTTCCTACACATTTCTACACAGTTGAGTACGCAGAGGATCGACTATGCTTATCTGATCTGCGTAGATACACGTTGGTCTGTATCCTTAATAACTGATTATAAAATAATATAATTATATAAGTGTGTTTAAAGCCTCGTTTCAAAATGTTGTCCTTGTGCTCGGTTTATAAGCTATTTGTTTCATGCATTATACAACATTTTTTATAATATATAAATTATATATATATATTTACAATATATAAATTAAACCCTTGCATCCTGTACAATACTTTCGATACTTTACATTTAACATGATACAAAGTATGTTGTAACAACTAATTTCGACGTGACATGACTTTTCCTTGAATGAGGCGAACAATACCCTGTAGCTTGCCAAAACCGTAAATATATGAGAAGAATGAAAAACTATAGTCTGATCTGGCCAACGTCAATTTCATTAATTCTCGCAATCACGCGCGAGATCTACTTGTTTACTGGCATTTCTTTCCTCATCATTTTCATCTGTCTCTGTGAGACTACTGCGTTCATCTATACTCACTTGCACTTGCCTGTCTTCATGCCACTTATCTTACGGTCTTACTCGCCACCGTACATCATTTGCGTCTGTATTTTAACACTGTCCCTGTTTCTACTACGGCGCCTGTTCTCCCTTCTTTCAGCGTACAAAAGGGATATCTCGCCGCGGGTTTGAATAAATCAAAGTTGAGTCGAGTTCAATTTCAAGGTGAAGCTCGAGGAGTTACACGTGTTGGGCAAATATCACGGAATCAGATCGCTTGGAAACGTTTGGAACGATGCAACCATTCGACGAGACACGTTTTTTCACATCGTGGCGATACATTCGCAGCAGCTCGTCCTTAACTCGCACAGGTTTCGAGGCACGTGTTCGCCAGGTAATGAGAAATCGATAGCCACGCTTAGGTTATCCCGGTCGAAGGTTGATGCTCGAGGGTAAAGCGGGACGTACGCGGTACGAAGGAATTCGCGAAAATCAACCCCACCGCGTGCCACCCCGGGGCCCTATCTTCAATTTCTGCTACATTTGCGAGTAACGAGGATAATATTTCTCAACGAGTTTCTTCTCCTCCCTCGCGAGCATTCCGCTGCGTTCTAAGCACGCAAACTGAGTTTCACCACGACAGATTATCTGTAGGAGAAAAGACAAGAAAGATTCAACCTCGTTTGCCTCGTTTGGTTTATGATGGATATAAAGTTTATTAGCTTAGAAACTGAAAGGAGAACCGAAGAGAGATCCGATGGCAAATGACGTGCCACGTATATTTGAGCAAAACGAAATGGGCAAAACAAATAATAGATTACGTCTCAATGACTTCTATCCGGTGGTATCATACTGACGGAGTTCAGAAGGAAAAGAAAGCGACGAATTATTGTATACGGTATTTGGCCACTCGTTATGGTCCGCAATCAATTGCCAGCGCAAGTGGTTAAGCTCTCATTAGACTCTCATGCTGTCACAACTCGCTGCACCAAGTGATGAATAATAAATAAATGTAGAGTAATTATTAATTTAATTTAATTTATTAATTCAATTCCTGAATGATTAATGTAGGAATTGAAAAGAAAACTGAATAGATAATGTGGTGAACCTTTTTGAGAAGTGGGTCAAATTTTGTTCATTATTTTTTTTAGTACTAACTCGTGGGTCACTAAGTGAGTGGCGTCACTTGGAAAGGGGGAGGGGAGGATGATTAAAAACTACCGTTTTTTGGTTCTCACTTTTATCATCCTCTGAAAAGTTTCCCTTTTGTTTTACAACTTTTACTTTTGCAAGTGAAGAGCAAGAAATAAATGTCGACGTCAAAAAATTGATATAAAAGGTGTGACATCATGCCCAGTCATCCCTGCGTTATACATTAGCATTTTATTTCTTAATATTTTTTATTGTCTGTTCTCTCTTTTATTATATAAAAAACTAGCAAAGCTACCCATTCTGAGAATGGGATCCAGTGTGTTTTTTAGTGTTTGTTACATCTGTTTAATTGTAAGCGCTATATAAAATTTTTTGGACACAACTAACTCATGTAATATTTAAGACTTAAAATACCTATGTGTATACATAACCATAGTACACGTAGGTATGTGTATACATAAACAAGTCGTAAATCCTCCATAAAACACAATTATGCATTTATTTTTTACTTTTAAGCTCTAACCGAACACTTGTAATTTTCTTAACAGTTTTTGAAAAGAGGGGTTCGGGAAATAATTAAAATTCTTTTATATATATGATGATAAGTTTATAAAAATCAACGCGTGGGTCGTTTAAGGAGCTATTGCTTCTAGACTTTCGCAAGACTTACACGCCATCACACAACTCGCTATTCTATAATTCTTTCTCAAGATCTGCACGATACACACAAAATCAATCATACTCTCATATTTTACATTTTAAGACTAACTGACAATCGTTGGGGCACGCAGAAGGAAATTCCTCACCCCACACATCTAACGTATTATATTTATTCCATTAATTTGTTAATCTTTTCATTTAATTGTATTTATTTTACTAATCTATTCATTCAATTATATTTATTTTAATTTGTTAGTTTTCACAGCGTTACATAAAGAGATAAATAAGATGATACAGGACGTTCCAAATTTCAATGTCAAAACTTTGGGAGATCATTTCGATAAAATTTCGAAAAGAAAATCTGAGTTGTTAAATTTATTAAATTCACGACACCCTTTGATGAATATAATAATTACAGTGCTAGAAGATAAGACAAGCAATAATAGAGATAAACTGAAAGAATAAATATACTTGCATATTTCTATTTCTCGTCGAAAGAAATTAATAAATTTATCGAAGAAGAGATATGTATTAACTCTTTATGTTTGTTATTAAACGGATCCCTACGATTTTATTTGTAATAACGCGAAACAATTTTTTCCCCAATGCTTCAATTCTCGGAAATATAAATCTGCATAAAAGTCCCATTTTCTTTAATCCGGTTTGTTATATCCCAATTAAACAGGATACGAACGACCAACGACGTGTCAAAAGAATTATTAAAAGAACTTTTCACGCTGTGAAAATTCTGTGGAAGCATTGTCGGTGGTGTTCGATTCTTTGCAACGAGGGGATAAGGTTAAATTTTTGATACGCTTTAAGAGAGATCGAACTTGTCGGATTTGTACTTACGGCGTGAAGTGAAAAAGAAGACGTAACGTCTGGATCCACGTCTGGGGAATGTATTCTCAAGACCGTGGCCCCAGTCGAACGAAGGATTTCTTTCGGTGTATCTTGACCATGTTCCAGGAATATCGACGAGACACTGCAACACGTCCAATAAAATTTCGCTGGTTCAAGTATTGCTTACGCCTCGTTTCCTCGTTTGTTGATAATCATAAGCGTCAACATGTCGATTAACGTTCGAGATATGTTCTTCGAAGACGAGATAAGATTGTCTTACATTAGAGCACAGCTAAAGTGAAGAAACATGCAATCGAGAGTAGAAAGAAGTTTTACTTTCATTTTCAGTTACTTTTAGCTTAATTTTAAGAATTAAAGGAAAGTTTACTCTTAGGTTACTTTTGGAAATGACTTTCCAAATTTCACTTTAATTGTTAAATTGATTCTAAGTTACTTTCACGGGTGAAACAGGTGTTGATGCTAATTAATTATTATTTAGTCATTTATTTAATTAATTTAGTTTAGTTATTTAGTTAATTATTATTAGTCACTTATTATTTAATTTAGTTTAGTTACTTAGTTAATTATTATTAGTTATTTATTATTTAATTTAGTTTAGTTACTTAGTTAATTATTATTATTTATTATTTAATTTAGTTTGATTATTTAGTTAATTATTATTAGTTATTTGTCACTTAATTTAGTTATTCAGTCAATTATTATTAGTTATTTATTATTTAATTTAGATTAATTACTAGTTACTTATTATTTGATTTAGTTTAGTTATTTAATTAATTATTATTAGTTATTTGCTATTCAATTTAGTTTAGTCACTTAGTTAATTATTATTAGTTATTTGTTATTTAATTTAGCTATTTAGCCAATTATTATTGGTTATTCATTATTTAATTTAGCTATTTAGTTAATTATCGTTATTACTTATTCAGTCAATAAAAAACCTAGCTTTTTGGCTCAGCTTTCTCGCAACCTTATGAAAAACAAATGACAATCTATGATCATCTACAAATGAACAGTCTACTTCCACAAATGATTTGCCAGTCATCGATCGGCCTTCGTTTGTTGCCAAACGTCACTTCGATTTAGTTGTTCGTATCCCTGCCGCAGGAACGATTACGTTTGCCACGATTTACGAAACGGTGTCATAACCAAGGCCTCTCAAGACCCTCAAGAAATCCGTCCCGGCAAAAACAAAGTTATGTGCCTAAGTTTCACCAGCGCCGGGGACGAACACCCATTTACGGCCGGGGCTCGGTCGGATTCTGCAGGAATTCAATTTTCGTACCTCATCTCTCTCCTTCCCCATTTTGGTCAAGGTTGCAGCCGGGGAATGATTCGCCGGCCTTGTCCCATTACGCCGGCAATTTTCGTATCGACGAATCGTTTAAGCGCGATAAAAATACCGTACACGTTAGCCAGCGAGTGGACCGTTTTGCCTGTCTCTGCGAGCCGATTCCAATCGATTTTCCCGCGCTTCTTCGCTCAACTTGGAAGGAAATCACGTGACAATTGTCTTTAGTCGCAAGGGTACAGTTGTTGGATTCCGTGTAATGGAGTCAACACGCTTACAATTTCGACGAGTTTATTCCTTGGTACAATCGTGGTCGTTCATGAAATGGAATGATATAGAATAATGATTTAGAATGTTTTATGCTGTCCTTATATATGCTTGGTTATCATCGTCGAGTGGAAGGGGAAGGAACAACTATTGGATCTTGCCCTTATGGCTAACTATTCACAGTGCACTTTTATGTGGACTGTTGCTAACTCATTATCAGTAGATTCAATATTGTCCGGGTTGGTCATCCAACACAGTGACGCATATTTTCTGTATAAGTTAAAGTTAACAATGACATCTGTGAGACGTTTGCAAATTAATGGCGTGTGAAACAATATTTTTCTATATTGCTTGATATAAACATTAAGCTTTGTCAAGTTTCAACGAAAAATAAATCATTTCTTTGGTGGTTGACTGACTGACTTGTTAAATCAAAGATATTTGACGGACGAAGGATGGTCGTTCGAGAAATTATTTTATAGAAAATTGTCGACACAACTCGCGCAATCAGTATAAACAGTATCTTAATGTAAAATGGCCGTGAATCTTCGCGCGAGGTTTGAAAATTGACTTACCTCGAAATCAGTAAAAATCAAGAAATCAGTACCCCAAAAATTATCCTGTCACGTCGTCAGAGTGTGATTAAAAAACTATCCTACACAATTTTACAGAACTATCATTCGAACGATGGAAAACTTCCACTCCTTGGAACTTGACGTTGCAATGCTGATTGTAATATCACATTATGTATCGACTGTGGATTCTTTTCGCCACGTTTATGGTATTTGTACCCTTTGGTCTCTAGTCAAAGTATTTAAACGTCTCTCTAATAACGTCTCTCTAACTTAAACTAATTCCAACGTCAAGAGTTCGAGGAAAACGATTCGCCGTCGACGACGCTCGTCAAAAATTCGTTCGAGTCCCAACAAAAGCCGACACACAGCTCGTTCCATAGAACCGAAACCGCATCAGCGTTAGCAGGGAAGCCGTAGAAGCCACTCTCCAACCGATTGATTGATCTCCAGTCCGCGCAACGGTGAAACGAGGCTCGTTCGAGCACCTTTTGACGAACATCCATCAATTCTGATCTGAACCGTGGTTCGCGGAACAGTATCTGCAGCGAGGAGCTGATTGCGAGCATCGAGCAAGGATGAAACACTAGTCGATGATTCTGTTGAACTTCTGTCGGATTTTATTTTCATTGCAACGACACGAGATGGCAAATCTTGGCTCGCGAAATGACGAATTGATTTTGCGAGAGTATGAACATACCATCTGCAAAAGGGTGGATCAACGTAGTCGTCGTCTTGAAGTTTGTAGACGTAGGCGAGATAATGACGGCGACACGGTGTACTCTTCATTCGATAGCCATGGCTTTTTCAAAGGCAAAGTCTTCTTAAAATAGCTGTGACCTTAGACTTGAAGCCACGCCGCGACGATAACCCGCTGACTTGGAGTGTACAGACACAGTTTTGCAGCGAGGTATATACCGCGCCGATCGATATCTGCCCGTTCCTATGCACGCACCCCGGCCACTAGACATTGGTAGCTCCCTTTAAACGTCCGTAGGTCGAAATCGTTCCGAACAGCGCTCCAAACTTGCAACCAGGATGTCACCGAACTTCGAACTTGGCTATTCTGTTGGCCGATCGATCGAATCGGCCGCGCGTCCGCGGCACACGCTCGAAGAGGCGAATTGTAGAAAAGAGAGGAAAGAGAAAAAGGGATAAAAGTCAAATACGATATCCAGCGCGGAGAGGGATTGTAGAGAAATCCATAGAAGAACGTAAGACGCAAAAGGATCCTTGGATGTTTTAGGAACTTTAGCCCTTGGAAGGGATAACGTTTGCAGTATTGAATAAAAAAACGAGTCGACTTTAGAATTTTGTTTTTTACAGAATTAACGGGGGATTTCTTTGTAAAGAATTATAATTTTTGTATCATATTATATTTAATTTTATATTATATGTGAAGATTTTATAATTTTATTTTTTACAGAATTGACGAGGGATTTTTGTGTATAATTTTGTATCGTATTATATTTAATTTTATATTGTATGTGAAGATTTTATAATTTTATTTTTCACAGAATTGACGAGGGATTTTTGTGTAAAGAATTATAACTTTTGTATCGTATTATATTTAATTTTATATTATATCTGAAGATTTTATAATTTTATTTTTCACAGAATTAACGAGGGATTTTTTGTGTAAAGAATTAGAATTTTGTATTATATTATATTATATATTATATTATACTTAATTTCATATGTAAAGATTTTGTAATTTTATTTTTCACAGAATTAACGAAGGATATGTAAAAATATGCAATTATACACTTGTATAATTCGACGTTTATTCAAAACAACTGCGTGTCGCTCGGGAACTCGTATCGAATTGTCCGGTTTTTTAGTCTTTCCTGCCCAACATCGTTCTTTGTCCTTCATCTGCAACTTTATCTCCTCCAGGAATTTTATGCACTACCGAATTTCTTTACACGTGGCAAGAAATATACGAAATCCTTGACCCACGAAAACGAGATACTCACGCGTATGGTAATGGTATTGGATTGACGAGAAAAAAGAGAAGTTTCAAAAGAATTGAAAACGATCGATTGGAGCCTCGTCTCCCTCTGCTCGAACACTCTGGTACCATCTGTGAACCATCCGTAGAATAATTAGATTTAGATAGCGTCGTAAATAACAGTAGCACCCCAGGCAATTTGGAAACAAATCGAACCTGACTCGGCCATGGCCAGCTTCCGACTTCTCTGTAAAAGAACGGCAGAAAAAACTCAACTGGCTATTCACTCTTTAAAGGACTGCTTGAAGTCACTCTTTGGTAAAAACTAAAACTCTCGACTAAACCACGGGTTCTTAACCAATTTCAACATGGCTGAAGTGAGTCACGTGTTAAGTTGTAACACGGATGGTGTAAATCAATTACTGAGACGCGTAGTCTCTTTATTTGCCTCTCAACAACTAGCGAGTCGGAACGATCGTTCTGAAAGTTCTTTGGGAAGAAATCCGATAGCACGTAGAGTCCGTGGTAGGAGAAACATAGAACAGACACAAAGAATCGTCTAGGACGCTAAAAGAGATAAGATTGCAATCCGAGGACTATAAATGACGCCGACGGAAGTAGAGACTGGACTGGTAATTCGAACTGCAGCTCTTTCGAATTAACGTCGATTTTATAATCATATTCCTCACAGTTCTGACTTTAATTTGATTTCAAGTATAATCTCTCTCGTTCATTTATTTATTTATTTATTCATTTATTGATTTATTCATTTTTCACGGGTAAAGAAAAATGCCCATTAGCACAAAAAGTGGTGCAATTATAAAAATTTTAAATGTAACGAGGTATGAGACTGACAACGAGTGAGAAATTACAAGAAGATGCTAAGTAACGAGCGTTTAAAAGACGTAAGTGAATGGTTCCAACATCGATCAAACAACATGCATTGTTAGCGTTAATAAATATACGATTGATAAATACACGGAAGCCATAATATGTTCGATGGTGGTCAATGTGAAGCAATTCAGAATGACGTAGTGATCTGGAAGGAACATCAAGTTTAAACATTTCAATGATATTCGGACAATGACCGAGTCGTTCATTTCCGTATTTAATTCAACACACAGCGATAGCTAGGTCGTCTCAGAATTGTCAGGGTAACAAAGCAATCGCGAGAATCAATGGGCCAAGTTTCCGCAGAGACCTAAACACGTGGCTCGGCTCTCCTCTCGGATCTAATTTGCGGTGTTGCTGCAGCCACGTCGCGAGTATATTGTCCGGCCAGCGACGCGTTCGAATGTTATTCACCGGCCCGGCGTGCACGATGGCGTTAATGCAAATGTGCATTAACCCAGTTAGGCCCTGTTTACGCTAACTGGCCACTCGTCCTCGGTGTTCGAATGTCATTCAGCACCCTCGAATTCGACTAAGGACGTTCCCTCGCGCGTTAATGGCCGCGGTCAAGTCAAAACGCCCCATTCAACGGCCTTCCAGCGAACCTGATCGCGTGCACAATCGTGGATTTTACAAATGTTATAGATATACACGGTGTTTCGTAACCCAGTTTCGGTGGCTGATTGTACGCTTGAAAATAATGGAAGAAAGTCATATAAATATATGTCCTATCTGCCTTCGTTTATGAGATATAATGAATTTTCTGTTTTAATTTTTGTTTCGCAAAGGATGCTCGAAATGACCACCTTGCATTCGAAGACGAGCCTGCACGCGTCTTGTCATTCATCTGGTTACTCTCTCTATCGTTCCTGGTGTTTCATATGTTTATATGGTTTTTTTCATTATTTTTAGGCGTTAATCAACTCCCGTGGGTCCCACAAGTTACGAAACACCCTGTATAATATATGAATAATATAAATTAAAATTTCATTTATTGTTAGTTTCATTATTATCGTGTTTCGTATTATTTTTACTGAATTTTCAATATGTTTTATA
The DNA here is from genome assembly GCA_036937485.2 of Tetragonisca angustula. Taxonomy (NCBI): domain Eukaryota; kingdom Metazoa; phylum Arthropoda; class Insecta; order Hymenoptera; family Apidae; genus Tetragonisca; species Tetragonisca angustula. The sequence goes on from JAWNGG020000323.1 coordinate 161,489, forward strand.
CATATACAGCGAAGAGCGTAAGCAATGATAATAAGATTGAGAAGCTGTCAGTGTGACTTCTCAAAAAAATCAATTTTGAGTTCGTGATTTTATACCAAATACATTCTTCTCGAGATTTGTCTCCGAAAATAATGGAAAATTGTTTTCATGAGTAGATCGAAGTTTTTCTTTTCACAATAATTTCTCTACTCGTTATTTTATTCAGGTCTGAACATTAGAATTAAATGACGAAATGTTAGGATTCCTTGAATTTCAATACTAATATTCATAGTTCAATAAAATGGCGGGGAAAGATCGTGCAGTAAATTTTGTGAAGAAGAGGCTTCAACCTTCGAAATTGCGGTGGATTTAATTACAAAAGAAAATTTCAATGTTTTTAGAAAGGTTTGAATTTCTATAATCGGCAAAAAGAAAAGCACTCCCATTTTTTCACTCGTTACAAGATGTGAAATCGTCTTTCTAAAAAAATTAATTCAAAGCTGTCAAACTAGAGGTTATACGATTCAAAATTCAACCATAACCTCTTAAGGGAAGCCCTCTCATTCTTCCACTCATTGCATGACGTAAAATCGACTTTGTAAAAGACAAATTCAAAACTATCAAATTAGAGATCACATGGCTCAAAATTCAACCATAACCTAAGGAAAGCATTTCCATTGATTGACGTAAAATCATTTTTGTTAAAAAAACAAACTACCAAAACTACCAAATTAGAGGTTATATGATTCAAAACTGAACCTAACCTTGTCGACGAACCCAGAGACGAACCTAACCTCAAACTGATCTTATTTTACAAAGTTACAACAGTTGAAACTATCGACAATGTTTCATCATTTTATTAAATAACGGTTACTGTTAGGATTTCTCGAATTTCTGTCGTTCAATTCTAATTCTATTCACTGGAATAAAACGTATAGCAAGAGAAACTCGTACAACAAGCTCTAAAAGTTCGTTGTAAAGGGGAGACCTGAACCTAACCTCTAACTGATCTTATTTTACAAAGTTACAACAGTTGAAACTATCGACAATGTTTCATCATTTTATTAAATAACGGTTACTGCTAGGATTTCTCGAATTTCTGTCGTTCAATTCTAATTCTATTCACTGGAATAAAACGTATAGCAAGAGAAACTCGTACAACAAGCTCTAAAAGTTCGTTGTAAAGGGGAGACCTGAACCTTCAAAACGATGGTGGATCTAAAAAAAATTGTTCATCTTCGGACAGAACCAAAATATATACTTCAAGAGGATCTTTTCCTTTTAATCAAGTTATATCAATTTGAATTATCGACAAATTTTCACTGCGTCGTACAATTCTCGTTTTCCAGAGAGTCTTCTTTCTTGCTCGGGTAATGTTTATCGATCGTTGATCAAACATCTTCGTTTGTCGATCGGCTGCAGGTTAGACAGATTAACTTCAAGAATCTCCTTTAAAGCGTATAGAGACGGTCTTGACGTTGTGTTGCGTTGATCGCGTGGATAAAGAGGGTCGTGTTGCGAATTGCGTTTCAAAGTGTTTATAAGTGACGGGCGTGAGCGTAGGTCGCTTGGAACGCGCGCCGATGGAGGAGGATTCGACGTTGTCGGAGCCAGATGCTACGGTAAATTGATTTGGCTGCCAAGTCTGGATCGATTTGAATTTCAAATTTGAACGTCTAATTTGGCAAAAGCCGTCAGATCGTTCAGCCTGTCGGCTTTCACTCGATTATGAGCGTGTATGCAGAGGCGCGGCGAAGCTGATTGAAAAGCACAAGCTGCCGGGTGCAAGTGGAAGAAAGCATAACCAAATTTATTTATTTTTCCCTTCTTTTTCTTCATCCCTCTTCGCGGAATTTTCATCCAGCCGGGAGATTGTTAGTATCGTTTGAACGACATAGCGCTGCTTCGTTGTTCTGGCGATCATGAATTTGTACTCGAGAGCGCAAAATATGGTCACTGGTGATCGTAATTGTAAATATTTTTAAATAACGAATATCGTTGACGAAATATTGTCAATAATTAAATGATATTATAAAACGAGAATAATTAAAACATTATTCATTATTAACAGTGGTGGATCGTCGTTTCGGTTTCTATAAATATTTTTAAATAATTGAAACAACGATGGATATCATTGACAAGGAATTTAAAATAATTGGATGATATTATAAAGTAATTAAAATGGGATGCATATCGTTTACAAAAGAATTTAAAATAATTAGACGATGTTATACTTTCGGTGTTGTTTACTGCAACACAATATCTTATAGAAATTTCATATTTTGTCCCACAGACGAACGTGTGACAGTCAACACGTTGAAATATCGAATGAATAAAAGTTATTTTCATCTCTATCTTTACGCTTCTTTCAATTTCTTTACATTCTCAACATACAGTATATTATCAAGATTATATCGTCGAATTAGACTCTTAGATGTTCAATGCTGTGCTTTAATTAACATTTTCTATTATTCGCAAAGTCAATCTTTGTTCCAACTGTCCATCAGCTTCGAACGAGATTTAACGATCCATAAATAATTTCTAAGTAAACATCTATCGTTCATGATACGATATTTCGTCTTAGAAGCATGAAACGAGCACTATCCTTGATTAGCCTTCATTTATTTGCAGAGTCACTCCTCGTTCCAACTGTCCATCATCTTCGAACGAACCTCGTCGAATAAATCAACGACCGATGAATATTTGCAAGTAAAAGTCTGTCGATCGCAGCGCGGCACAATTTGGTCTCGAAATTTTTCATGTGGAAACGCGAGCCTTGGATATTCAATGCTATGCTTAATTAGCCATCCGTTGTTTTATTCGCAGAGCCAATCTTTGCTCCAATTACAAAACCAATCCCTCGACACAGTGATTCGTGACATCAACGACCGATGAATATTTACAGGTAAAGAGATCCGTCGATTACGACCAGACGTTCGACATAGAATACGTGTTTGATTTGGGGAGGCAAGCTTTGTCCGAACGTATGCTTAATTAGCCATTATTCGAATAGGTGAAAGTGCATTGCTCGATAAGGGAGGAGAATGGCCGGATGTCGTTCGGTTGACGCGATATGCCGCAGTTAATTACCGACATCGATATTACCTTGTGTTCCCTTGCTGGCTTTACGACGATACGGACAGCGATTGGTTAGTGTAACGTTATCATAACTCGCGCGCTTATTGGATCCGATTACAGACCGATCTACTAATAACGATCGGTGATGTACAGAATTTCCACGTCGTTGATTAATATCCGGCGGACAGTCGAACGAAATCACTCTGATCGATTCTGTCCAATCGATACGATCAACGTGTCGATCAATTTGTGACAATCGGGCGTGTGCTGATATCGTTCGTAAAACGATCCTCCCCGGTTCATCGATCGAACGAATCGTTGCTCAATGTTTTGGAAATTAATTATGTCACTTTTGTCACACAGCCGTTGATTAGCAGACTGCGCATACGTATATATAAAATGTATTTCAATTATAAAACTTTATTTGATTATATTAATTTAAAATCATATATATATATATATATGTGTGTGTGTGTATTAAAAAATTATATAGATAATTATTAAAATTAATTGATTAACCCCGATACAAAAGGTACAAAGTAGATTTTACTTACTTATTTGAAAAGAAATTCAGTTTTATTATTTTGAACTGTTAATAATATTATCAATTTTTAACTATTACTTATAAATATATTTTTATTATAAAACTTTATTTAATTATATTAATTTAAAATCATATATATATATATATATTATTATATATGCTATTAATAGTTTAAAATAATAAAAATGAATTTTTTTAAAAATAAATAAGTAAAATCTATTTTGTACCTTCTGTATCAGAATTAATCAATTAATTTTAATAATTTTAATCATCTCAAAAGTAAATGATCTAAATATATGAAAAAAATAAATATATATTTAGGAATTAAATGTTCGTCGTATTATCTAGTTTTTTAAGAAATAAATTTAATTTTTCGTCTGTAGGAAGTTTAATCATTCATCGGAAACGATTAAAGATTATTGGAAAAATTTGAAAATAACGTTTCACTAATCTTTTTTAATCAGCCAACTCCGGTTTCCAAGCAAACTGACAATCAGCAGGAAATACGTTCTCAGAGCGTTTTCACGTTGAAAAGAATTCTTATTTTAGAAGAACCACCGAAATTCATTCGGTAGTAATTTCCAAACTCGTTTGGGAATTAAATCAGCGAGTGCTGCTTAATCCTGCAAGTTGCTCGAAAAGTGGGAGAATGGGAGGGGGACGTATAAAATGCAACGGCCGCGAAAAGAATTCAATGGACTTGGAAAAGTTGCGAGAGCGTTTTCATCACGAGAAGACCGGAAGTTCTTCTGGTATCGCGACAGCAGATACCAGGGGGCCTATCTTAAAGCTGCGGGTTTCTTTAACGGTGGGAAGTTTTCTTTGCCATCAACTTTCTGGCGAAACTTCGAGTAGTGTATCCTGTTAGGCACGGCCACGCGAGATTAGTATAAATAATCTCACGGTATTTCCTTTTCTTTCTCCGCAGGAAAGTGATCCAGCTGTCGATCATCGAGGAGGATTCCTACGAGAAGGACGCGTTGTTTTACGTCGAGCTTGGTGAACCGCAGCTACAAGGAGGTGAGTGTTGTGATTTCTATGAAATATATCTAACAGTGAAATAATACTAATAAAATAACTATTACAGTAGATCAATAACAATGTTAATATTAATATTTAACATTTAATATTGGGTGTATTTGTGAAAAATATATCTGATAGTAAATAATAATAATGGTAAAATAAAGCATTGATATTGCAGTAGATTCATAACAATACTGATATTAATGTTTAATATCTAATGTTAGGTATAGTTGTGAAAAATATACCTAATAATGAATAATAATAATGGTAAAATAAAGTATTGATATTGTAGTAGATTAATATCAATACTGATATTAATGTTTAATATCTAATGCTAGGTATAATTGTGAAAAATATACCTAATAATGAATAATAATAATAGTAAAATAAAGTATTGATATTGTAGTAGATTAATATCAATACTGATATCAATGTTTAATATTTAATGTTAGGTATAGTTGTGAAAAATATAATGAACAATAATGAATAATAATAATGGTAAAATAAAGTATTGATATTTTAGTAGATTAATATCAATATTGATATTAATGTTAGGTATATTTGTGAAAAATATATCTACTAATAAATAAAGTAAAATGTAAAAATATCGACAAGTAACGACCAGACTGCAGAGTTTTATGCGAATTCGTACTTTTAAGAACGTAATTAAAAAAATAGAACCTCGGTGGAAAATTATTTTACATACCAAATGTATGTCACGGAAATCAATACACAGTTTCGGTATTTTATATAACTTTCCACATTACGCGCAATTTTGCACTATAAACGTATGAATATCCGCAGTCTGGTTCACGAATATATAAAGAGACGAATTTTGTAAGAATTTCTGTAAGGACGACGAGAAAGCGACCATTTTTCTTCCACGATCGAGAGAAACATCCTTCGACACGTTCGCTGCGGCTATTCTTCTTCAAATTTTCTTCTCTTTTTCTTAACTTCTTTGATTTGAGTCACGTTTCTGATCTACCTAACAATAAATCTAACCAACGATTTGTCTTCAACTTTGCTCTCTACTATTTCTCTACTATTTGTCTTCGTAAAAATCCAAGATTCAGATTGTCTGCGCCAATGGCAGCGAACGTGTTCAGAAGAGAAAGGAATTGTTGCACTCTCGTTTCGTTCGATGTTTCGATCTGGCTCTGATTCGCATCGAGGACTAACGAAAGATCAGAGCGCGAATGGGAATGGGAAATAACGCTCGCGACGAATCGAACGAACGAAACGAAGGAAAGGGCGCGGTCGAGATCAACTAGAGAAAACAAAAAGAAAGTGTTCAAACTCGCGGGGAATTCTTTAATTGAATATCCGTGTTCCCCGGTTCGCTCGACCATTTTTCCATTCGAAGCTGGCCGATCGTGCGAAACGAAACTCCTCTCCCTCGCCGCCATTTTGCTACGCGCCTCTTCGACCTCAATCGAGGACTTTTCGAACACATTCCTGGCTATGGTAATTAACCCTTTGCCCTCGGAAACTTTTTTCATATTATCTATCAGTATCGCTTCGAATAAAATGAAACAACGTTATAAAGAGAGAATATAAATAGTATTAAGAAATAAGTAATTTAGAAATTTTGTTGAAATTATATTTCTTTTCGACGTGTGATGTCGTTTAGCAAACTATTTTTCAATTATTTCTCTTCTTTTTTTTGGCGATTCAACTGACGACTTAAAAATATCGACAGAAGTTTCTGTGATAAAAGACCGATGTCGAGTACAACGCCGAGCGTATATTTACGTTCGTTATAATCATATTATATTATAAAATTTATATTTATAATATTTATAATACAATTATATTATATTTATAATATTTATAATATTCTATTATATTATATTTATTATTATATTACAATATTTATAATATTATTATATTATTGTACTATATTATATTTATTATTATATGACAAAATTTACAATATTATTATATTACTACATTATATTTATTTATAATTATATTATAAAAAAAAACTACCAGCTCGGATATAAATACGATGTCTCGTTAAAAGCGACAGTCGAGTGCAAAGGGTTAAGAAACGCTCCCCGATTTTTTCGACTTTTTCGCGTCCGACCGAGCCGATCGACGCGTAATTGATCAAAAGAACTCGCCCCCTCTCCCCCCCCCCCTCCTCCAAAAGAAATCCTTCGTTAGCCATTCTTTTTCGTTTCAATCAAATTTCTATTTAAACGCCTCGAAATTTTCTCTCTCTCTCTCTCTCTCTCTCTCTCTCTCTCTCTCTCCCCTTTCGTTTCCTCCAACTGGCCCCGGCTCGAATCGGTAATTAACAGGAGAAAACCTAGCCTAAAGCTTCTCACTAATCGCGCGAAATCTCGAGCTTAATGGGAACGCCAATTTGACGGATAACGGGCACTTGGGGCAGATTCTTCGTCGATAATCGGGGCGGTGGCCAGTTAAATGGATCGTTACCTCTGGAAAAGATCGACGATATCGAGGTTTCGTTCCTGAAATGGATCTTGCTCCTCTACTGTGTGTATACACGCATACATACTTCCGCGAGATTAGCGTTTCCGCTCGATGAATTACGACAAGTGATGGCCGGTATATTCATTGGATCGGTGTTCGATTGTTTTTGGCGGTCGAGCGTAATAAATCGTGGGTTCGGCGGGACGAGTGATCGCGGGTCTATCGATCGAGGAAGAAAAATGAGGGGGAGGGGAGGGGACGCGTCGACGTCGTCCTTCCGTAAATTGATTTATCGTCGACACGGAGGATAAGAAAAAAAAAAAAAAAAAAAAAGGAAAAATAGGAAAGAAAAGAAAAGGGAAAGAAAGAGCAGCCTGTAGTTGGTAAGTTGGTTTTCCTTCGCGCGATCGCGAACGAAATAAATCGTTAATTATATAATCTGCTTCACGCACTTGTCGCAATTGGATCCGACGTAATTGGACGTAAGTTTCAACATACGACGAACCGAGTCTAATTGACCTTGAAATATCTTGCCATCGTCCAGGGCACGATTCTGAACGACTTTCCCCTCTGCGTGTCTATCGTCGCTCGGCTTTAATTCCCGAGATTAATTTCAGTTTCCGAAATCAAAACTATCAGCTTGTGTAATAAGCGTTCGAAATGAAATCAATGTGAACTTTACGGTTGATTATTCTTTTTGCAAGTGAGTCGAGTGAAAGTCTCGTCTCTTTTTGCATTGTGTACATATATATGCATCATATAAATATATATACTACATGTATTATATATATATATATATAAACATGTACATTATATACAGGCTGTCTTGTATGAAGCTATCCATGCAATTTTTTCTTAAATTATTCGTTATAGGAATAAAAATAAAGTTTACATTGTTACTATACTATCGTCGCTTGAAAGTGAATACACCTCGGCACTATAATGTTAGAGAAAGCGACTATTCAGCTATCAATTGTGCAAAATTAAACAAAAATTCAACTATACATAGACTACGATTTACATAATGTATATTTTGCGAGTAAAATGTTCGCTGGAGGTACCTTTTACATTTAGTATGGATTAACACGCACAAATCCATCTTATCGATCAATCTCCTTTTTCTTGTCTAAATCAGAGCTGTTTAACTCGCGAGTTTTTGTCCCTTCTTCCTTGATCGCTGGCGTTACCCCCTCCACTGCGTCGATCTCTACAATACTAGTGGAGGGGGTAGCGCTAGCGACCAAGAAAGTGGGGGCAAGGACGCCAGTTCGCCAGCTCTGTCGAAGTTACCAATATAGGCATATTTAAGGGGGTATTCTAGTGTGAAATTTTAAAAAAATCGATTTTTGTTTTTCTTGCATGTTCTTGAAGGATATAGCTTCAAAAACACTACATCTCTGGAACCTTACACGTGACCTTCTAAAATTAACGAAGTTGTGGGTGTTTGAAGGACGCGATCAGTGTCTTGTTACCGCAGTACTAAACTTTAAAAGCATTTTTCTGGAAACTATGTTTTTCAGAATTCAGAGTATCCATGATATCTCAACATCTACTTGACCAACTGAATCAAAAGTTTAAGTACGCATTTAGTACATGTGCGACTACAGCCCGAATCAACCAAAAATTTTTATTTTTTATATTTTTTTAGGCCTGCGAAGTACGACAAAAATTAAACTTCAAAGTATCGCCAATTTTTTAATTACCGACATTTTTCTTTTATTCTAGTTCCGGCTATAGCCAAATCCATACTAATTAAGAAACCATCACGTTTTTTTTATTTTAGACAAGCAGAATAGCCGGAATCATGGACACCGTGAGACGACCTTTTATAAAAGCGACTATGTTTAAGAGTATGCAGTGCCACTAATTTTAACTGTTTCAAAAAATTTTAAAACGTCGAATAATCCTCGTCAACTTGACTGCGAAAGGTGTAATAATTTCTTTGCAAAAAATTTCCAAACAAAGTTAAACAAAACACGCTAGAATACCCCTTTAAATCTATCCCAGTTTTGATTCATCCATACATTAAAGAAAAAAGAAAAAAGTCACGGAAACTGAAGCCGACGATTTTAGGCAAATAATTACCGAGCTCGATCGATCTCTGCCACCCTATCGTTCAGTTTCCCCAGCTGTTGGAACACGTAACAAACGACGTAGAATCGGCTAACAAGTAGACGGTAGCTGCAATCTACGATGCAAACCGAGTCCGTAACGCCGCAAATACATTAGAATCTTTCGAATCCGTAGCAGAGAGAGTAGTTGTCTTGTGTACGCGCGCGCGCGCGCGCGCGCGTGTGTGTGTGTGTGTGTGTGTGTGTGTGTGTGTGTGTCGTCGTAACTCCGTTAGTCCATTTCATACGTTGGCTCGGCCGCATTAAGTCTGCTTTACACTTGGCATCACCGCGAAATACGCCGGGGCTTTAAAGCACAATTTTCGCGTAGCTGTTCTAAATCACGAGTAACTGCGTGGAAACTCGATCGTTCGTTAAGCCTGGCCCGCAACGAAGCGGGCGAACAACGACCGTTTCATAGACACGCGCGTGGACGGAATTTGGAGAAGGAAAAATGGCGAGAAGAGCCCCGAAATATGCGCGCAGTTGTACGTGCCGTGAAAATTTTCAGCGCGCATTGATCTCTTTCTTCTTATTCACGAGGCTGGGGCGAACGTAAGAGACAGTTCGAGCCTTGCAATTACTATCGTAGCGTCATCTACTTTCAGATGGTTCAACGTTTCGTCTCAGTCGAGAAATATTCCCACCTGGAAATTAATTCCGACTGAAACAAAAGTTTCCCTTTCAGCTTCGATGTACGAAACACTGGCGTGAACATTGAACGCAGTCAAACATTGACACGCTCGTAAAATTGACGTTGAGTTTGTGTTTGCGAGAGATTGAAAGAGTCGTTAGCGCCAGGGATTTCTTTTCTACGTAGAAACGGAAGTTTATTCAAAACGAAACGAATTTGTGTTAGGATTTAACGACTGAAAGACCATGCTCGTCGAGGAAAGTTGGTAGCAGGGTACGTTAAGATAGTAGACATTGAGGCGCAATCGAAAAGAAAAATGAAAGAGAAAAGGAAATAGAACGGTGGAACGGTGGAATTTTCTGGAGAACGCGAGTAATATTGCTCTTTAGCGGCGAGCCTTGTTAACGGAAGCCGCCGGGGCGACGCATTGCCTCGAGGACATCGATTCGCTCGATTCTTGGGATTCCCGTGACACCGATTTCGCGGCAATAACGCGAAAACCCAGCAAGGAGGACAAAGGGTGGAGATGGCTGCGCGTTTCGTCGACGAAACATCCCGTTCCAAAGAGGGGAAACGCGCTGGCCATCCAAACGTGCCGCTCTCGCCCACACGAAATTCTCGTCACTGGGAATACCGAGCTGACAATCGATCGCCGACGAAACCTTAAACCAGATTTATGACGCGAATCGATGAAGGAAACCCCGCACCGGCGAACTTCGACGACTATGGTGGGTGGTTCTTTCTTTTTCCTTTTATCGACGAATCTGTAAGATACTGGACGTTGCTCGAAAAATTGGATTTCATTGTTGAACGACACTTTGTACGAGGGTCAGAAAACGCCTCGAATGGAAATAATGAAAGGATGAAATTTATCGTTTGTTGAACGATATTTTGTACAAAGATTGGAAATTAAATTGAAATAACAGGAGAATAAAAGAGTAAGATGAATAAATGAAAGAATTAAAATAATAGATGGATAAAAAAGTGAAATAAATAAACAAAAGAATTAAAATAATAGAAGAATAAAAAAATAAAGTAAATAAATAAAAGAATGAAAAAATAAAATTTTGTACTGACGTTACGTCAATACGGCAGAAGGTAATTCTCTGAAATGACGCATTGATCACGTACGCACACGCTTACACTCACACACTAAACAGACACGCGCGAGAATTTCAATCATGCTATCTGCTCGTATCGCGATTACTTGAATTATTCTAATAATAGTTTTGCCGGTGTTTTCACTCGAAATTGAATCGGCGAGAAAAAAAAATGGGGCCTTAAATTTTTAGGGATTCGTTCCAAAAGGGAGATCCCAGTCTTGAAGACCATTGATGAATTTAGTCCTGAAAATTATTTTAATATCTACGGATATGTTTGAAATAATACAATAAAATATATATATATCTGATACAATAAAAAATATGTATACATACATTATACAATAAAAAAATATATATATATATTTGATACAATAAAAAATATATATACATACACGATACAATATATATATATATATATTTAATACAATAAAAAATATATATACATATTTGATACAATAAAAAAAATATATATATATTTGATACAATAAAAAATATATATACATACATTATGCAATAAAAAATATATATATATATCTTTGATACAATAAAAAATATATATATATATTTGATACAATAAAAATATATATACATACACGATACAATAAAAAAATATATATACTATATATATAGAGTTGTCTGAAAATATACTATATATATAGAGTTGTCTGAAAAAAACATCAATGATCTTGAGAACTTTCATTTTTCCGAAAGAAAAATAACCTTGGAAAGAAAAATATTTTTACCAGTTACTGGTAAGACTTTCGACGCCATTCACGTTAAGCGAAAAAATATATTTTTCGCCGTCACAATACCGACCGAAAAGACATTTAGCTTGTGTCTCAAACGTATACCTGTATAAGTAAGCTCAGAGCCGTTTAGAGAAAGTGGCGTGTTTTTCACTGGGGATGTCGCGAGGAGAAACGGGAATCTCCTCTTCGTAGGATTCGGTTACGTTTCCCCGATGGTCGGTTTCATCGGCCGCGATTACCATACTACGGGGTCTCGTAAACACGTGCACCGGGCCAGGAAACCGGGGGGCCTCATGCATATGCATAAACGTGTATTTTGTCGCGCGTAATCCCGCCGCGTGGTTTTTATATACGAAACGGTTCTCGACGAACCAGCTGGCTCGACAACGTGCATATTTATTCCGACGCTGCGCACCGGAAACGATCCCGCGCCGCTTCTGCAGAGAGAACTCGCGGCGAATCTCCTTCCAACGAGGATGAGCCAGCTCTCTCTTTGGTCCTTTTGAAAAGTTCTCTGGTAAACGAGAGAGGGGTCTTGAAATTTGGATAACGTCAAACACCGGGACTCCGCGAACGATCTCTTGACCCAGAGAGAAGCGAAATATTCACTGAGCACATAACCGAGACCTTTCAGTCAAGCTGCATTTCCAACTCGCGTCCAGAGTAAATTAATTGATCAATTATTAGAGGACGGTTGGTACGAGAATGGAACGGAAGTCGATTAAGAATTCACGGAAACGGAGAGAGAGAGAGAGAGAGAGAGAGAATTTAATGGTCTGCAAATTCCTTCTGGGGGAAGAGAGGAGAAAGGGGGAAGTTAGGTGATTAGGTCAACCAAAAGGGCAACGACGTGTGCCAATTGATAAAGTTTCGAATATGTGTGCACCTCGTGCGAGTAATGGACTCGCTGTTGTGAACGCGACGCCGGTCGGTTGACAATTTATAAATATTAATATAAATGTATAAATGGAAATATTTATCAACTAGAAGAACCGTATCAATATTATTACAATTGGAATAAAATATTAATCAATATTATTATAATTGGAATGATCAGAACAGAAATTATTATTAAGTTTGACAAGAATAATCGTATCGCTTGCGATTAACTGAAAAATATTAATTTATAAAATAAACAAATGAAAATATCCATCGATAATAGAATACTGAAACCATATCAAAGTAATCTACTTGTAAATTATTGTAACTGAAATAAATGGGTTTATGCAATTATATTTCTGTACGGACAGAAATTACTATTAATCTTGACAAGAATTATATCCGTATCTTCTACGTGCCTGTAAAATGTGAAAATCTGAAATCGATTGTTACAGTGTTGAAATAATTATTTATAGAACTTCTACAATGACAGTTCTAGTAAATAATACATGTTTCTCTCGCGCAACAGCCGTTTCAAACATCCCGCCACGGGTTGTAAATGTTAATTATAGACAGATCTCGTTCAACTTTCGTCTATGACCCGTTACTTCACGATCTCTTAACGAAGTCCCTGGTAAACTTTCACCAGGCTTCAGCATGATCCGTAAAATTCGATTTGTTTCGCCGTGCTTCGCGCAATGACGTTTGCTAACTCGGTAAAAATTTATCAGTTTCGCTGATATCCATATCGAAAAACAATTTTGCAAATTTTGAAAACGGAACGAAGTGTTGGCCAACAGATTAGTTGAGTTGGGAGTAGAATTTCCACGAAAATCAAATAACAAAATCAAGGATCCTTGCGAATAAGTAATTTAATAATTTATTTCACGGAAAAACAGACAAATCATTCAATTGGAAATCAATTAATCTAGTCTTTATAGTTGTAGCCACAATTAAATACTTAATATTGAATATATTACTTTCGTTACTTTGCAAACAGATTACTGTTTACTGAAATAACTTTGAAAGGTAATTCAAGAATAATTATTATTTGAAAGTTATTATCAAAAGTGAAATAAAAATAATTGTTATTTGAAAATTATTTTGAAATCAAATAATAAATAAAGATCCTTGCAAATAAGTAATTTAATGATTTATTTCACGGAAAAACAGACAAATCATTCAATTGGAAATCAACTAATCTAATCTTTATAGTTGTAGCCACAATTAAATACTTGATATTGAATATAATTTCGTTACTTTACAAACAGATTACTGTTTACTGAAATAACTTTGAAAGGTAATTCAAGAATAATTATTATTTGAAAATTATCATCGAAAGTGAAATAAAAATAATTGTTGTTTGAAAATTATTTCGAAATCAAATAATAAATAAAGATCCTTGCAAATAAGTAATTTAATAATTTATTTCACGAAACAACACACAAATCATTCAATTAATCTTTGTAGTTATAGCCACAATTAAATACTTAATATTGAATATATTCAAACTTTACAAACAGATCACTGTTTACTGAAATAACTTTGAGAAGTAACTGAAGAATAATTATTATTTGAAAATTATTATCGAAAGTGAGATAAAAGTAATTGTTATTTGAAAATTTTTCAAATCGTCCAAGTCCGTCTGGGAGAATGAGTCTGTCAAACGTTATCGATGTTGTCCCGATTTCAATCATCGATTTCAGTCCTGACGGAACGATCCACGTGTCGCAGACTCATGACAGAGAGTGACGAGAACGCGACGATAACATTTGCCCGATAATCGCCACTGTGGAATTAAACGCGTCGACGAAGAAAGAAACCTCGCCTCGGCGATCTTCCATCCAGTTCATCCAGAAATATTATCCTACCTCCGTCGACGGAGGCAATATTACAATATTGACGAGGCCAATATTAAAAAGCGCAACGATAAATGGTTAGTAAACGGAAACGGTATTTTTCAGCGTTTCAAGAGAGGGTGGTTCGAGGGGGATGGGGATTCCATTTACTCCGGGAGAAAGGCAACTGCGAGCGTTCAGAAGTTTTTCGTATCGATTCGAAGTGAAATATCGTAAAATGGACTTATTTTAGGATTAAAGTTGCTCGTACTTGCGACAGGTAAAACTTTTTCATCTTTAAAAACGTTTATCCGTAGTAATTCCTTTCTTCGTTTTGTCGCTTTCTTTCGTTTATTAACGAGCCACGAGCTTCCATTTAGATACCGGTTGCCGGATAAAAGTGGAACTTTACGATCTAAATAGCACATCGGCCTTAAATTAAATTGAATTTTTGCAGGTGAACTCGCGCATCTCGCGCGATTTAATAAACCGCGAAATAATAAACGTATGTACGTGCATATCCGCCCGCGTGCAAATGTTTGAGATGAAAATGATCGAGTTATCGAATTTCTCGTTTCCTTTTCGTTTATCAAAGCGTCGTATTTCCATTCTGATATTTAATCCATTGAACTCCTCGATATGGTTTCAATGTTATCGCGTACTTGTATTTATTTTAAGCTGAATTAGACAAATTGACGGTAAAAATTTGATGTTTTCGATTTATTATTATTATTATTATTATTACATATTATTTTTAAAGTGCGATAACTTTCACTTTACAAGAATAATTTGTATAACTTTTGTAGCAAATTTGTATTATCGCCTTCAGCGTGACATACGAGTTCAAAGGGTTAAAAGATACTGTTGTTGGGTGAACAGAGCAGAGCTGGCTAACTGGCGGCCCCCTACTTTCCTGATTGCTAGCACTATCCCCTCCACTGCGCTGGCGATCAGGAAAGTAGGGGCAAAGGCTCGCGGGCCGCCAGTTAACCAACCTTAGTATTAGACAATATAAAAGAATTCTAAATAGCGTATCAACTTAATTAAATTGCAGCTTAATAAATTAAACTGAACATTTAGGTAAATAAAAGATTCGTATTTAAACCACGAAATAATAAACGTAAACATCAGGTGCTGCAAGTGCTCAGAAGAAATGAAGTTAGAATTTGCGAACTTTTCGTCTTCTTTCACTTACTAAAGAGAGAAAGTGTCATTTTGATATTTGAAGGATAGTATTGTTGGATAAAAAGACAGATTAAACTACGATCCAAATGGCAGTATCAGCCTCAACCTTTGCCATGAAAAAATGGCTCCTTCTTTCGTCGTTTGCATTCGCTGTTTAACCAAAACTTAAATAAAACGAGGAACACATTTTACAACACTTTCGGGAAAGTGATTGTTATCAGTTGTAGTTATACATCATTTTTTTATGAAATAATACAACAAAATAATACGATTTTAAAATAAATATTCAGAATGAAATATGGCAACTAGAAAACTCCGTCGATTCATTGTAAATCATTTCAATTTCACAGCAAACGCACTTGAGCACGCACGTCCTCGAAATGAAATATTTAAAACAATTAAGAGGTTGAATTAAATTGAATTTCTATCCTGAAATAACAAACGTGACCATTACGTTTACTACAAATCACTCACTGTCAGAAGAGTTCAAGTTTAGTTTAAAGCAGCGGTGCCTGAGTATCTCTAAAATCCTAATACCTCACCCTTGTGACGCATAATTCCTGTCATTCAAAAAGCGATGAATTTTCGACTTTTGTGAAGGAAGTTTAAAAAGTCAACTTCAAGCTTCCAAAAAACGTGACAAGCTAAATTTTACATTTTCAAGAGTTTGCAAAATGTTCGCTGTTAAGAACTCGTTCTCGAATTGCCCGACGGTTGAGTTCAGAGAGAGTTTACCAGTTGTTCAGGCGATCTCACCTGTGCAGATGACGGAGATAACGGGCGTGAGATCGCGTGAGCTACGCGATGAGGAACGTGATACCAAGTCCAACGATCCGACAGAAAATTACGCAACCGGTTCGTTATTTTCTCCGCTGTTATCGTCGATCGTCTCGCAGACTGTAGGCGATACGTCCACGCGGGCGCTGACGCAACGACGTCCGCGACCTCGGACGTATAGTAGCAAGTGATGCATCGTTGCACTGTTCCTGCGTGCCAGATAAGAGGCGAGGCAAAGTTGTGTAGTTAGCGGGGTTAGATATCACGCGACGGAGATACATCCAACGGCCGCGACGTAAGATAACAACGCCGGTAATTGACCGCCCCTGGTGACGACACGATCGTTACGGTTAATTAAGCCTCGCGTGGGCCGCTCGTTAGTTTCGTAGTCTTCAAGTGCGCTTTTGGTAAAGAGTTGCTCACTCGAGGACGTTGTGCGAGAGTGTCACGGTAAACTATGCTTCCGGCGCGGTACACTTCGTTTGACGAGAGGCACAAGGTGTCAGTTTGACACTGACGTTCGAAGTTCAATGAAATGGCGAAAAAAAAAAGAGAAACAAAAGTTAAAAAAAGGAGACTGTCGCGAGCTTCGTCACAGGAGGAGAATTTTTGCTCGTCCAAAAATTTTTTAGAATATCGTTTGAAAAATTAACTTTGTACCTTAGCTCGTTCTGATGCAACGATACTCTGTCCTTGTAATTTTCGTGCGATGTCAAAAATCGAGAAAAGATATCGTCGATCGCAACAAAAAAAAAAAAAGTTTCGACGAAAGGGAATGACCAATATGTAGATCGAAGGTGGCTAACTGGCGGCCCTTACCCCCCACTCTCCTAAGCGCTAGCGCTATCCCCTCCACCGCGTTGAGAGTGTCGCGGCCACAATACTCGCGTCAGATATACACGTGTACGTATAAATTGTTTCCTTTGCCGTAGTTGCCAAATTGGGAAGGAAGGCAATCAATGAATTAATTTTAAAGTGAGTAGAAAAAGTTCACCGCCTCTGTCGTAGAGAATTACGTCACCGAAGCGAGCATCTTCTCGTATCGCCGTCGTCAGCGATAGCGGCGGACCCGAGTCAACTGTCAAGCAATTACGCGAGAGGTCGGCGATAATACGCGAAACGAGACGGACGGATGGTCGCGTGTACAGGCACGCGTCACGCTCGATAACCTCGAGATAACAGACAGCTTGGGTGTTGGCTTCTCGATAAGACGAGAAATAAATTACCGACGGGTTCGTTCACCGAGCCACGTTCCACCGGCGTGAAAAATACCGAACGATCAGAGGAACAAGAATCGCCGATAATAATGTCGTAACGCCGATAAGCTCTAACGCCGCGATAAGGCGTGTTGTTACTCGGGATAAAATATGCGTCTTTTTCCTTTTCTTTTCCTTTTTTTTTTTTTTTTAATAAGATAATCTCGTTTGTAACGTTTTCTTTGAAAGAAGGCCGCTTATCGAGAAAAAAATTAATATCGACCGTGTAATTAGGTCGTGACTCTAAATCATCGTAATTGGTCACGGTTTGATAAAAATGATTAATGCGAGTTTCTGAGGGTTGGAAGGTCGCGCTTGGTGGCTTGGCGGCGGGACACACACGCAGCGTTCTTTGAACTTGTTATCTCGCGCGAACGATTACCGAGAGAGATATCCGAGTGATTTATTTTCCTTGACGACGCGTGATAAGAGACATTGCTCGCAAAACTGCGAGTCACCGTGTAACGTGTGTAATGACTACGTTGCCGTGGATCGAAAAAGTATCGGTACATTTAGCTCTCTACCTTGTTTCAACCTCTTGGCATATGGGAGACGTCACGCGTTTCCTAAGCTAAAGTCGACAATGACGTTCTCAGGTTCACACGTACACGAGGATATAAAAAAAAAATATTTTTCTACGTGATATTGCTTCTAAGTTACAGACAACAAAGCAATCGATGGTAAATTTTTCAATCTGAATATTGTCGAAGAAATTTCTTAATCATTTAACACTGCGGAGGCGTGGGTTCTAACAGCGACTTTATGATTCTGAACGCGTGGATATCTGTTTTACGTAATTTTCGTTTATTTTACAATATTTCAATGTTACAATATTACAATATTACAATATTTTCGAAATATAGACATCCACGCGTTCAGAACCGTAAAGTCGCTGTTAGGACTCACGCGTTCGAGTGTCAAACGAAAAAATTCCTCGGCCATTTTTCGAAGAGAACTATTAGGGTTGCGACCGATGGCATTTACCTTCGAATAATGAGTAGAATACAAAAATTTTCCGACCTTGAAATTCCAAAGCCAAGATCTGTGCATCGAAATCGTATTTTCGTCAAATCGAAGGTGCAGAAATCATCTTTTCTTCCCACCCTGTACATGACTCACACTTCTCGATTCTTGTGTTAACAGACACAGTGTGAACACTGGTTACACGCGCTGTTTCCATCCGATATGTATCGATATGTATTAATAACGCGGGCAAAAAAAAAGAAAAAAGAAAAAGAGAGAAAATGGTGATGTAATAACATCTCACGTCATCGCGTTCCACGATGCTACAACAATACGTCGAGCATCTCCTTCGGCCAGGGGATCGTGGGACAGGGACACGGGGATATTAATAAAGTTGCGTGCGCCGAGTGAAAGTGACATTGACGGGGAAAACGACGGTGCTAGGTAGCCGATAGCCGTGGTTATCGAGCCGAGAAGGTCGACGATGCACGGCCAGGTGAGAACAGTAACGGGGAAGTCGAGCTTCTTTCAGAAAACCGGGACGAGAGCCAGACCTTGTCCCAGTTTCCCGCCGATACGTGAAATCGCGAGATCGTTCAATTAACGCGTTCGAGAGCCACGCGAACTCCTTTTGTGAAACGGTTTCGTTCGTCGAAACGAAAGGAACGGGCGGGACGGATCGGCCGTTTATTAAATTCTCGTGAATGACCCCGGTGATGACATTTGAACAAATCGCGAGGTCGTCAACCAAGGCACGATCGCGATTTACCAGCGACCTTTCTCTTTTTCTTCTCTCGCCGACCATTAATCCGTCCATCAGCCATCGTCGTTCTTTCGACGTTGTTCAATGTCGTCCAATGTCGCGTCCTTGACTTGATTTTTTTCACCGCTTTTCACACAGTATCGAGTCCCCTGCTTGCCCTTACCGCTGAAGCATTTGGAGGAGAAGTCAAAGGCGAGTGTGCGCGCTTTTTCTACAATTCGTCGGCCTGCAGTCGCATGGGAATTAGTTTCGTTTCGTTGAATAAGCGAGAAGAGGGGGAGGGGAAGTCTCTCTTTTTTGGAAAAATGGATTGTCCCTCTCTCGTTTCCCTCGAGACCATTCTTTCCGCGCGTGACCCACATTTTAGCGATGCACACGCTTTTCGCCGTTTGACGGTCGCGAGGGAAGGTCGCGGCTGAAAAATCACGGTCGAAATTCAACGCAGGCACGAGCGAGTGCCTTGAAAGTGGTGTTTCAAACAACTTAAGAGCATTTTTGCCCACGTTTACGAGCATTGACACATTTTTCGATATATGCGTATGTATGTGTGTGTGTGTGTGTGTGTGTGTGTGTGTGTATGTGTATTACTAATATTAATGTAATATTATATAATCTGCATTAGAATCTAATATTAATATCTATAAATAAATGTATTATACAATTATATACAATTATGTAATTGTACAATTAGATATAATTGTATAGAATTATAATTAATTAAATTACGCGTCGATTTAAAAATTTTTAAATTCAGAGTCATATCACAAACATATCTTTTCATGAGCTACGTGATAGAATAGAGAAAAAAAGATCCACATAAAAAAAGAAATTGTACAATTATATATAATTGTGTACACTTGTATACAATTATAATTGATTAAATTACACATTAATTTAAAAATTTTTAAATCCACGATCATTTTAAAGTCATATCACAAATATATCTTTTCATGAACTAGGTGATAGAATAGAGAAAAAAAGATCCACACAAAAAAGAAATTGTACAATTATATATAATTGTGTACACTTGTATACAATTATAATTGATTAAATTACACATTAATTTAAAAATTTTTAAGTCCACGATCATTTTAAGGTCATATCACAAATATATCTTTTCATGAGCTAGGTGATAGAATAGAGAAAAAAAGATCCACATAAAAAAAGAAATTGTACAATTATATATAATTGTGTACACTTGTATACAATTATAATTGATTAAATTACACATTAATTTAAAAATTTTTAAGTCCACGATCATTTTAAGGTCATATCACAAATATATCTTTTCATGAGCTACGTGATAGAATAGAGGAAAAAGGATCCACATAAAAAAAGAAATTGTACAATTATAATTGATTAAATTACGCATCGATTTAAAAATTTTTAAGTCCATGGTCATTTTAAGGTCATATCACAAACATATCTTTTCATGAGCTACGTGATAGAATAGAGGAAAAAAGATCCACGTAAAAAAATGCCGATGATCTCGAAGAAAAACATTAAAAAATTATATTTTTAAAAAGACAGCTCCTCCATTCGATTCGTCTGTTCAATCAGTTTAAGTTACGTCAGGAGCTGAAGATCTTCGTACTATCGTTATTCGAGAAGATATTCAGGTGGCCTGAATTTTCGCGAAACACCCAGCACTGTATCATAACATTGTAATATAATAATAATGTAACATATAATTAACATACAATTAACGTGAGTAAAAATGGTGAAAAAGAATCGCGCAGCAACTGTACAAAAATCATTCGAGTCTATTGAGTAGAAAAATCTGCAAGACCACTCTAAAAATATTGTACAAATTGCTCGCTTACACTGATCTAGGGTTTCACTGTCAAATCTACGTTGCGAAATTTATATTTTTATAAAGTGGTGGGAAGTGATACCAAGTTTCGTAAAATCCTGCAACAGCTGTGAAATTTCATCAGAAGAAAGGGAAATTTGAGAAATTTCTACGTAAATTATTACACGAAATTAACACGATTGTCACATACAAATTATCACGTGTAAAAATTATGTAAACGTTTGGACAAAGCAGTCGAAGGATCGAACAGATCGATGACAGTGTCGTATCTGATGTGACGACTCGCTCGTGGAGAACAAGAGGAGACTCTCTCGAACGAAGAAAAGGACGAGATGGACGCCGGGAGAATAGCGGGATTAATTAAAGCGACACTGGAAATTCAATCGAATTAATTGACCTCCGAGAGAGCTTGGGGAGTCGAGAACATCGATTTGTGCCAGTGTATTATGGCCGGAGTGGTACGGTGATTTAGTGGGGGCCATCAAATTCGTGGCAAGACAGTGCCATTCAAAATTTAATGGAACTACCGGAAAGTTTTCGAATAAGGTAACCACGATTCAACTAACTTCCCTCTCTCTCTCTCTCTCTCTTGACTGTTCACTTCTTTTTTCCTACTCGAATCATCACGAATCGAGTTTCTCCCCCCCTTGAAGTTGACGAAGCCGCGGAATAATATTGAACGAAGCTTTTTCCTCTCAATCTCTCTGCCATTGTCCTGTTGTTTCCTCGCCGCGGAACGAACCGGGAAAGAGCAGGGTCGGAATCACCGACGCAGAGAACAATTGGTCAACGATTGGAGAGCCAACGATGAACTTTCCCTCAAGAGTCGAGGGCTTCAACTTCTCTGCAGCTTCCAGCCGTGATCTGGCGAGAGTCTCGCGGATTAGACGAAGAAACTACGATGTATCAAAAGCGAGGATGAATCCAGAGCCTGTGTAAGAACTTCTTCCCCCCTCCACCGCGAGCCACATTGAGTTTGCCACTCGATGAGCAACTCCCCCATTTTCTTTTCCTATCCAAGCCCTGTCTATTTGATTTAATTTTGAATTTAATTTCCTGCCATTGAGTATTTGATTTAATTTTGAATTTAACTTTCTCCCGCTGAGCATTTGATTTAATTTTAAAACTTTGTCAATTTATTTGTCAACGTGAAATTTCGTTGAAATTTCTGTTTGTAGAGATAACCTCTTTTTCTTTATGCGTGTAAGTTCAGATTTTCGTAATTTACACATTTATGGGGTAATTAATTTTTGTTATATATTATTACGTATTGTTATATATTATTCTCATGTTATTAGGGAAAGTTCTCTCTTCTTCAAACAATTTTAAAAAGCGAGGTCTCTACTTTACCAACCTCCGAATACTTTTTCCAAAAAACTGTCAAAATTTAATTTTAAACGCCTCCAAGATCATTGAAAAATTCTTCTCGTAATTAGATCTATTAGATCTTACACTTGCTGTACGATCATTGTCGTTTCGATGTACCTTGAACATTCAATCTTGGATTCAAGGGATCCTAACATTTTGACACTTAACCTCAATGTTTCAAGTTCGACAAAATCGGCGAGGAAGAATCGTACAGCAGATTTTAAGAGGTCGTTGTAGAAATGAGTCTTCGATCTTCACGATAGTTTTTCTGAATTTTCAGTTCGTTACGTGTTTTCGATTTCATACAACCTCATACGTTTCAATAAATACGGGAATGATGCTCCAACTCGATAGTTATCTATATTTTGTCTATATTTCGAAAACGAAGATGGATCGATTCATCTTTGGTGTGTAAAACCTTTTTTTTTTTTATTCGAACTGATTTCCCAAATATATTGGCAAAGTTGAGAAATGAAAATTAAATCAAGGAATTAAAATTAATAATTATAAATCAAAGCGCCAGCAGTAGCGGTTGAACTTATATTATAAGTTAATAATTAATAAACTTTATTAATATAAAATAATTTTATATAAAAATCAATAATTATAGGTGAAATTCAAATTATTGATATATTATAAATTTATATATTAAAAAATATGAAAATTAAATAACTAGGATTAGATACCCTATTATATTAATATAAAAAATAATTATATAATTAAATGTTGAATCATTAAATTAAAGTAATATGGCGGCCTTTTAATTGTTTTAGGGAAATTTGTTATTTAATTTGATAAGAAATACTTAAATTATATTTTTTACACCCGGTATATAAAACCACTTTCGATCTTACAGTTAGCGAAGGAGAAGGATTTTTCTATAATACTTTGAAGGTCCAGCGGCGTGTTTCCAAAAAAAAGTGTAATCCAAAAAAATTGTCTCAAATAAATATATAATATATAAATATATTATATTATTATTATAAAGTCATATTATTACATATTATAAATAATATATAATAGTAATACTATATTGACGATTTCATCGTTTCTGTAACCGAAAATTATCAGAACTTCTCGCGGATCAGAATTCCGTCGAAAATTCCACAGCGAGAAAAATTCGCCAGAGCGATTCCGATAGAATCGTTTTCGATTTAATTCGCGACAAATTGCGAGGTCACATACTTCCCGGCGACGTTTCAAACTCTTCCATTGGGGACGTTTTCCCTTTTGCTGCACCACGGTTTTCAAGAAATACAGCCGTGGCCTGAAAGCCGGCGAAAAATACGACGCACGTGCAGTACACGGTACGAAACGTCCTCAAGACCTTTCTCCTCGAAAAAGAAACGATCGCGACTATGCCAGCCATCGTAAATCCACTCTCATTCTCTCCGTTTCCTCCCCCGAAACTGCCGTTGGAAACGAGGCAATTAGCCCGGGCGCCTGTGTATTTTTCATTAACGGATTAATCGATTGCCGGAGGTCAAACGTCTGGTTTGAATCGCGTAGAACCAACACGTGGTTTGAGGAAAGCCCGTTTCGAAAACCAGATTCCGCAGACAGCGACGAGCTTGAAGCGTCGAGTGAAACAAACTAACGCGGTTTTCGCGTAAACTGAACTCTCAACTCAACTAAAAAAAAAAAAAAAAGTCGCAAACTGAAAGGGTAGTCGCAAAAGTCAGGATGTTAGTTCAAAATGGCGTTACATACACACTGAGAGTGAAAGGAGCGGATCATTTATATTATACTTGGCGCAAGTTTGTTCGTTGCAAATCAAACTGTAGCGAGAGTTGCGAAGATTTGTCAGGAATTTGCGAAGTTTCGCAATAATCGTGGAAATTTTCTTTACCTTGCTTAATCGTGGAAATAATGATCGACACTTGGTGATCCTGAATTGATGTGGCACTGGACAAGATACTAGAACAGTCGGTCACGTTTTTAAAACGTCCTCCCAATTTTAAAACTTTTGAATTTCGCTCGCGGTCTATAGGAACGTTTCTTTCGCTCGCCGAACGTTTTAGAATTATTTTTCAGTCGGATTGTTGATTGAAATTCTGTCAAAACCATGCCGTGAACAGCGTGAGAAATCCTACATTTCAAACGTCTGTATCTCTCTTTCCGCCTTTCTATGTTTCTCGACGTCTTTCTTCATCTTTCATCTAATTTGATTCTATTCCTAATTATCGTCGTCATCGAAAATCGTAAACTTTAATCGCTTCAATGTACACCAGATACGTCAGCTTTGATAGCTGAACTCGTTGAAACACACGTAGAGTGACATCTCGCGCGATCTGATCACACCAACAATCGACGACCATAATACCAGCATTGTACATTGTATTTGCATGTTAGTTTGGTAAAAATTAATTGACAAACTGAAACGAATCTGAAGGAGGGGGAAGGATTTCGGTGAATTTTCACTAGAGTAACAGGAGGAGTTCCGGCCGTTCTTGGCGGATCGCGGTTAACCCTTTCGATTCCAATTAAAACGAAAACGCGGCGAGAATAGGCGATGATGACGCGTAAATACCCGTGTTTCACTCGTAATTGCGCGAGATCGGCCGCCGCTTCAAGAGAGCAAACGAGCACGCGTTGCTGCTCGAATCGAGTCCGCAGACTCGTTAAAGCGGATGTGCCGATCAGGTTCGTGCATCCGGAGAAACCGCTGGTAAATGATACGCGGGAGATTAGTGTCGAAAGCTCGAAGAGAGAATGAAAGCAATTTCTGCGCTAGAAACTTTGGCAGAGTAATCGAAACGTCGTTTCGTCAGTTTTCGAGAAATTTTTCTTTTTTTTAAAGATCCTTCCCTGTTCTAACATTGTTTTTTCTTTTTTTTTTTTTAAATCAATTATTTCATGTCGCATTAACTTCATGGGTTATCAGCGACAACAGAAGGAGGGATTTTTTATATTTTTTTAATATATACTGTAGATCTTGGTGTGTTTCAGATATTGTAGTCTTTTGGTTTTTTTTAAATCAATTATAGTTGCGTCAACTTCATGGGTTATCAGCGACAACAGGAGGGATTTTTTATATTAATATTATAGATCTTGGTATGTTTCAGATATTGTAGTCTTTTGGTTTTTTTTAAATCAATTATAGTCGCGTCAACTTCATGAGTTATCAGCGACAACAGAAGGAGGGATTTTTTATATGTATATTATAGATCTTGGTGTGTTTCAGATATTGTAGTCTTTTGATTTTTTTTAAATCAATTATAGTCGTATCAATTTCATGGAGTATCAGCGACAACAGGAGGGATTTTTTATATTAATATTATAGATCTTGGTATGTTTCAAATATTGTGGTTTTTTGGTTTTTTTTAAATCAATTATAGTCGCATCAATTTCATGGGTTATCAGCGACAACAGGAGGGATTTTTTATATTAATATTATAGATCTTGGTGTGTTTCAGATATTGTAGTCTTTTGATTTTTTTTAAATCAATTATAGTCGCATCGATTTCATGGGTTATCAGCGACAACAGGAGGGATTTTTTATATTAATATTATAGATCTTGGTATGTTTCAGATATTGTGGTTTTTTGGTTTTTTTTAAATCAATTATAGTCGCGTCAACTTCATGGGTTATCAGCGACAACAGGAGGGATTTTTTATATTAATATTATAGATCTCGGTGTGTTTCAGATATTGTAGTCTTTTGGTTTTTTTTAAATCAATTATAGTCGCGTCAATTTCATGGATTATCAGCGACAACAGGAGGGATTTTTTATATTAATATTATAGATCTCGGTGTGTTTCAGATATTGTAGTCTTTTGATTTTTTTTAAATCAATTATAGTCGCATAAATTTCATGGGGTATCAGCGACAACAGGAGGGATTTTTTATATTAATATTATAGATCTTGGTATGTTTCAGATATTGTAGTTTTTTGATCTTTTTTAAATCAATTATAGTCGCATCGACTTCATGAGTTATCAGCGACAACAGAAGGAGGGATTTTTTATATTAATATTATAGATTTTGGTGTGTTTCAGATATTGTAGTCTTTTGGTTTTTTCTAAATCAATTATAGTCGCGTCAACTTCATGGGTTATCAGCGACAACAGAAAGAGGGATTTTTTTATATGTCGTTGTAGATCTTGGTGTGTTTCAGATATTGTAGCAGACTTGATGACATTCCACTGTCAATTAGATTATCTTTTAGGGTGGGCTTGACTCTCAGTTGTCTTCTTAGCAGTAGGTATACTTCGCGCTGTAGTATGAGGTGGTTTATTGTTTAGAGTCGTCTTGCACCGTCTCGCAAAATGGTTGGTCTCCTTTGGTGAGTACGTATTTGTTACTTCCGTGTTATGTCCGACTATTATTCTTGATATTACGACTTGGTCACGTCTTTTCAGAGTGAGTGGTATCTTACGTTCTTGTGAAAGTCATTTTTGATGATTAGCAGTCGTGGTTTCACTAACAATAAGCTAACTTTTTCATTCGTTGTTCCAATGGTTGATTTTTTGCTTCAGGTGGACAAGTAGAAAATCGAGTGGTAGATTTGTATAGTTGTAGGGGATTGTCGAATTTGCTGCTTCCTTAGCAGCTTTGGCAGCTCTCTCGTTCATTTTTCAATTCCTGTGTGGAATGGGACCCATGTTACTGTAATTGAGTTATTGCTTTTTATTGATTCGATGTAGACGTTTTGGCATTCGTGGATGGTTGTATCGTTTGTCCATTGGTTTAGAATTGAGGCGATAGCATTTGTGCAGTTCACTGAATTTTCTATTGTGGTATTTAGATGTGGTTTCACATGTTTTAGTGTGTTAAGTTCGGCGATCAGGATGGTGGAGACGTGTCTTGGTGGAGCTTGACTTTTGCGATTGAATATTGCTGTAGACGTATATCTGACGAAAAAATGGCTTTCAGCATTTAACGATCAGACATTTGGAAATATAATCCTAGTGTCTTGAATTTTAATTCAAGATTTTCCTTCACAATATAGTTTCAGTACAAACTATTTTTAAAATTACTTCGAAACTATTTAAAAACTACCACTTGGCATTGACAATTTGACTGAAGATTTTGATTTCGCGTATTTCAATTGAAATAAAATACGCGTTGTTCGAAGTTTCTCTCTGGTTTCTTGATTCCGACATAAAGTCTACTTTATGGCATTAATTGTAGAACACAACGTGTACCCGATTTTTCTTTGTTCCTTTTTTTCACGAACTCCATACGTTCGATCCAATTTTTCACTGTATTTTTATGTAATTGGCGCTCAATTTTCATCAGTGCACTTCTCTGGTTCGCGTGGATTTTATCTCTCGCTTTTTAAAAATTTTCGTGAAAGAACGATCAACAGTGTTCAATCGCACGATCCAGGTAGTCGATTGAAGTCTCCCCTTCGTGAAATTGAACGAAAATAAACTCAAACATGGCTTGATTTTTAAAAAATAAATTCTAGCACACGTTATTAATTTCTCGACACTTTTAATTTAACGTTATTAATTTCTTAAGACTTACGGTGAGTGTCACATAGCACACTCGACTTTGGTCGATCGATAAAAATGATAAACAAACACTAGAACAATCCGCATCAAAATATTCTACATATAAATCATCGTAATTTAATTGACGATCAAAGCAAACAGGCTTGTACAATTATGTACAAACTGGAAATTAATATTAATCTCGACAGGTCTGAAATCAATCGCACTGATGGATTCGATCGTTACATCGTTAAAATGACATAATCGTTATTTATAAAATTTCCACTGACGGTAGTTGCAATAAATGATACATATTTCTCACACGTCCCGTCAGAAAAGTATTTGTTAAGAGCAAATGAATGACAGTGAATCTCTAACAGTCCGATTATCGACAGTTGCAAATACAGAAGAAACGCTCGTTCGAAATTAGAGAATACGAATTTTCGAATATCACTATCGCTGGTGCACTCTCTTTCTCTCTCTCTCTCTCTCTCTCTCTCTCTCTCTCGAGTTTCCAACAGCGACACTGGCGAACTAAAGCAGAAAAGAAAATTAACACTTCGGCGCTGCGCCGCGTGTTTTAATTAGCGAGTTTGCGTTTAAAGCCGCCAGGCAAAAATTACAGTTGCCGCAAGCTTCCTTGGACAGGTTCCAAGTTCCGCGGGGAAGTTTCGAAATTTTATCTCGTTCCGTCTCCCTCTCGAATCGCTTGATGCTAAAGGAGCATCGTTCAGAGGTGACGAACAAACTGAGAGAACACGAGAGCGTGCACCTGCAGGCTAGATAACCGACAAAATCAAAGTTGAAAGAGTCGAGGGCTTTCAAAACCGCTCCGATCCGATTTTACACAGCTTTCGCTGGCAGGCCTTCGCGTCGCGACTGTTTCCACGCGATTTCTATCTCCTCTATACAGGATGTCCCTGAAGGTATTACGGTAGTATATGTGGAGGGAAATGGATGTGATTCCACGCGAATAAATAAGTCAAAAACGAAGAATAAAATTTGTTGAGAGTAACTTCGTTTCCGAGTAAAGTTCGAGATGTTGAACGTGCATTTAACGACGGAGTGTACATGACTGAATCTTACGATGCAAATCACTTACAAACATTCGTAATGTTGATTAGTCATTAACACTAGAACTACCAAATTGGTCAAAATGACCAATAATTTATAATTTCTGTTAGATATTTTATAGACGTAGTATCACTATATTATTGAATGTTTAAATAATTTTTTTATAGACGTAGTATAACTGTATTATTAAAAGTTTGTAAATAATTTTTTTTACAGACGTAGTATCACTGTGTTATTAAAGATTTAAATTTATCTTTTTTATAGACGTAACATCATTGTATTATTAAAGGTCTAAATAATTTTTTTTACAGACGTAGTATCACTGTGTTATTAAAGATTTAAATTTATCTTTTTTATAGACGTAACATCACTGTATTATTAAAGGTTTAAATAATTTTTTTATAGACGTAGTATAACTGTATTATTAAAAGTTTGTAAATAATTTTTTTTACAGACGTGATATCACTGTATTATTAAAGGTTTAAATAATTTTTTTTATAGACATAGTTTCACTACATTATTAAAGGTTTAAATAATTCTTTTTACAGACGTAATATCACTGTATTATTAAAGGTTTAAATAATTTTTTTATAGACATAATATCACTGTATTATTAAAGGTTTAGATAATTTTTCG
This sequence comes from Tetragonisca angustula, assembly GCA_036937485.2. NCBI lineage: Eukaryota > Metazoa > Arthropoda > Insecta > Hymenoptera > Apidae > Tetragonisca > Tetragonisca angustula. The sequence continues at coordinate 191,143 of JAWNGG020000323.1, forward strand.
TAAAATATATAAATGAAAGCTTATATACATTGCATTATTATAAAGTTTCTCTATTCCTTTTACTGTGATGTGTCTGACGGAAATTTTATGTTTTAATCATCAGTAGTTCTAGTGTTAATACCTATTTACTTGGAACGAGTTTAGAAATGAAAATAAGATATGTCTATAAGCTACTTCACATTAGGTGCACGCGTACTCGAAGAATGATCGAAGCTGACTTCCTCGAAAACGAAGCCACAAAACAAAGAAATTATTCCTCACTTTTAACTTACCTTTTTTCACGTAGCAATCACCTTCTTTTCGCTTCTGCAGAGACATTCTGTAGTTCTTCAAAAATGCGATACAAATCCCCTCGATGAATATTTTTTCGAATCGCTTTCGAATTTGCTCTCTCTCTCTATCTCTATCTCTATCTCTATCTCGCTGGTTGCGATGCAAATGAAATTTGCAGAAAGTTCCCCGTCGAGAAAACGTGCGTTCATAAAAATTCCGCGCGAGCGAGCAGTTTCCAAATGGTTCTCTGTTCGAAGGAAATTCCCGCAACGACGGCGCGAATAAACAGAATAATAAACAGATAATACGCGCAGCGTTACAGAATCCGTTGCAGAAACGAAATTCCGTCCTGCCAGTTCACGCGATTCTTTTTTTTTTCTTCTTTTTCTTTTTTCTGCTTTGACAATACGAAACCAGCTTCCATTCGCAGGCAGGTACAGTTGTTTTGCAATTTCGTTAATCCCTGGCCTCGTGAAACATGCGATTCAACGTGGCATAGGGTTATATATATATTTATAAAATTATCGTATTTCCTATAATATACAATGAAAATAAAATATTATACTAATTGTATATAAGATATGAATGTAATCAAATATTTATACGTATGTATAAAAAATATTTGTAAAATATCGTATTCTGCAATTATACAATAAAAGTAAAAAATATTACATTAATAATATAGAAAATAATTTATAATTTAATATATTATATATATATTAATATTAATATATATACATGTTAAAACGTTTTGGATAAATACGTTGCGTCTACATTGGCGGGTGGATCGGCGAATCTCGTGGCTTCGAGATGGGCGACGTTCGATTTTAAATTTTAAATCGACGTCAGGCGATTTACGAACTTTTGGGACGAACGAAGTTCGTGAAACGTAAGAACGTATGAACGATAAAAGGAAACCATGTGAAAATATAAAAGTCTTTCGGAAGGAACGATGATCAAAAAATGGATAACAAGGGATAATGGACTTTTCGAGAGTTTTCAACTGGAAAAATGCCACTTGTCTTAGCACTTAGGTTTACGAGCCATATTTCAAATTGACGAGCGAATGAAAACACGCGGTTTCCTCGAATACGTCGATTTAATTATTTTTTAGAAACAACTTAATTACACTGTCAATTTGTAAATTTATTTACACGTTTGGTTGCTATTTCTTTTCAAGCTTTTAATACTATTTTCTTTTTCATGTAAAATTACGTCCATTTGTAAATTGTAAATTGTAGAAACCAAGAGATTAAGAAACTACTTATACTCTATTAACTATAACAATAACCTTCGAGTTGTAATACCCGTAGCAGGAATTATGGTTTCGTTTTGAAAGGAGAAGCAAGACGAATTTGAACTTCCAATTTTAGTTCCTCAAACCGAAGATTACTAAATGCAAATTACACAAATATAATGTTGACACGATACGACACGTTACAAATAACAATTAAATTCGATCGTACAGGAATGAGAGGAAATAAAATGAAACGAAAAGAAACATTTCAAACAAATACTTTCGCCAGTCTGAATATCCTTTCGTGCAAGACACAAGGAAGGAAGCTTCCCTCCAACAGAGTAAAACATTTTACTTTTAAAAGTGCGTACATACGTAATTCGAAATCAATTCTTCCCTACTTTTTGGTTATTCGAAGCAATATTTCACCTCAGCTCGGGTGGGAATTGCACCGGTTTATCGATCTTGCCGGCGCGCGGCCGGAAAACGCGGCTGTATTTTAACGAGAAAGATCAAAAGATCGCGTGTGGGGGAATCGTCGCCAAAGCCGCGATCAATTAAAATCGGACGAATGGAACAGGCACGAAAAAGGGTAGGTACGCAATTAAAAGACGTTCGAGAGAATCGCCTCGGTATTTACAGGAGAGCTGTTCGATGCGCAAGACCTTCTCCCCCGCTTTCTTATTCATCGGCCATTAAAGCTCGCCTATTAAAAGTTATTTACAGACGTCGGTGGCTCGTTTCGCCAATTTTACAAGCCAATCCCTCCTGGCTCCCATGCTCCTCGTTTATTCGTTCTCTAGCCGGTACGATGTTGCGTCGTAAATTAATAAGTTTCCAGCTAACGACTGTTCGAAACGAACGACACGCGTTTTACGAACTGATTATCGACACGCCTCGTTATTAAAAGTCACTAGGGATAGATTTCCAATCATCTCGATCCCAAGGGGTTTTGAGGTTAAACACGATTACCTATTACCGGAAGATGACTTTGTCATCGTCCCCACTTTCTGATTAAATTCTCTTTTTATCGAAACATTCTCTTGCGTGTGAGTGTCAAATGTCGAACTTTTCGTGAAAAAAACTGATTATTTGTTTAAACTTGCCAATACTGCAGATGCTAGTACCATTTGTTCGTAGATTAATCAAAGTGAAAATATGTTCCTTTTTTTTTAATATATCAGGTCGTTCCAAGAGTTTCTTTCGTTTTGTTAATGAATATTTTACGTCTTAGAAATCACTAGGGCTTAATTCCGTCAAACTCGCGATTTTCTCGATTTTGAGGTTAAACACAGTTCTTTTACCAAAAGGTTTGTCAGCCTGGATAAATCGTATATAGAAAAGCGAAAATATGTTCTTTTTTAATATATTATATCGTTCCAAGAGTTTCTTTCGTTTTATTAATGAATATTTTACGTCTTAGAAATAACTAGAGCTTAATTCCGTCAAACTCGCGATTTTCTCGATTTTGACGTTAAACACAGTTCTTTTATCAGAAGGTTTGTCAGCCTGAATGAATCGTATATAGAAAAGTAAAAATATGTTCTTTTTTAATATATTAGATCGTTCCAAGAGTTTCTTTCGTTTTATTAATAAGTATTTTCCGTATTAAAAGTCATTATGGGTAGATTCTGTCAAACTTGCGATTTTCTCAATTTTGAGGTTAAACACAGTTCTTTTACCAAAAGGTTTGTCAGCCTGGATAAATCGTATATAGAAAAGTAAAAATATGTTCTTTTTTAATATATTAGGTTGTTCCAAAAGTTTCTTTCGTTTTATTAATGAATATTTTCCGTATTAAAAGTCATTATGGGTAGAGTCTGTCAAACTTGCGATTTTCTCAATTTTGAGGTTAAACACAGTTCTTTTACCAAAAGGTTTGTCAGCCTGGATTAGTCGTATATAGAAAGGCGAAATTATGTTTTTTTTAAATATATTAGGTTGTACAAGAGTTTCTTTCGTTTGATTAATGAATATTTTACGTGCCAGAAATTACTAGAAATAGATTCTGTCAAACTCGCAATTTTATCGAATTGACGGTTTTGAGGTTAAACACGGTCCTCTTATCAGAAAGTTTGTTATCATCCCCACTCCGTGACCAAATTCTTTTTTTATCAAAATATTTTCTTGCAGAAAATATTGACACCGTGTGTAAGTGCCAAACTTTTTAAAAGGAGGAAATTTATTCAAACTTGCAAATACTACAGATACTAATACCGATGTTTTTCCTAGATTACATAAAATAATCGAAAATATGTTGTTTTTTTTAATATAATCCAAGAGTTTCCTTCGTTTTATTAATATATAACGCATGCACAGTATTTTACGAGTTATGTTAAAAATCGTTAGTAGGTTGATTCGATGAAACTCGCGTTCTTTTCGATTCGGAGATTCTGAAGTGTCGAGCAGTCGAACACAGTCCTTTCTATCGCAACATTGTCTTATACATTCGCTGGAATTTCCCAAGTTCATCGGGGACCCGATTCGGTCATAAACCACGGGCTATTTGCTCTCGAACGATATCGAAATCGCCTCGTTTCGAACACGCTCGGCCACGCGAAAGTTTGATCGTTTCGTAATAGATGAATTCGCGAGGCAAAGGGACGAATCGGTCAACGAACGTTCTCGAGGGTGGGTATTGCAACGAAATTTGCAGCGAGCGTAATTCTATCGGGCGAAAGAGCACGCGTCCCACGTAATTGCCGAGGGGAACGACAATAATATAACATATTTTCCCTTTTCTATAATGGCTCGGGCTGGCGACGAAAAATTGATATTTCGAGCGGGGGCTGAGAGCGGACGATGGCGAAAGAGACGGAAAAGGGGCACGGTCCTCGGCGGAATTGTTTTTATTACCATTTTATTGGATCTCCCTTTGACGAGGGCGAGCCAGCACAAAAGGAGCGAGCGTTTCGATGATGGTACCGCGAACGCTCCGGCTCGGTTACCACCGCTGACAGTCCCACGGGGATTCCACGCGATCACGGTGTGGTGCAATTCTATGGCGTGGTTTTCGCAAAAAATTCGCGAAAAGAAATAATCAAGAAATAATGAAAAATTATTCGTTTGACTTTTCGTCAAAATTTTATCAACCGTTTGACGTTCATTTAATATGTTGTAATGTTTAATCTAGCGACGTTTCCACTAGAATTAATAGCTTTGGTACTCAGGTGTGCGAGATACTCAGAAAAATGAAATTGCCATTTCTTGTGAGTTGCGGTGCTGGGTAAAATAGCATTTTGACTGAAATATAAATGTGAAATATATCTATGGAGATTACTTTCTCCGATACTCACGAGATAGAGCAAAATTATGAGCAGTGCCGCGTAAAATAGTATTTTAAATGAAATGTAAATATATTTATAGAGATTACTTTCTTTGATACCCATGAGATTTGTAGAGATTATCTTTTCTGATACCCACGTGAGATGGAGCAAAATTACGTGCAATGCTGGGAAATAGTATTACATATAAATATATAAATAATGTAAATAATATATATAACAATAATATATAAATATATAAATAATATATATAATTATAATATATAAATATATAAATAATATAAACAATATATATAATATATATAAAAATAATATATAAATAATATAAATAATATATAAATATATAAATAATATATATAATAATAATACATTTATAGGGATTATTTGGTGACCCAAAGGTCAGAGCAAAATAACGAACAGTGCTAATAACGTAATAATAGCATTTCAATTAAAAACATAAACACGTTTGCAAAGATTATACTCCACACAGTGTTCCATTTGATTTCAAATAATTATTTGTTTTCGTTGATCGAAAGGGTTATTCGAGATTTATTTCAATCCACAAGTACACGAAACTCGGCCTGACCAAACTAAATTCCCAAACGACATGACATCCGAATGAACGACATTAGAACAGAAATTAGAAGGGTTCAAATTTTCATTCAAAGAAATGGAAAAACGATTCTGCTGTAAGAGGCTCGCGTAGGAACGAACGATGACCGTAGTCAGACGTAGCAGAAATTAATCGACGGTGGATGAACGAAGCCCAGTCTTATTTCTCTTTCGTTCGACGAACGTTCAGATTCGAATCGGCAAAGTTGGGTCTAATCCCGCGAAACTTGGACGACCGCCTCGTTCCTCGATCTCCTCTGTTTGAACGCGTGCGAGCGAGTAGAGGTGCCCGTTGGCCGGCGTCGCAGCCATTTCGGTACACAGCCGGTGGATACGTTCCACCCTTGCGGCTTACAGCCGCGGAGGTCGGGAAGTTCGAAAACTGTTTCCGAAAGGATTTTCCGCGGTCCAAGAGTTCCGACAACTTCTCCAGCAATTGTGCCCCGCCCTTAATTGCTCCGTCTCCGAATTCCTTTCCGGGGCTTTATGCGAGAGCTTCGCGAGAGGAATTTCGTGGCACGTGATCGGTCGGGCAGGCTATCGATTTTATCGATAAGTATCCTATATACAGAAGAGAAGGAAGAAACGAGCGAGGAGAAAAGAGTTCACGTGATCATTTTACTATGATTTGTATCGACTTCCGGGGTCGAATAATTTCTTTTTAACATCGACTCGCTTCTCGTGGCTGTCGTTGCTTGTCAATCGGAAGCCGCTGACTTCGCTACCCGTTTCCTATGTGTGTTTTAATCCCCGTTACGCCACAAATCGGATCGATAAATCGATCCGACAGACGCCGTGGCAGGCAACGCTCGCTAGCGAGAGCTCTCTTTTACGAGTGTAATTGCACGAGACACTTCGTACACCGAAATTTCATCGGTGCAGCGTTAACGAGACGCGTTCGTCGCGATTACGTTGGAGAAGTTTGAAGCAGGTCGGAAGCGTTTAATGCAGGTGCATGTCCCGTCTGGGTTCATCAGACAACAGAGGCATATAGTAATGTCACTCTTTGACGACGAACTTTAATGTCGTTTCTTTTTACGAAATTTTATTTTATTTAAGAGTTATGTACTGTTTTAATCTGTAATGTAATCTCCATCGTTATTGACAATTCTTGCCCATCTGCCAGACAAACTTTTTATTCCCGTTTTTGTTTTTTTTTTTTTTTTTTTTTTGTAAAATGAGAGTGATTTTGAAGTAAAATGTTAATTAAATTTGAAAGAAACAGCATTACTTATGGATATTATCATTGTCTTAAAAGTTGCTTTTGGGCACGTGAAAAGATTAAACTGTAATGTTAATAGTTTTTCCAAGTTTTTTCAATGCAATGTTTTCCTCGACGTTTCCTACCAGAATAAAATATTAATCTGTGTGTACACTTTGAAAAATTATTAATTTAGGAGAGAAAGAGATATTTTAACTACAATTCTGCGAAATTTTATTAAATATTGTATTAAATATATTTATTATATATTATGTATAATATTTAAATACATATTAAATTTATTTGATGCAATATTTAATAACGATATTAATAATAATGATTTTATTAAATATTGTATTAAATATATTTATTATATATTATGTATAATATTTAAATACACATTAAATTTATTTGATGCAATATTGAATAACGATGTTAATAATATTATGTATAATATTTAAATATATATTAAATTTATTTGATGCAATATTGAATAACGATATTAATAATATTATGTATAATATTTAAATATATATTAAATTTATTTGATACGATATTGAATAAAATAAATTTAACACGCAATATTTTACACCATGAAAATTTTCTTGGGAAAACATCGGAATCTGTAAATAGAATAGCAATCAAACTTCGTTCGATCTTGACGTAGGACGTTCCTCGCGGTTGTTACACGCATGTTTGAACGATTTCGCAAAGTTCTAATTTGCAATGGATGTTGTTCTGTCAAACGAACGTAACACGATCCTACGAATTCAAATATACACAGACAAGTTTGCACAATGCACGTAGGTGAATGGTTAAACAAGTAAACCTCATCTGATCGAGCCAATATTAATCTACCGTCGTGTTGTTTCGTGTACACTCTGCTAACAACAGATCTAACAGCCAAATCGGACACTTACGTGGAAACACCGATTTGTTGGCAATGGTCGTTTACAATTTTCGCCATCGGTGGCCAAACAAAAGCGAAGGTGGTAATTGTAGTCCGACGAAAGTGAAAAATTGTCGACAACTTCGTCAAAGATCATATAACGATGACACTTGGTCTCGTTTTCGAAGCATGAAGCCTTTATTTCGAAAATCCTCGGTTCTTTCTTTCACGAAAGTTGTAAAAATTTAAAAAAATTGCACTGATTTCGAGGATTGAATGAATCCTTCAAATTCGCTGTACAATCTTTTTTTGTCATTTTATCGAGTCGAATTAGGAATTAAGAATTTCTTGAATTTTTGCCGCATTATTTTCATAAAATGATTTCGATAAAATGACCAAAAAAAGAAAAGAAGGAAAATAAATTTTCAGAGAAGGCTTCAATCTTCAAATCTGTTATAGATTTATCCGTGAAAAGAAAAGTCTTTCAATATTCTTACATCGCGTGGTACATAGTCTCGAAGAAACTAACTACGTTTACTTTACTATAAATCTTCCTAGCATGTAAAAACATTGAAAAATTCTGTTTCATGGCTGAATCCAACGCGTGTTTGAGGATTAAAGTTTCTCCTTTGCCCTTGAAACCCGCTGTACGATTTTCCCTTACCATTTTATCGACCTTGAAATGTTAGATGGATTAGATGACCAAAAACTTACGATTTTCATTTTACCTGAATTTCTGTCGTTTGACCCTAGTATTCAGTGTCCAATAAAAAACTAAAACTAAAAATAGAATAATAATAAAAATAGAAAACAAAAAATTGTACAATTTTCATTTTACCTGAATTTTTGTCGTTTGACCCTAGTATTCAGCGTCCAATAAAAAACTAAAACTAAAAGTAGAATAATAATAAAAATAGAAAACAAAAAATTGTACAATTTTCATTTTACCTGAATTTCTGTCGTTTGACCCTAGTATTCAGCGTCCAATAAAAAACTAAAACTAAAAGTAGAATAATAATAAAAATAGAAAACAAAAAAATTGTACAATTTTCATTTTACCTGAATTTCTGTCGTTTGACCCTAGTATTCAGCGTCCAATAAAAAACTAAACCTAAAAGTAGAATAATAATAAAAAATAAAACAAAAAAATTGTACAATTTTCATTTTACCTGAATTTCTGTCGTTTGACCCTAGTATTCAGCGTCCAATAAAAAACTAAACCTAAAAGTAGAATAATAATAAAAATAGAAAACAAAAAATTGTACAAGTTTCAAGTTTGTCGTTGCAAAAAAAAAAAAAAAAAAAGAAAGAAAGAAACTTCGATCTTCGACACCATATTGGAATAAATCAGAAAGAAAATTTCTCAATGCTCGAATTTTTCGAGAGGAGTAAAGTTATCTTTACTGTGCAAAGTTCTCGTCACAGAGAACAAATTCATCGATCAAGATATTAATCAAAATAGAGATTCGATTTAAAAACGAGACTAAAAAGTAAACTGTTGACGACAATGAAATCATCAATGATAATTTTCCATTGTTTCACTGGATACAGTTTTGCATTGCACGACTGCAACTGACGAAAGCAGACAATTGACACACTCTCGAACGAGTTTATCAACGTTCTCGAACGTAAACGCTCGATAACTCGGGCGGTTGAATTAATTAGCCCGGTGTTGAAAAGTGCAGAGTGTTTAGAGTTTGTCTGGTCGGGGGGGGGGAGGGGGAGAGGAGGGCACCGTGTATAATTGAAAGGAACGCGTGCTCTTCGCCGCTGGCTGTGCCGCGCTTTCATCGCGCCACTGTGCTGCAACTAATTAGCAACGGTAGCGGTTAGGTTTCACGATGCGCCTAATTCGTTTATGCAGGCCGCACACGCCTCCCCCCCCCCTCCACCCTATACCTTGCATCGAACCAGCCGATCGCTTTAGAAATTCGACTATGCATCGACTCCCCTGTCGGAGAAAATTATTGTTAATTGCGAAACTTCGGCGTAAACGTTTGCACGACGCGTTGCGATCTGTACTTTCATTGGTTCAACGCTCCTCCCGCCGGAACGTTTGAACTTGCGAGAGTTGCGCGTGTCGTCGTTATGGAACGTTGCTGCAATTTTCGATTGTTAACCCGAGGTCGATTTCAACGACTGATTTCAGACTTAATTTCGTCTGTTTTTTTTTTACAACTGCTCGAGTGATATTCTTAAGGTGTTCTTGTCAGAATTAATATTAATTCTTATGAGTGTCATATATTGTATAAATCTGTGTAATTCTTGTAAGTGTAATATAGTATAAATCTATTCTTATAAGTATAATATAGTATAAAACTTTAATTATCATTCGTATGTATTGTAGAATATTTTGATATTGTTGTTCCCCGGTGTTGATAGATATTTTCATTTATTTATTTGTATTTGTATGTTTTTGTTAATCGGTCAAATTCGAACGATTTCAGACTTTCGTTCTTTTATACTTATAGGTATTCTATTCGAAATTAATTTCTATTTGAACAGAGATGTAATTATATAAATCTATTTATTTTAATCCTCATTTGGATTACAATAATTTTCACGCAGGTTGTTCCCCAGTATTTTCATTTATTTATTTATACTAATAATTTCGTTGACTAACCAAACTCGAGTGCCAACGGAACAGATACAAAGTCGAACGTCAAATTCGGGCGATCTCAGACTTTCGTTTTCCACAACTACTTAAACGATAGGATTCTATTCAAAATTAATTTCTATTTGAACAGAGATGTAATTATATAAATCTATTTATTTTAATCCTCATTTGGATTACAATAATTTTCACGCAGGTTGTTCCCCAGTATTTTCATTTATTTATTTATACTAATAATTTCGTTGGCTAACCAAACTCGAGTGCCAACGAAACAAATGCAAAGTCGAACGTCAAATTCGGGCGATCTCAGACTTTCGTTTTCCACAACTACTTAAACGATAGGATTCTATTCAAAATTAATTTCTATTTGAACAGAGATGTAATTATATAAATCTATTTAGTTTAATCTTCATTTGGATTACAATAATTTTCACGTACGACATATACGGTTGTTACCCAATGTTTTCATTTATTTATTTCTACTAATAATTTCGTTGACTAACCAAACTCGAGTGCCAACGAAACAGATATAAAGTTCGAACGCGCATCAAGGACAGACGCGATAACGTTTCATCTTAAAGCTTCGTCAAAAGAGGCTTGAGAGTCACGTTTAGAGGACGGGAGGGAGCGAAGGGCGCGCGTGGCGAACAGACGCGGAAACCGCAGAAGCGTGCGCGTCGGTTCGGTGAAGTTTTAGGAAAGCTTGTGAATGCGCGCGTTCCTGAAATAGAAAAGATCAGTCCGAGCGCCGCGGGCTCTCAAGCAACGTCCGCGTTTAATCTCATGATCCACTTAGGACACGGCGGCAAGCACGAGGCCGTCTCTATTCAAACGACCGGCCACGCTACCGCCCAGCTCTCTAAATGTTTCAAAGAGCCGCGGGGGAAACCCGCGCGCGTACATTTGCAAAGCTCGAATTCGAATATCAGCGTTCGACCTCGTCGAACTGAATATTTTTCCCTGTCCAAAACCCTGTTGAACTCTCACCGACGGACGGAGAATTCGGAGTATCAAAGACCATTCAACATCTTGTCTACGAGATCGTTCGTCGATTTTCTTCTATCGAAGAAAGAGAGAGAGAGAGAGAGAGAGAGAGAGAGAGAGAGATTGGCCCGTTTCCATTATTAATTTCGTTCCGGATAAATCGTGCGACTCGTTACGTTCGTGCATCTTTTTCAACTACTTGCGCTGGCAACTGATTGCCGACCATAACGAGTGATCAGACCGTATAATTCGTCTGGTTTTCGTTTTTCTACTCGTCGGATAGAAATTATTGAGAGGTAACAAATTTATGATTCGTTTTTCCTGGGTTATATTTCAATATACTTGAAATTAGTATTTCCTCAGTATTGGGAATATATTTTGCCTTAATACGAATGGTATAATAATAATATTAGTATAATAATAAAAGTACAATAGTATAATAGTAGTACAATAATAGTATAATAATATACAGAATCTCGTTTCCCTGAAAACCAACATGCTTCAACACAGTTCCATTAAACGCGTTGACCACTTTCGCTGGCAACTGATTGCGGACCATAACGAGTGTCCAAACCGTATACAATAATTCGTCGTTTCCTTTCTGTACTCGTCGGTATAATATCACTGGATAGAAATTATTGAGAAGTAACGAATTTATTTCCTTTGCCTGGGTTATATTTCAATATACTTGAAATTAGTATTTCCTCAGTATCGAAAATATATTTTGCCTTAATACGGATAGTATAATAATAGTATTAGTATAATAGTATGATAGTATACGAATTGTATAATAATAGTGCAATAATAGTATAATAATATTCAGAACCGTAGAGAATCTCGTTTCCCTGAAAACCACATTTTTCAACACAGTTCTATTAAACGCGTTGACCACTTGCGTTGGCAACTGATTGCGGACCATAACGAGTGTCCAAACCGTATACAATAATTCGTCGTTTTCTTTCTGTACTCGTCGGTATAATATCACCGGATAGAAATTATTGAGAAGTAACGAATTTATTATTCCTTTGCCTGGGTTATATTTCAATATACTTGAAATTAGTATTTCCTCAGTATCGAAAATATATTTTGCCTTAATACGGATAGTATAATAATAGTATTAGTATAATAGTATGATAGTATACGAATTGTATAATAATAGTGCAATAATAGTATAATAATATTCAGAACCGTAGAGAATCTCGTTTCCCTGAAAACCACATTTTTCAACACAGTTCTATTAAACGCGTTGACCACTTGCGCTGGCAACTGATTGCGGACCATAACGAGTGACCAAACCACAGTATACAATAATTCGTCTTCTTTTTCATCGGTATATCAATGGATAGGAATTACTGAGAAGTGATAAATTTATCATTTGCTTTGCCTCGGTTATGTTTCGATATACTTGAAATGAGTATATTGAAATTATTTTCTCAGTATTGGGAATATATTTTTCCTTAATACGAACAGTAACATCTAGAAACGTTCAGAATCTCTAGCAGAATCTCTCCTCTACCTGAAAATCGCATTTTTAAACACAGCCCTATTAAACGCCTTCACCACTTGCGCTGGCAACTGATTGCGGACCATAACGAACGACCAAAACCGTATACAATAATTCGTCACTTTCTTTTCCTCGGTCGGTATGACATCACTGGATAAAAATTAATTAATCAGTGACAAATTTATCATTTGCTTTGCCTGGGTTGTACTTAAATATACTTGAAACCGAGAAAACATTGCAATAATAAAGTATATTTGGGACAAAAAGTTCCAGCGCAAGAGGTTAATACGCCTCGTCATGGTGACTTTCATCGTTTCCCCGGAACCACTCGTGACTCGGTAATTTTCTCCCTTGCTCCCGGAAAGAGAGGGTTTTCTTTTCTTGTTTCGTTGTACTTCTTCTCTCTCTCCTTCATTTTCTCGATTTAACGTTCTTCCGCGATTCTCATTAAACGCGGCGATTAAAGAAAGAACGAACGACCGTGGGACGGAATCAGAGAGCGGCGAGGATCTCGCAATTACGATCACACTGTCGGCTCGTTTCCCCGGAAGCTCGAGATACCGAGATACTGAGCGAAACGATATTCGCGCGGAGGGATGGGGGGAGGAAGAGAAGAAATAACGCGATCCCGATTCGGCTGCAAACGAACCTCGCCAGACTAAATCGAGAGATTCCCCGTTTAACCGGTCAGATTACGGTTGCCTCGAGATATCTTTTTCTTTTTCTTTTTTTTTTTTTTTTCTTCTGAAATTTCCCCCATCCCGTCATCCAAGTGGTTTTATTCCTCATCTTATCTCTCTCGCCTTGACACGCCGCGACGTCTCGTGGTTTCAGCCCGCAATGCTGAACGAGATCGTTTCGTTTTTGCAGGAAGGAACGGGCTCTGGCGCACGTGTTTCGAAACGATGATAAATAGAAGCGTTTCTGGGTCGCGTCGAGGCTCGTCGACGCCACACTGCTGACACTTCTAACGCGATTAAACACGCGTTACGACCATTGCTCGTAAATAAGGGAGCTTAAACATTGCCACGAACGTGTTCTCTATGGCGCGAGGGCTTTGTCCTCGAGGCTTACTCTAATAGCCGTCCCTGTTCTCTAACCGCGCTTTTAATGTCTCATCGAACGCGCTGCTGGATCGCTGAAGCGCGTTTCACCGAAACGCGGTTCCCGAAAGCTTAAATTTCACTCTCTCTCTCTCTCTCTCTCTCTTTTCCTCTTAACAATTTACTGAACTTTGAAGCATCTCTCTTTTCCACCTTAATAATTGTCGTTTTGCCATCCTCAAGCTTGGTTCAAGATCGTGGAGTTCACTTTATTATCCCGATGGTAGACTGAACTTCATTATCTTGATAAATGCTTTATCATCGTTGCTACTGCCAGTAGAGTGTTAAGAGTGCAAGACTCTTATTAATATTCGGGCATCGTGCTATTCGAAATATTGTTGTGGACCTCGATTGTTTGTAACAGTAAGTTTGGATTAATTTTTTAATAACATACTAGAACTATCGTTACAGTTTATAGTGACATAAATTTTATTTATTTATTGCATATGCTGCTTTTCTTAATATCAAACAATAAACTGTAACACATTTAAATTCAAACGCACTAAAATTTGATCGAATTCGCAGAATCTGTATTCTGGTGTTCTTCTGAACTTTTTCGAAAGGCTTCCTGCAATTCGTTTTTTTTTTTTTTTTTTTTTTGGTGTAGCATCTAATAAATACTTGGACTCAGAAGGAGCGCGTTTTATTTTTAGTTTAAGATCTGCTAGATTTTCATTCATTTCATCTATTTTATTTTCCTGATGTTGGTATATTTTTATCTATTTTGTTATCGCGTCTCAATGGAATAATTCTTGATAAATGGATAAACAAAATGAACTTTACGACTTCGAGAAACTCCGACAAAGTAACAATGTGTGCTGGAGTGATCGATGTTTCGAATCGCGGGTGTTTCAGAGATAAGAAAATGAAATCCGACCGAGCGCAGGACACGAACGAGTCTAATTAAAATTGGGATTAACGGGATTGATTATCGTGATTTCCGAAAGAAAGTGGCGACAACGTTGCCTCGTTGGAAGAAGCATCGATGAGAACGTGACAATTTTTCCCCGAAATCGATTTCCGCGAACGCGACGCGCAAACCTCGATGCGACACGTCGCCGCTCGTAAATTCGCGACCCACCATTCTCCCCTGCCTCGAAAAACGCCGAACGACCGTTTAAAAAAAAAAAAAAAAAAGAACGCTTGAAAAAAGCGCGTAAAAAAAAGACCGTTTCCACGGGTTCGCAATTTATAAATTGCACGGCTGCTAATAAACGAGCGAGGGCGAATCGGCGCGGCGTGCCAATTTAAGAAAACACAGCGGAGATCAATCGATTGAGAGACTTCTAGTTTAACTGACCGATCCGATATTCACCGATTAGTAGAATTAATCGACAGATAATTGACTTGATCGATCGACAAAGTTAACTGTCAATCGTTGATTGAAGAAAATCGTTGGATAACGAAAATCAAAATTAAAGGAAACCGGAGAAAAATAAAGAAAGACGAGAGAAATAGGGAAAGAGAGATAAAGGAAGAAATAAAGAAAAATAGAGAAATAAAGGAAAATAGAGAAATAAAGGAAAATAGAGAAATAAAGAAAAATAGAGAAATAAAGGAAAATAGAGAAATAAAGAAAAATAGAGAAATAAAGGAAAATGGAGAAATAAAGAAAAATAGAGAAAGAAAAACAAAAAAAATCAAAATTAATTAAAAAAGATCGGCGACTGGATTCTATTGTGATGTCTTTTACGAGTCGAACATTGTTCAAAAATGTCGCGTGGATTCTCAATTAGACCCACTTGTGCGCCATGACCCACGAACGAGGGAAACAACCGCCCCCAAAAGGACGATCAGCTTTGCGAAACCGGTCGAAAGGTCGGCGAAACCAACGATCCGTGAACGATCGAACGAGCACGTGGCAAATCGCGCGCGTGGTCATTGAAAATTCTGCTTCTTCGCTCGTCCGATTAAATACGTTTTTGTTTTGCTTTCTACGATAGCTTTCATAAATGAAGCAGTTTTCCTTTCTGTAACAATTCCTCGAGATCCTTCAGTGGAATATCAAAGACATAGTGACGTGTAATTTGTTCGAATGTGTAAAGAATTGCGATTCAGCGGTCGATGTTTCACAGTATCGTGTGACATTTACACTGACATTTATACCCAATTATGTTACACACGTGTTATAGGGGACTCGTGGAGGACAGCGCGTCTAATTTAGTTGTTTAAGTGAAACTACACGTGAAACTCGAAAATTGCTTTATAGACAGGTGCTATACTAAAAATATCTGCAATGAGTGCGAATTATAAATTTTATGCAATAAATGCAATGCTTAGAGTATGAATTACACTTTTGTATCGTGTAATATATTTACAATATAATAAATTACACGCCCGATATGCAATACAACAACATAAATTGTTGTATTTACAATAAACAGAATGATATAATTAACACTAGAGCTACCAGAGTAGTCAA
The DNA here is from genome assembly GCA_036937485.2 of Tetragonisca angustula. Taxonomy (NCBI): domain Eukaryota; kingdom Metazoa; phylum Arthropoda; class Insecta; order Hymenoptera; family Apidae; genus Tetragonisca; species Tetragonisca angustula. The sequence continues at coordinate 207,266 of JAWNGG020000323.1, forward strand.
AATGACCAATTTATATCTTTCGTCAGACATTTTATAAACAAAACAGTGTATTTTTAAAGATTCGAATAATTTTTGTATAGAAGCTTCTCTAACAACGTTTCTATATTTTTCTATTTTTAGTAAATTTTGTTTCAATCTTCGATAGTTTTTGCTGTCAAATACAACAAGTATAAAATGTAATCTCTGTTAATACATTAATTATATTACATTAAATATTACGTACAATAAAATCAAATCAAGCACAAAGTACATTTATCTGCATTTAAGTTTAAACTAATATAAAGCATAAAACGTGCTTTACGCAATAAAGACTGGGTTAATGTAACATTTGTATGGTAATGTGTATAATGCACGATAAGTGGCCGAGTATTAAAAATAAAAGCGTTTTGAACGGTGTACGTAGAACGGTGTACACTGTTCATTTTGTTGCTGCTGTTAGGATTTCGCACTTCACGCTGTAAAAATCAAACGCCACCACCACGTTCCGCGATTTTCTTTGATAATGTCACTTTAAAGTCCCGTCGTCGCTTATTATTCAACCCTTTGAACTCGATTTGTTTTCAACGTCGTTGCACGCCCTGCAACTCCCGAGCATTTGCTTCCAAGGTAAATTAGATAAATTAACGCGCAACGGTGAAACTCAATTTTAATCGTCGCTATTATTGCGTAATTTATTTCTTTCAGAATCTCATAAATGCGCGGCAATCTTGGATCTGAAACACGAAACTCGCGTGATTTGTATTGTACTTTCGGCGCGACGCACGTGCGAGTTCAAAGGGCTAACTTTCTTATCTGTTTACACAGATAGACAGCGAGATCTCGCGAGAGACAGACGGTACAGCAACTGGAAAATATTAGGTCGAGTTCACAAGTAACTTGCGATGCAGCTAGGTAGAATCTATGTATCTACCCACTGTAAGTCACCGGGACAAACGACTTTTTGCTTTCACTAAATAGATAAGTCTTTTGACAACTGTTTTGTGTGGTGCACGTTTCGTTAAAATATTGTTTACAACCGCTAAATGGATAGTGAAAAATTGCATATTCGTCATGTGATGCTTTGGGAATTTAAACAAGGCAATAGTGCTAAGGCGACAGCTGAAAAAATATGCAGTGTGAATACGATGAAGGTCTAATAAGCGATCGGCCAGTTAGAAATTGGTTTGCCAAATTTCGTTTAAGGGCGAACCGAAGGCGGGACGTCCTTCCGACATTGACGATAACATTTTAAAGGCAATATTGCAGCAAAATCCACGTCAGTCAACAAGAGATATAGCAGGAAGGTTGAATACATCACAATCAACTGTTTATCGCCACTTGAAGAAATTAGGGAAAGTCAGCAAGTTGAGAGTATGTGTGCCTCACAATCTCAGTGAACGGAATAAAGAAGATCGCGTGTCAATCGCCGCAAGTCTGCTATCATGCTGTAAAGTCAAGCCTCTCTTAGACAGGAAAATGAGTTACCTATGACAATATCGTCCGTAAAAGTCAGTGGATAGATAAGGATCAACCATCCCTACCGAAAGATCCGAAAGCAAACATCCAAAAAAGGTTTTATTGCGTGTATGGTAGGATTGTCGAGATATAATTCATCGCGAGTTTTTGAAGTCAGATTTAACGATCACAGCGGATACATACGTTCAGCAGCTGCAAAGAGTGAAAGAAAAACTCTATGAAAAGCGTCCTGCACTCGTCAATCGCAAAAACATCATCACGATCACTAACAGCAAGGGCGACTCAAGAAAAAATTCTTGAAATTGGATGGTCAGTTTAACTACACCCACCTTGCTCCCCGAACCTTGCCCCAACAGACTATCGCCTTTTCTGTTCCTTGCAACACTTTTTGAATGGAAAAACTTTCAATTCTGAAGAGCAAGTCGGCCAGGCTGTCGAAAATTTCTTCCAGTCCAAACCAACCACATTTTACAAGGAAGGAATTGATAAGCTGTCAGGAAGATGTTTCGTTACTTGTGGGAGCTGATTGTACACCTAAAAATAATGAAAAAAAAGTCAGATAAATATATGTCCCATCTGTCTTCGTTTATGAGATACAATGAATTTTCTGTTTTAACTACTTTTACAAAAGATCCTCGAAATGACCACCTTGCATTCGAAGACCAGCCTGCACGCGTCTTGTCATTCATCTGGTTACTCTCTCTCTATCGTTCCTGGTGTTTCTCGAATTTGTCAGAAGCCTTGCTCTATTCTATTTCGTAGTATTTCCGCATGTTCAATCGATATTGCGTATACAATAGATTTTAAATGTCCCCACAAATGAAAATCTAATGGATTCAAATCCAGAGAACGAGCAGGCCATGCAAATAGAACCTCCACGACCAATCCATTTATTTGCAAAGTGTTGATTTAAAAATTGCCTAGCCACTCGGCTAAAACGCGACGGAGCTCCATCATGCATAAACCGCATACAAAGTCTAATATTGACTGGAACTTGCTCGAATATTTCGTGTAAACGCGTGCTCAAAAAATCAACGTACTTTGTGCCTGTTAGTTTCCCATCGAGAAAAAAAGGTCCAATTAAAAATTTATCAATTATTCCTGCCCGTACGTTTAAACTAAACTGGGTGTTGATGTCTCGAATGCATAATAACATGTGAGTTTTCTTCATCCCGATTATGATTATTATGAAAATTGAATATACCATCCCTGGTAGAACTGGCTTACTAGAGTTTGCTCTGTTTATAAAATTCATTATATCTCATAAACGAAGACATATGTTTACATGACTCTTTTTCATTATTTTTAGACTCTTTACAATCAGGTCCACAAGTTACGAAACAGCCTGTATAACGAAAGCAAAATAAATGTCTGATAAAAAAAGACGGAGGTTATTTACGACTCGACCTAATAGTTAAACACCGAGAACGTTTCATGGGTTCCATGAACCTTCTCGAAAAGGGAAAACATGACGTCGGAGCAGTGGGAAAAGGCAAAAGCCAGGGGAATCAATATCGAAACCGGGGTAATTCCCGACCGTGGCCGCGGCGACAGCGAGAAACACTCGCGCGAGGGGGCGAGGAAAAACACGCGATGAAATTGAATTCCGAGCCGAAAATTCGAGATATCAGATTTGTCGGGGTTTTCACGTCGCGCGGGCTTTTTCGAGCGGATAAGAAGCTTCGCCGTGGTAACGCGAGAGCATGCTAAAAGCCACAGCGGAAGTGGAATAATATCTGGCTCGGAGACCGCCGCGTCTTTCGTGAATCGTCAATGTATGTACGCGTGCGTGTGTGTGTGTGTGAGTATTGTGGAAATTCCATGAAATTGCTGACAGAAATAACTGACAAAAGCAGACCTGTCTGTCAGAGCAGGCCTTGACACGGACGAGACCTTCCGCGTTGCAAGTTTCACCGCCTGCTCGTTTTTCTCTCTCTCTCTCTCTCTCTTTTTTTTCAATACCGCAAACTTTCCCCCGGAGTAACTTCTGAATTTCTGTCCGCCCTGCGGAAGTTTATTCGATATAAATAGTCAGTTAAATATAACCGTTGTTTAGAGACCTGATAAATCCTCGTGTATCACGTACATCGCAAGTTGTAAAAGTGTGATTCAAGAGTTTGAAAGTTGGCAGCACTCGCCGGGAGGCTGAACAGCGAAAAATTACCAACTGCGTTTTGTTGCAATTTTGAAGCGACGTTGCTCGATCACTTGGGACAGAGATCGAGATTAACAGGTTCTTCTCTGTTCGAATTCGTGGTTTTCACATTTTACGTAGAAAAGAAATATCTGCTCTTATGGAATTGTCATTTTATAGAAAGAATTGTCATACTTATACGCAATAATATTTTGAAAGTGTCGCACTTTTGAACAATATATTTGGAATCTGTATTTTAGAATAAAATGATTGTTCCGTGGGAAACAAGATGTTTTAAAACGTTTAATCAAAAATCCACTTTTATACTCGAGTGTAAATTCAATGTCACTATTCGCTAAAAGTATCGAGAACTTTTTCAATATCGACGAACAAATTATCTGCTCCCCCCGACAGGAAAAAATTTTTTATTTTTATATTTTACAAGCTGTGTCCTGTTTGAAACTTTTATTTATCCGTTCTCATCGGTTCGTAATGTAAAAACATTTTTCGATGAATCGACTCTACTATGTTTCAATTAGAATCTATTTAAAACGTTTCTTAACGTTTTCGATCTCAAATCGAGTGATTTTTAGGTTAAGTCAGTTTCTAACCTTTCGACATTTTATTACACTATTAAACGATTCAAGTGATTTTTAGGTTAAGTCAGTTTCTAACCTTTCGACATTTTATTACACTATTAAACGATTCAAGTGATTTTTAGGTTAAGTCAATTTCCAACCCATCGTCAATTTCATCATGTCATTAAATGATTCAAGGAGTAATCGAAATTAACGAGTTGCTTTCGTTTTTATACAAATTCTATTCGAATTTGAATATATTTCGTATAAAAAAATATCTATTTTTGTGGAATTTTTATAAAAAGAAACGTTAGACTTAGGAATATTTTTGCACAGTGTTCTCATGGAAACAAATACTTTAAAAAATCTGTACAATAAACGTTACTCTAGAAATTTTCAGTTAATTTAATCAAAAATCCATTTTTCTGTTCGAGTGTACCATTCACTGGATAGTATTCAGTATTCGCTACAAATACAGAGAACTTTCCCAATATCGATGAACAAATTATCCATTCGTCCGACGCTAGAAGAACTTTTGTCTCCGCTTGGACTTTCATTTTGAAAAACGTTTATCTGTCTGTTCTCGTCGAGACTTGTAACGTTTCAAAAAAAAAAAAAGTTCTGCCATCCATGTTCCGAACAGAATCTATTTAAAAGAGTTCTCCGAAAATTAATTGCATCTTAAGTCAAGTTTCTACTTCGACATTTTCGATCCCCGGTTTAAATAACATTTAAACGAGAAGATCTACGATGAATGTAGAAAAACAAATTTCTACGTTTTTCTCCAGCGCGGTATATATTTCGATTGCTCACCGGTATCCTAGTTTCGATTCTATCGCTGCACGGCAACGAAGCGACGAAACGTTTCATTTAAACCGGTTGCAGGGGACTGTGATCGACGTGAAATCGATCTTCCGACGTAACGCGACGCGTGTCATTAACCATCGCGTCCCGCTGACAAGATGACAAGGAAAATATTGCCTTTTAAACAAACGGGAGACGGAGCAAGGATTGAATAACCAACGAGACGTGTTCCGAAAGGATGTTTGCGACGTTCGAGGGGCGAAAGTGGCGAGAAATTGACGACTCGTGACCCCGGCCACGAAAAGGGGATAAAACGGCGACGACAGGACGAGCAGTAGCGAGTCGATCCTCGAAAAAGGAACGTCTCGGTTCCCGGGAATCATCCCGAGGGGATATGAACGCGAACTTCCTGCCGATACTCGTAAACCGCTTCCGTAACGAGCCCCAACGACGTATCCGTCATTCTTCGCCGAATTTTACGCCCTTAACGATCGAGACAATCGCGAGCGTCGCAGACGACCTTCATACTGGTTTGTTTAACGCTAAAACTATGTACGGCCAAGTATGAAAATTGCAGAGAAAAAGTTGGAGTACAAGGAACAGGAAAATGTTTTTCAGTTAGGCGACGAAGAACTGAAGCCTTTGTTGGTATTATTTTCTCAAAGATCATCTCGCTGAAATCTCTTAGAACGCGACATTGTAAGTCTGCAAAAGATTGTTACAAATTGGTCTCTAAAAAGATTAGAAATGGGAAAGTGTGGATATTTTTTTTTTTTTGTCGAGAATTGTCAGAATTTAAACGCCTGTAAATACCGCGAAGGAATCTTTTTCATATCTAAAATTACGATGATGTTGAAAATTGAACTCTTCTTTTTTACAATGAGAATCTTGAAAATTCACTGCACAAGTTTTACCATTTCATGGGAAATATTAGAGTTAGATGAAATGAATTTCTGTCGTCTTAACTCTGATATTCAACGTTCGATAAAGTGGCGAAAGAAAGAATCGTACAACAAGTTTTAAGAGATCAAAGGAGAAACTTCAATCTTCAAGACCATATTGGATTCAGTTCAAGAGGAATGTTTTTTAACATTTCTATACACGTTTGAACTTTTACCATTTTCAGGAAAAAGGTATTCATCACATTTCCACGATGTAAAGTCATCATCAAAAAAAAGAAAAAAGAAAAAGAAAAAAAAAGGAAAAAGAAAAGGAAAGAAGAAAACTCACAAATTCTGTAAAAGCTTCCAGAAGCTTCAAGCTTTAAAACAAGACCAAGTGGATCGTTATTTCAATCTTTGTTTTGAGCCTCATTGTACGCGTTTCTTTCTTACTTTATTATAGATAAATTCCATCAGATCCCGACAGATTACAAATAAATAAGTAAATAAATAAATATTTTTATCACAGAACTCGATTGATCAGCAAAGACCAAATGTTCTGAATGAGCGAAGACGCGATGTCTAAAGGAATTAACCTTGGCGATATCGAGCTATTCGACGCGTTACAAAATGAATAATCGGTCTTGTTTGCTCGCGTGCTCCCCGTACACGATTGTTTGTCCAATAAATATTCCATTCACTATTCTCAGACTTCGATCTCAAGAATCTGCTGTTTATGTGTACGATGCTCACACTATGCTGCTTCGACGTGAGCATTTGAACGTTACGTCTGTCTGGTTGAATAAAACGTTCGATGAAATCAGAAGAACACGGAGCAACGCTGAAGTCTTCCAAGCGGAGTTTGGTTCGCGTCTTCTGGAAACTGTCTAAGAAAAGCGATCGTAAAGCCGCAAGTTTACACAACTTTTGTTTTCACGTTCCGCCGAGGATCGGCTAAGTACCGGCAAGAACGCCACCGAGAAACTTTCGAACTCGTTTCTAAGGATTACTATATATCTTTTCTATTTATTTATTACATAAAGTACGTAGAGAGAACAGTAACAAAAAAAAATAGAAAATACAGCAATGATGAAAACCCAAGTATAAAAGAAATATTCGTGAGAGAGAACTTACTTTATGTTTTAATTGAGAGTCATTAAAAAATCTTTGACAACTAATGGTTATATCAGAAACCTTGGATATAAGGTCGAATCTCTGAAGTTTAATTTTTTCTAAATTTTGTTCCACCACTCATCTCTTTGTCGAAGAACGATAACAATAAAATAGAAAATACAGTGGTCGATGAAAACGTTAGTGTAAAAGAAATATTCGTGAAAGAGAACGTACTTTATATTTTAATTGAGAGTCATTAAAAAATCTTTGACAACTAATGGTTATATCAGAAACCTTGGATATAAGGTCGAATCTCTGAAGTTTGATTTTTTTCTAAATTTTGTTCCACTACTCATCTCTTTGTCGAAGAACGATAACAATAAAATAGAAAATACAGTGGTCGATGAAAACGTTAGTGTAAAAGAAATATTCGTGAGAGAGAACGTACTTTATATTTTAATTGAGAGTCATTAAAAAATCTTTGACAACTAATGGTTATATCAGAAACCTTGGATATAAGGTCGAATCTCTGAAGTTTGATTTTTTTCTAAATTTTGTTCCACTACTCATCTCTTTGTCGAAGAACGATAACAATAAAATAGAAAATACAGTGGTCGATGAAAACGTTAGTGTAAAAGAAATATTCGTGAGAGAGAACGTACTTTATATTTTAATTGAGAGTCATTAAAAAATCTTTGACAACTAATGGTTATATCAGAAACCTTGGATATAAGGTCGAATCTCTGAAGTTTGATTTTTTTCTAAATTTTGTTCTACTACTCATCTCTTTGTCGAAGAATGATAACAATAAAATAAAAAATACAGCAATGATAAAAACGTATGTAAATATAAAAGAAATACTCGCGAAAGAGGACGCATTACGCATTTTATGTTTTAATCGAGAGTCATAAAAAAGAATCTTTAACAACCTTGTCAACTATATCAGAAACCTATATATATATATATATATATATATATATATATATATATATATATATATATATATTGCTGAAGCTAAGCTTGATGTTCTTCCAAATTTTCCATCATTTTTGACCATTAGTTACCAATCCACTTTCTATCGAATTCAGACAAATTTGAATTTCTCGACTTCGACTCTCTCTCTCTCTCTCTCTCTCTGTCGTTCTTGTTTCTCGACGAGTGAAAGTTCTCCAAAATTCCTTCGCGAATGGAAACGTCGTCGGTGTTTGCGTAAGACGTTGGCAAACGAAACGCGAAGGAACGCGTGACGCAACGACGTCCCCTGAACGTCGGGATCGATACGACCGATCTTCCGAAGCGTGTGTGCATTCTAACGGATGATAAATGCGGTGGCCCCCGCAGAATCGCGCTTCTACGCGATACGCGATACGCGACACAACGACACACACACACAAACACAAAAATACACACGCGCACGGGTTGCTCGTATTTCACGTCGCCGGGGGAAATGAGTTCGGTCGCATCGGGGCCTCGTATTGAATTAAGGGATGAATGGGCGAGCTCGTGCGAGCCGAAGGGTTGGAAGAAGACGAAGAAGAAAAAAAAAGAGAAAAAAGGAGAAAGAAAGGAAGGAACGACGCAAGGCCGTTGGAATTCAATGGTCGCGCACGTTCGGCGATTTTTGTTCGTCGTGTAGGGTTGGAACTCCACTGTAGCTCGCTCGAGAGGAATGTTAACGGCGGTCGTAAAAAGTCGTAAAAGGATAGAGCTAACTGCGACGCTGATGTAGCTTCTCCCTACCCCTCGCCAAATTGCGGCAAATTCAGCAGTTGTGTACGGAGTATCGCTCGGAGAGAAAGATACGTTGCTTACAGATTGAAACGTCAAACATCTCGCCAGTGACAAATGCCCCGTTTGCGAGCTTGCAGCAGCTTTGCCTTTTAAAGTTGAATCGATCTTGCCGGCACAGGCCATTCTGCATTCCGCGCGCCGTTCAGCGGCCGCTACGGCATCGCGAATGAAACGGATATTTATTCCGGGGTTGAACGTTTTCTCAGAAAACGGCTAGAGACTGGGAGGAAAAGTTTCGCCCCTTGTGATGTGAAACCTCTTCACGCCCTTGGCCACATGTATGTAGACGGTTAATTCACGCGTTAGAAGAAAGCTACTCCCGTTCGCGAACCGTCGCAGGAAATAATTGTTTCTTGAAATTTTCAGATGTGAACTTAATCTCTTCTTTTTTTTTTTATGCGTCGTTTTCTTCGTTCGCCGGATATAAAATTAAATTGAATTAAATTTCCTTGCTATAAAGTATAAAAAATTTGTCCCTAAAGAGGATATCAATGATAGCTTCCTCTCCAAATTACTTTCCTTTCAATGAAACCCAAACCACGTGCATAAATAGACATTGTTGTTAATACTATTGCTTGTTAGTTTTAACATCACGTATCAACGTGTTAATATAATATTACGTATTTGTATTAATATTGTTACTACTGTTTGATCCACTTTTGTATCATGTTGCCTGGCATTTTTCGCCAAGGTAAGTTACATCGACGAAGCGCTATGGCACTATCTAACTTTTAAACAGCCCCCAGCGCCAAAACGGTCGACGTAGAGCTAGACAATTTCACGTAGCGCTAGTGGCGACAGCCGGTGTACGGTTCGGGGCACTGGCGCGTACGAACGGAGCCTCTGTGTGTTTTACACGATTTCATAATTTATAAAAACGTATCGGTCGTAAGGCCATGTTCGCGTCAATCAGGAGATCGATTTTCCTCGTGCTCTTAGCCTCCCTCGGGGAGGGGAGCACTTCTTTACGTGTCTTTCGCGGTGAATAAAGAATGAAACCTCGTTCCTAGAGTTTCCGCGTTCCATCGCGGATTAACGCCGAACGTATCGGCATTTTGTGCATAAAGGATGTCAGCAATCCATTTGCAATCGTCTCCAAAGCTATCCGTCAAAATATCTCGCATGCATTTTTCTTTTTTTTTCAAAAGAGAGAGAGCAGTAATTTGGTACGCTTACAATTAGTTTGAGATGGATAGATAGACTGGTGCAGATCGTTCTATACAGACAAGTCTAACTACCTATTTACGTAAATTAAACATAAGACGTTAGGTTAAGAGATGTTTTTTTATAAAGTCTATGTACAAAAATCAAGAATGCTGCTCTTGTCCTCTCTCGTCTTTCGTGTTATAGATTTTATAAAATTAAAGTCAAAGTATCTTCCAAACTGACAGTTTTTTTTTTTTTTTTTACAGAAAATGACCCACAGCGTCGACAAACGTAACAAAAATTATATAATTATACTTGAAGAAATAGTAGTGACGTACATGCGTTTATCTGAAGACAAACTAAGTGTGTCAAATTACTGTCCCCTTAAAACAAGAAAAAAAAGAAAGAAATTCGTTTGAAGTATTTTTCGAATGACAAAAAATTTCAAAGATAATTGCTGACTTATAGATTAAAATCGAACACCCTGTATCTACCGTATT
>JAWNGG020000324.1:0-214751 GCA_036937485.2 Tetragonisca angustula
TTGTAGGATTTATGATGATAAATAAATTTACATCACAATACTACAAATAAATAATAACTCCATATTTAATTTAAGTTGTTTACACCAATAAATTATCAATATAATAAAATATATAATAAATATAAAATAACAAAGAATATATAATAAAAGTTAGATAACGAATGAATATTTAATATAATGACTGCAGTATTTATTTGTTTCTATAAACATTTCTATGGTGATAATGAAATTACAAACAATTTTTAAATATTCTACTGTTTATATTGAATACACATCTCGACGGAACGATTTAATGAACATAGTTGTCATTGATCCAAATTCTTCGAAGTAGAGGTCGCTACAAGGTTACGTTTTTTTGAAAAATCAAACGCAAAATAAACGGTTCGATCGTCGTCCGAAAATTTTTAACAAAATTTCTCTGCATTCCGTCTCGCGAAGTTATGGTAATTCCTCGGAACGAGGAACGATGAGATCGAATTCTCCCACCGGTTCGATAAAAAATTTTCAGCCGCGAGAACGCGGTTCGTGCACAATTGGATTTCTGGATTTTCCGCAATCCAGATATGTCCGGATCTCTCTGAATGTTAAACTCGGTTTACTTTCAATGTAGTTGCGCTTCCACTTGTATTTATTCTTACTGATAATTATTTTGTTACTTAGGGTAAATTGTTTCATTATTAACTAGGTAAATTAATGTACGCAACGGTAACATTCAATGTTTTTTATTGATTTATTATTATATTATACAATTTACTATTCTTATATAGTATACTATACCATATTACATTTACTGTAATAGTATAATAGTATATAGTATATTTACTATACTATACTAAATTATACCATACTAGTTATAGTATACTATTACTACTTTTGTATACTATGCTATATTGTATTTACTATACTGTACTATATTATATTACTATACTATACTATTTTTGTATAGTATGCTATATTATAATTACTACACTGTACTATATTATATTACTATACTTTTCTATACTATACTTTTCTGTAAATAGTAAATTAAACTACTTTATATAGTACAATCTACTATTTTTATATAATATAATAGTAATATATACTGTAGCATAACAATATTATATAGTATAGTATATATATATATAGTATAATTTTCACATATTATGTATAGTTTATAATATATATATCATTTATAGTGTACATTATATATTATACAACATATAATATATCTAGTATACATAGTATAATATATACAGTGTAATAGTATAATATAGTATAGTATAATAGTATAATATAGTTTAATATAATAGTATAATATAGTATTGTATACTATACTATACTAGTATAGTATAATATAGTATGGTATAATAGTATAATGGTGTGCGACCCAATTACAACTGGATCTAGTTAGGAAGTTTTTATCTCTAGACCTGCAACCTTCGACCGGTGCGTTACGACTAAACTACGTTGCAACACGTTCAAACTAAACTCGATTATGCAAACCACGATGTACGTACTTTGTGCGTATGATCCACGGCCGTGTCACGTTTACGTTTTTTTTTTTCGTGACATTTTTTTTTCGTCGACGATACGACTTTGACCCAGTTCCCTAGGACAACCGGGCGAGTCGAACTTTGAACCGCGCGTATGGAAAGCCATAACCGTGTCTCGTCCATAAATTCATTCCCGCGTGCAGATCAAACGCAACGAACTCTAAGGAACCGTTCAACCTAACATAACATTACCAAATTTAGAATGATTAAATTCTGTGATAAATGTCAGTTCGCCCCTCGGGTGTTTCGTTTTTTTGAGTTATGTTAAAATAAAAACGGAAATTCGAAAGTGGACGACATACGTAGTTGCTTATAATTGCAAATAGAAGGAGAAACTAGTTGGATGGAAATATTTCAAAGAATTGAAAATATCGTATACCCTTTGAATTCGAGTCGAATTGTATTTATTTTAAGGCAAATTTAAAGTACAATGTAACACAAAAATGCAATGTTCATTTATTTATTTATTTAGTAGTATATGATTTATATTTTTAATGTTTTGAAGTTGGATAATTTTTATTGAAACAATTTCCAACGTGACATTCAAGTTCAAAGGATTAAAATATTAAAAGATTTATTATCGCAGAAAATATTGGATCTACGATCAACAAACGATTTAAATTCATTGAGATATTTACTGTACTATTAACACTGGAATATTAATAGCTTCGACGCAAGAATAATTGTTCTCTTTCACAATTACAAAACAATTATAAAACAACAATAAAATTCAATAAAATGAATAGAACAATAATAAAACTCAATAAAATAAATAAAACAACAATAAAATTCAATAAAAAAAATAAAACAATACTAAAATTCAATAAAATAAATAAAACAATAATAAAATTCAATAAAATAAATAAAACAATTATAAAATTCAATAAAGCAAATAAAACAATTATAGAATTCAATAAAACAAATAAAACAATAATAAAATTCAAAGAAAATACACATGCGATTTTCTGAAAATCTCGAGGAATCTTCGAAGTTACTTAATCTATTTGTAAAATATAATCAACGAATGTGTAACACGGATTAATTTCATTATTAACTGTGCAAATGAACAAATTGAGCGACTCAATGAAATTAAATTTAAAATCAAAATAATAAGCGAAAATTTGATATTACGTGGATATGCTAAACATTTGAGGCTTCAAATTTTTCTCTCTGCATCGTGTGTGTTTCATTCTGGATTCTCGTTATGAGTGAATATAGTTGGACAATTCTAATGTCGAGCGCGCGTGTCTTCGTGTTTAGAGACACGCGCTTCGAGAAACAAGGTTGGCAAAGGGAGATTATGGTCGCCGGAGAGTAGAGGAGAGAGTTAATTGGCTGAATTGAATTAAGAGCCAGACGACTATTTTCATCGCTGCAATTCTCTAATTAACCGCGAACGAATCGACCAATTGTTTCCACCGGTTTGCACGTCTTTTTCTGGTTAACCTCCCGAGTAGCCGCGCGATTTTCAACAAAATCGAGTTCGCGAGTATACTTTCCTTGCATTTGTTCAAAACAATCCTTTGACTGCAGTAACTAATCGAGCACTGTTCGACGAATATAAATTTTCAGAATTCCAAATTCGCGAGTTTAAATTTTCAAACATTTAAAATCGACGAGTTTAAATTTTCGAAATATTCAAAGTTGACGAGCTTAAATTTTCAAATATTCAAAATCGACGAGTTTAAATTTTTAAAATATTCAAAATCGACGAGTTTAAATTTTTCAAATATTCAGAACTCGCGAATTCAAATTTTCAGATATCCTAAACTCGCGAGTTTAAATTTTCAAACATTTAAAATCGACGAGTTTAAATTTTCAAATATTCAAAATCGACGAGTTTAAATTTTTAAAATATTCAAAATCGACGAGTTTAAATTTTTAAAATATTCAAAATCGACGAGTTTAAATTTTTCAGATATTCAGAACTCGCGAATTCAAATTTTCAGATATCCTAAACTCGCGAGTTTAAATTACCGAATATTCAAAATTGGCGAATTTATAAATTCTGAAATATTCAAAATTCGCGAGTTTGGATTGTCATATTCAGAACTCGCGAATTCAAACATTCAAATGTCCTAAACTCGTGAGTTTAAATTATCGAACATTCAAAATTGGCGAATTTAAATTCTGAGATATTCAAAATTCGCGAGTTTAAATTTCCAAATATTCAGAAACGAGTGTAAATTCCAAATGGTATAAAACGTTCTCATTTCTAGACGTTTGTTCGTTCGCTCCAAATACTTTATATGTGTGCATCTTTTTATATCGAAATACATAGAGACTTTGAATTTTGACACGCGTAAAAATCCACAGACGACTGATGAGAAGGATAACAATAAAGACGAGGCAATATTCATGACTCATAAACAATCCTAAGACGAACGTTTTCGAACAAACTGAGGAAAAAAAAAGGAGGAAAATTCGTTCGTTTTCAAAGAATCAGATCTTACGCAGAGATCGAAGAAGATTATCAGTTAACAGCTTATCATCGACCTCACGAGCCGTTACCTCGAACGGTTCCTCTTTACAATCGCTTCGACGAAGACTCGTTTCGGGGAAAATAAAAGCGGAAGAACCGATTTTCGTCGCCGTCAGAATCGAACAAAATTTCCTGATCACCGAATGGAATAATTGTCATAACATTGTACGATCTCGTAAATTCCATACAACTCGTTCAGTATAATATACAATTGAAACATTGAATTATTTCCGGAGGTCGCACTATATCAATTTCAATGGACGAAGAAACTGTGAGAAAATGTTCAGAAGAAACAGAACTCTGAAATAACAAACATAATGATTCTAAACTTTAGTAGTTGCAAAAAAATGTTTCTTTCTGAACAGTATCTTGGAATTGTAAAATTATAATAAAAATGAAACGAAGAAAAAAAAATGAAATAAAACTCTGAAATGATAAACACAATTACTCCGAATTTTAATACTAATTTTAAACATCACGTATAGTTCCTGAATAGTCTATATAAAAATTACGTTTGTGATTGTTACGAACGTGATAACAAATGAATGATAAACTATTTTTGTGTAACGGAGAAACCAGCATAAATAAAATAATAATAACAGTGACAATAATGATAAAAGAGAAGAGAGTAGGTACCGGGCTGATTAAGCCCTAAAATGCTCGTTTTAGCCTTGCGATTTTAACGCGTCTGGGATAAACGATAATGCGGGGGAATCGCGCGATCCCGCGATTACCACTCGTTACAACGGGTTGTTCTATCGGGAACGACACGCGATATCGGTCGTGCAATCACTGGGCAAAATGCCTCTGCGCGATAATACACGGAGAAATTACCGAAACGCTGCTCTCGGTGCATCCGTGTGGAAGATAAAAAATCAGAACGAGAGGATCGCGTTTCGCGACGTGATGCAGTCTGACAAACCAAGAGAGAGAGAGAGAGAGAATATTCGGTTGAAAATTCGACTCTCCTCCATTAACCGTGGCCAATTTCCAACTGGAAACCATCTCTTAGGGATCATGAAAATTACGGGTTGCGCCAACGAGAAACGAGGAGACTCGAAGCGTGTGTGTCGGTAGCTCGTAAAAATGTCCCAACATCTTTGCATTTTTTGTTCTACTATTTTTGGTTAACGACGTCTCGTTTGTCCTCTCGAACCTTGGGAATCTTTGGTTCCCTTTTTCAATATCGGGCTAGCCAGAAAGTAACATAAAATAAGCAAACAATGGCGAATTGTAGATTAGAATTAGAGTCGTGCTCGTGGTACAAGTTAAGGTCTCGATTTAAAAGTAAAAGGTAAATCGTAAACCTATGAAATTTCAATTCAGGTTCTAAATTTAATTTCATCGAACTGAGCGTTGATAAATAAATATTACATATAATGTTAAATTATATATTTTAATTATAATTATATGAACATAATTATATAATTGTAGTTATATATAAAATACTACTGTATAATTGTATACTAATATAATTGTAATTATATATATAACGCTACTGTGTAATTATGTACTTATATTATATAATTGTAATTATATACGTAATACTATTGTATAATTGTATACTTAAATAATTGTAATTATATATATAACACTATTACATAATTGTAACTATATATATAACACTACTATATAATTGTAATTATATATATATATTACTATTATATAATTGTAATTACATATATAACACTACTAATTGTATACTTATATTATATATATAATACTATTATATATATATAATTATATATATAATACTATTTTTAATTATATATATAATACTATTATATAACTGTAATTATATATATAACAATATCATATAATTGTAATTATATATATATATATACCCTATTATATAATTGTAGTTGTATATATAACACCATTATATAATTGTAATTATATATATAACACCACTATATAATTGTAATTACATATATAACACTACTATGTAATTGTATACTTATATTATATAATTGTAATTATATATATAATACTATTATATAACTGTAATTATATATATAACAATATTATATAATTGTAGTTGTATATATAACACCATTATATAATTGTAATTATATAAATAATACTTAAATTAATATAATACCTTAAATTAATTTTACAGTTTCAACAAGCAAAGCTTATTCCTCGAAACCGAAAAGAAAATCGTAAGGCAAAGGGTCAACTGGCTGCCCGTAGGTCCTTGCCCCTACTCTCCTAATCGCTAGCGCTACCCCCTCCACAAGCATCGATCTCTCCGCCCCACTCTCTCAGTTTGTTGACTTCCCTACTAAGCAAGTGGAGGGGATGGCGCTAGGGACAAGGTGGCTCGCAGGCCGCCAGTTAACCACGAGAATAGGACATAATTGTTGTTTGTTCTATTGATAAATAAAGTTGCTTCACTGACTGAACCTGATATTGTATATGAAATTTTCTTGGGACGAGGAAAAGTGTCCGGTCGAGATAATTGCTGAAAGGCAGAAACCGAGCGGACGCGTTGGTACGCAGCTTTCACTCTCACCACGGACAAGCGGCGAACAAAAAGTATTACTCGTTTGACCGATCCGGGCATCCGATTGTCCCTGCGAGAGTCGATTCACGAGGTTCACGAGAAACGGAGCGACCAGATGATCCGGGAGACGAGAGGTTATCTCTGAGTCTGAGATATTCGTGAGACATGAGAGAGAGAGAGAGAGAGAGAGAGAGAGAGAGAGAGAGAAAGTTACGATACTGTTCTGCTTTCGAGCTTGTCGAAACATTGGAGGAGAAGTTCGAAGAATTTTTTATTTATCGTTGAAAACAGTAGAAGGGAGAAAATTTAGGAGATAGTACTACTTTCTGTTTTCACGAAGTGATACATCATCAATATAAAACTGCAATTCTTTACTTACTATTGCTACTTATTTATTTATATAATTAGATAGCTTAGATTCGTTACTGTTATCGTTTTCTATTTATACGATTAGACGTTATGTACTTGTGATAATTTTTTCAATGATAATAATTCTTTTTTTTAACAAAGTGAAGCACATTAATATAAAATTGTAATAATTATCTGTTTATTATGTATATAATTACATACTACGTATTTATTAGATGCAATTTTCTTCTACTATGAAAAGCAGTGAAACAAGATTTACAGATTCAGTAATTTTTTTTTCATCCTTTGGATAAAACGAAATGAAATACATCGTTGATACAAAATTACCATGTGAAAATCAATATTTCAGCGTTAATTTTACGGGTCAAACAGCTATGCATCAAACAATCTGATATCAATTGAATAAAACAGAATATTCTGCAATGAGCAATTTAGAAAAATCGATAGACTGTCAGAGTTACCTGCACACCGCGACAGAGACTTGAAGCTTGTTTACAAACCTGCATCTTGAAAATCAGAAAATAGCAGTAATCGCTCTGCTGTTGTTCGAGACGTTTCGTGTTGTTCAGACTTTCGTTTTTACATCGGTTCTCGAGAACTTCGGAAACCATAGCTAGAACAAACACACCGCGCCAGTTTCAGTTTCACACTGAAAGTATGTAACGCGAACGTTGCACACAGGGAACAATAAAAATGTCTTCATAAAAACGTTCCACGAAAGCGAAAGTCCGCTATGTTTCGCCGGAGTTTTGTATCTTTTTCTCGTCCGGGAGAATCTTTTCGCTTCGACGGTCCCACGAGAAATATACCAGAAACAAAGAATATTTCGAGAGAAAGAGAGAGAAATATTTGCTTGAAAGAATATGCACACCCTCCGCTCAGATATCTTTTAGTGCATGTGCTATGCTTGTACAGTAAAGATAGTGCAACGTCAATTGTAAATTATTATTTAATTACATAAATTATAAATTTATATTTATAATTATTATATTATTATTATATTATTATTATATTTATATTTATAATTATTATATTATACGTTTTTACTGTGCACAATTTTAAATTTATGTTGTAACGAATTGCAAGTATAAATTATACTTATATTGTGCGTATTTATATTTACAATATAAAAGTGCAAATTATATGCACGATGTGTAATGTACAATGTAAATTGTTGTATTTCGAATAAATAGAATATATGCAGTACAATTAAATACGATAAATATAAAACATACTTTAAATAAAATTTTCAACGAAAAATAAAAACTCTGTTAATATATTATTATATCGTATTATATTGCATTATAAAAAGTGTATAGACGATAAGTGCTAGATATTAAAAATGAAAGCGACCCAAGACTATTGAGCTGGAGCCTCGAATTATATTCTTTTGAAATAATTAATCAGACTGATTGAAAAATTATTTTTCAGTAGAGAATTATATTAATATCCCCTAATTTTGGCTTTCAATGTTTTGCGTTTTTTTAGCAAAATGTAAATAAAAAGAAACGCTAGATCTCTTTCATATTCTTCGATATGAAAAACAATGGGACAAAACCAAAAAAAAAAAAAAAAAAAAGGAAGAGCGTAATTTATACCAATTATTTAACACCAATACTAACTATAATAAAATATTCATATAATTAACATTATACAAATATTTTGTTATAATTGGTACTGGTGTTCAATATATTAAAATATATTATTTATAATAATAAATATTAATAATAATATATTTAATATATATAATACTATATTTATAAAAATAAATATTTTATTATAATTGGTACTGGTGTTAAATATATTAAAATACATTATTAATATTCTAAAATGTTTATAACAATAAATATTAATAATAATATATTTAATATATATATATATAATACTATATTTATAACAATAAATATTTTATTATAATTGGTACTGATGTTAAACATATTGATTAAATATATTAAAATATATTATTAACATTACAAAATATTTATAATACCAATTATTTAACATTCGCGCAAGAGAATTACGTCATTGAATCGAATTCGAGTCGCTAGAAAGCACTGAAGATAGCGGAGTAGAGCTTTCTAGAAACTGGCAGACGTTAGAAAACATTAACAGACGCTGCAAGGAACCAAAAGACGTCGAAGCAATTAATTGAAGAGAGGGAAACATGACTGAGATGACGCAGATCGGAGAGGTCATTAATCAAACGGGGCGCGTGTTAGTCAACAGTAGATATTTCGTAGATATCTGCCGCTCGAGCCGAATCGAAATTCTAATCGATATTTGATCGGTAGCCTAACCGGGTTAAAGTTTAGCCCGGGCTTCTAGGAAAGGGACCGCGCGCAAATTCGCCGCGATAAGCCACGAAATTCGGAGAGGAGCACAGATAAGAAACTGGTTCTCTCAACGTGGAAAGACTATCTCGCGAGATGAATTCGAGCGAAAACATGCTCTACGTGACCACGCGCACATCCTCGCAACGAGAACTCGAGTCCTACGTGCCAGGATATTTCTGCTTGCGCGAGGGCATAATGCCCCGGTCACGCTTGCGCGATTTGTTCTTGCTTCTAAGTGAGTTTGAGGAAATCGACGAGAAATTGTGACTATAACTATTGCAATCTGTTGTAACGTTATATAATATGTTATAGTGAACTATTATTATAAATTATTGTAACTATTTCAACGAAAAGATTCAATTGAAATTATTTTTTTACTAGAATTCTTCTTGCCAGAATATTTCTGCTTGCGCGAGGGCATAATGCCCCGTTCACGCTTACGCGATTTGTTCTTGCTTCTAAGTGAGTCGAATTTGAGAAAATCGACGAGAAATTGTGACTATAACTATTGCAATCTGTTCTAACATTATATAATACGTTATAGTGAACTATTATTATAAAATATTGTAACTATTACAACGAAAAGAATCAATTGCATTATTTTTTTTTATTAGAATTCTTCTTGCCAGGATATTTCTGCTTGCGCGAGGACGTAATGCTCCATTCACGCTTGCGCGATTTGTTCTTGCTTCTAAATAAATCGTGTTTGAGAAAATCGACGAGAAAATTTTTTATCTAGGGACGATACAATCTGTTATAACATTATATAATATGTTATAGTGAACTATTATTATAAATTATTATAACTATTACAACGAAAAGAATCAATTGCATTATTTTTTTTTTACTAGAATTCTTCTTGCCAGGATATTTCTGCTTGCGCGAGGATATAATGCTCCATTCACGCTTGCGCAATTTGTTCTTGCTTCTAAATAAATCGTGTTTGAGAAAATCGACGAGAAAATTTTTTATCTAGGGACGATACAATCTGTTATAACATTATATAATATGTTATAGTGAACTATTATTATAAATTATTATAACTATTACAACGAAAAGAATCAATTGCATTATTTTTTTTTACTAGAATTCTTCTTGCCAGGATATTTCTGCTTGCGCGAGGATATAATGCTCCATTCACGCTTGCGCGATTTGTTCTTGCTTCTAAGTGAGTCGAATTTGAGAAAACTTTTTAGCTAGGGACTATAACTATTATAATCTGTTATAACAATATATAATATGTTATAGTGAACTATTATTATAAATTATTAAACTATCATTACAATAACTGTTACAACAAAAAGAATCAATCGCAATTATGTTCTTTGTTTTTGATTAAAATGCTTTTGATTATAACTGTCCGGAAAATGTGTTCGTCGTTAGCAACGAAATTTATTTCAATTACTCGTAACATCGATTTATCGTTTGCTCGAGATTTGTTTCGAATCTCTCTCCTCATTTCCACGGGATTCGCGTCAGAAGGTAAGTCTACGTTTTCAATCGAACGTTTCAAAACAATACGTTACGCTTTACAATATTACGAGCTGACTGAAACAGAGTTCCCCTTCATCGATAACTGTCACGGGCAATCGAAATAAATTTCCCTCGTCGACAACTATTGTGAACGACCGAAATAGAATTCCCCCTCATCAGCAGGGTTTATCGGGCAACGAAAAACATTTTCGATCACTTGTTATCTGTAACCGAAATATTCTTTCAATCGTGTAGTTTACATTTCGAGATTAATGTTATCAATAAGCTTCAGTTACTTCTTCTTAGTAAATTATTATTATTATTATTATTATTTTTGTTCCCTGAATTTATCTTCACGAAGTGGAAAGTTTAGATCCCTCTCTCGAGCCAAGTTAATCGATGTTTTCAACGATTTAATTTTTCAATTACTTTCACGTTTCGCGTATTTATCCTCAAGGTTCAATTATTGATTGACGATTCAATTATTTATGACGCTCTTTCGACTATCTCTTCGATTGAATCTTTGCAATTCTTCAAGTGTGAAACAGACTTAACCTCTTGCCACGCACGTCGAGAATTTTTTGTCCCCAAAAAATTGCTATATTTCCTCAGTTCTAAGTATATTCAAGCATAACCCAGGCAAAACAATATAATATCCCAGATATATAATAATATCCCAGTGATATCGTACCAGCAAGTTCAAAAGAAACAGAAAGCGACGAATTATTGTATACAGTTTTGCCGGCATCAGTTGCCGGCGCGAGTGGTTAAGGGGTCAAGAATTCGCCTTTGCGCGAAAATTTCAAACAAAACTCGACGAACGAAGGAACGTTTTGACAAACATTTCATTTGCAAGGTTTTCCAATCGATTCTTTGGTCGTATCTCTTTGCTAGAAAGCCGATCCATTTTCGTCAAGCGTGAAACAGGCTTAAGCGCGTGCACGAAACCGAGAACGGAGGATCATTAAGCCGTTTCCACACGAACGACATTCACGTTCTGGTAGTAAACGACGGTTAGGCATGTCGGGTAGACCAGTTGTCTCGAAATTTCGCTGTTTACTCGGAAATTCTGGCAAGCTGAACGGAAGGGGATCGATGCGGCAATATTACGATAAATTTACCCTGGCGTGGGAAAACTCACGATCGTAAAAGTGACGTCGACGCCATTCTACTTTCAGAATAAACCAATCCACGTAGGAGCTCACGGGTGGACGCGAGGTATTAACTGAAAAGTAAACTAACGCTCGTAATTGTTCGAGACGACTTGGGAACTCCATGGACGTTCGCTTCGATAACTCAGATTTATGACAGGTACTGGAAACGATATCGATCATTCTGTCCGGTGTGAAAAGAAAGGTGCGCACTTACAATTAATTCTACACCGTGTCCGCTTTTATATTGAGACTGAAATATCTTCGATCATGGAAAAATAATCTCTGGTTTAGTAAGAAGAAATTTTTCGCCAAAGAGACAAAGTTAATTATGGTTCTTTTCGTACTCTTGAATCAGTTAGGAAGTATAATACCACGTTAACGCAACTGCAATTTGCAATTCTTTCCCATCAATTTATACCACTGAGTTTTTAATATTGCAATTACGAAAGGAAATTCCGAAAATTACTGTTATTATACTTTTTAATAAAAAATATTCTATAAACATGATGATATAATAAAGTCTAAAGACAGAAGACGCAATTAAAAGCATATTTTTGATAACATTTCATTAATAATATTTAACAATAATAAAAAATATTAAAAAACATATTTTTGATATTCCGTCAAATTTAGTGAAACATGAGTATTTGTAATATCGTGATAAAGAATTCAGAAAATACGAAAGGGCAATTCAGTAAGCCCTAATCGTCACAATTTCTTACGAAGAAAACACACTCTCCAAAGTTTCATTACATCAGTTTCTCCTGACTATACATACAACCATCATCTGATTGACACATAATTAGCACTTAACTACCGAATGATACGTTCGTCGTTAATAAACATTCATCGCTAATAAAATTTCGAAAGAATCGTCTCGATCATGAGACGGAGAGAGGGATCGACGAGAAGAGAGACGCGGCGAGTTCTCGTGAAACGAAGATTTACGCCACGTGGTACGATAAAATGCCCCGTTGTCGAGTGTAATTCGAAATTTCACGGTGTCGTTACGAGTCGTGTAAGGAAAGAAGCACGAACGACGATGGAAACGCGATTGTCCCGTTGCGTAATTAGACACGCGGCTGGTTGCACGAACGTCGGTGAAAGTCGATCGATAAAAACGAAATTATTTCATCCGATGTGCCTCCCGACCCCGGGGCGATTAAACTGCACGAAATCCGTCACGCGCGACGAGATCATTTGACTTTTCGACGACAAATACGATCAGTCTGCCATTTTCTTTTCGCAGAAATTTGAGAAATTCACGACTCTTTGTTAGTAATCTTGTAAACCGTGAGTTTCATTCGTTTTATTAATAGATACGACTAAACTACATAAATCTGTCACGTGTGACGAATTATGACAAGCTCTTTTGATACTAACAATAAAATTATCAGAGCGATGAAAAAATGGCCAATCTGTAATTCCTCGCAGAAGCTTGAAAAGTTTATAAATTTTTTTCTGATCATCAGGATATGAAAATGGTCACGATGAGGTTTTCTGACACTGGAACGACAGAAACGGTCAATTTGCCATTTTTTATTTTTGCAGAAATTTGAGAAATTTACGGATTTTATTAGGCGATCTCGAAAGTTTCTTTCGTTTTATTAATGGATGTAATTAAACTACACAAATCTGTCACGTCTGACGAATTATGTCGAGTTAGTTTGATACTAAGATCGTCAGATGATGAAAAAATGGCCAATCTGTAATTTCTCGCAGAAACTTGAAAAGTTTATAAATTTTTTTCAGGTGGTCTCGAAAGTTTCTTTCGTTTTATTAATGGATGTAATTAAACTACATAAACCTGTCACGTGTGACAAATTATGACGAGTTCTTTAGATACTATGATCATCAGGACGATGTAAAAATGGTCATTCTGTAATTTTTCACAGAAACTTGAAAAATTTATAAATTTCTTTTGATTGTCGAGTTTTTTTGATTATTGGAATATGAAAATGGTCACGACGAGGTCTTTTGACACTGGGACGACAGAAACGATTCGCCATTTTTTATTTTCGCAGAAATTTGAGAAATTTACGAATTTTATTAGATGATTTCGAAAGTTTCTTTCGTTTTAAATAAATGTAATTAAACTACATAAACCTGTCACGTGTGACGAATTATGACGAGTTCTTTAGATATCAAGATCATCAGGACAATGAAAAAATGGTCATTCTGTAATTTCTCGCAGAAACATGAAAAGTTTATAAATTTTTTTCAGGTGGTCTCGAAAGTTCCTTTCGTTTCATTAATGGATGTAATTAAACTACATAAACCTGTCACGTGTGACAAATCATAATTTTTGATACTTGAACATAGGATCGTCGTCGTTTCATCACGATGGAAATTATAATTTTGTAATTTCTCGCAGAGATTCGCGAAATCTACAGATTTCATTAGAACTACCGACAATTAAAACATGAAATTTCCATCAGAGTCGTCAAAGTTAAAAAAAAAATAGAGAAATATAATTTATAATAATACAATGTCTATAAGCTTTCATTTATATGTTTTACAAAAAATTATTTAAATCCTTGAAAATACAGTGTTTAATTACATCTATAAAATATCTAACAGAAATGATAAAAATGGTCATTTTGGCCACTTTGGTAGTTCTGTTAAAAATGTTAAATAATCCCGGATGATCTGATCCGATGGTCGAATCAACTGTTCGATGTATTCACGCCCCGTGACTCAGTGCTCGCGAATGCTTCCTAACACACAACATATGCGAATTCGGGCCCAGAACCTGTTCTCTTATCCTTTCAGCCTCTGCTCGAATAAACTCTCCTTTCTCCTTGGGCAAACGAACATTGTCTATCTGTGAACGAGTATGTGACATTGTATCGCGAGAGACGACGTGCAATTAAGCCCAATTTCAGCGGCTGGGTTATTTTTCTTTCAAACAGTACACGTCTCTTGCCTTTTCTATCTTTCTCGTTGAACACTGGACTGGGCAAAAAGGCAATTGCGTTTTTCTTCTGGCACGTGGCTGGACATGTATCTAAAAATGTAATTAACTTCATTTTAAACCGCAGACTCATTGTCCAATCTGATAGTGAATTTGTTCAAGCTCGTTTCACAGAGAAAGAGAAGCCCACGTTGATCTCGTTGGTCATTCTCGTTTGTCTCGCGCCAGTTTCGAAACGAAGAATCAGAAAAGAAACGTCTAAAAAACTGTACCACCTCCGGGGAAGAAACGAAACGCAATAAAACTCGTAAATTACTCGAAACTCGTAAATCAGATGTGTACGATGAAGGAACAGCAATGTCAGAGTTGGTTTGCTAGATTTCACTGCTGACGAGAACGAATCGTTCTTGGAACCATGTTTCGTTGGAAAAGATGAGAACATTTTTGAAAACTTTTTGCCTGAAGAATGGCAAAAGATGATCGAACAAAATGGTCAATCTGTTAGCACATTCGCGATCGATAACGTAGTTGGAGGAATATGAATTAATAATGATCAAATATATATTTATAATTCATACAAATTTATAATCATTACTAGACACGCTCCTTTTAATAATTTCTTTAATAGTTATACCATTTACAATTGGAGGAAATTTTTTAATTCCATTAACATTAGGATTTCCAGATGTAACATTTCCACGAGTGAATAATATTAGATTTTGATTACCTCCGCCGTCTTTATTATTATTAAACAATTTATCTTTTCCAAATACAGGAACTGGATGAACTTATATTTATATCATTCATCACCACCAATTGATTTTACAATTTTTTTCTATTCATGTAACAGGAATTTCATCAATTTTAGGATCCTTGAATTTTATTGCAACAACTTTTATGATAAAAAATCTTTCTTTAAATTACGATCAAATTAATTTATTTTCTCCATCAATTTCAATTACTGCAATTTTATTGATTTTATCTTCACCAGTATTAGTTTGGAGCAATTACAATATTATTATGTGATTTTTTTTTTTTTTTTGATTCAATAAGAAGTAGAGATCCAATTTTATATCAAGTATTTATTCTTTCGATTTTCTGGACATCCAGAATTTCAAAATTGGCGTCTTTGCTAGCTGAATACAATTTTCATCTGTCTAATACATATAACGAACATTCAACAATAATATCGCAGTTGTCCAACCTTTTTCAATAATACCTGTTCCCTCGAAAGAAACTTGTTCTCTTCCAAAACGAGACAATCTCGGACTTCATCTTTCAATGACCAAGCTTGACTTTCACACGAGTCCGTAAAAAAGAAAAAATTAACCGGAACGATCGGAAATCGGCGCGACTCTTCGATTTGAAGTTAAATCAATTAAAATCACTATCGTCGTTTAATTAAAGGGGGAGGCGAACAAAGTTTGCAACAACCGGGCGATTTTAAACGTCTCAATTGGACCATTGCGCCAATTGCTGTCTGTTTATTTCAATTGCCGATCGACGATTAGGTCAGTTTATTCACTGCTCATTATGTAATTCGCCGCGCTTCGTCGTCGCCTCTGTGTGTTATTCGCGTGTCAGTCAAATGGAGGGGAGAAGAGGAAGAAGAGTGAGTCGTTGTTTCTGCGCACAAGTATCTCGAAAAAAGAAAAAAGAAAAGGAACAACAAGCAGGAAAAAAAATTGCACGATCATGACAGTTCGACATTTCGGCACTTTCGACGAAAAATTCCTGGTATAATGGGACGTCAAGTCCGTCGCAGAGAGGGAAAGAAAATGATGCTTAAACGAAACGAGAAAATCAAGTTTGAAAATTTATCAAATATATACACAGGGTGTCCATAAGGTTTCTTTACAATTTCAAAAATTTATTGCAAAGGCAATCGATCGAGATACCTTCGTCAGATTTGTTCCATGTACTCGGTGATTATCAAAGTTTCTATCACATTGCATGCTACCCTGTGGTACAAAATTTGTAAGCAAAGAAATTAAAACATCTATTTATATATTATGCTAAAAGTTCACTCGAGTCTCTAAAAATAGACTTTGAATAAACAACTTCTAAAGTTACAAATTACTCTCATTTTTACCACTTTGGTAACTATGAATTTCTTTCTTTTTCTCCATTAAACTCAGGGAATTTCTTTCTTTCTTGTCACGTGAAATCGCCTTCTATACTTGGTTCCACCACCCTGTACGCGGAGAGGAGAGTGGCTTGTTACGCCAAGTGGAAAAGACAGTGGAGACGTGAATGATGCAGCGTGCATCGGTACGTGGATAAACGATCGTCTTTAGTTACTGGGTACTGCGGGGAGAAGGGCGGACGATCGAAGTTTATCGCGAGGATTCACGGAAATGGACTGGAAAACCGATCGTTCGGTAACGCTGTCCCGTGCGCTCCAGTTTCCCGCAGTTTTCTCCCGCAGCTCCGAGCTCTGGGAAAGTTCGAGCGTGCTGAACTTGCACGAGAGTACGAGAAGCAACGATCTTGGAATTTCTCAATGTTTTCAAAATTTCTGAAATCGTCGAACCGACGAATTTTTCAATTCTCACGTTTCCGAGATTTACGAAAACCTCGAAAACTCCTTTTTTAATTTAATTTTCATTTCTCAATTCAACTTCCAAGCTGCCCAGAGTCTTCGTTTCCTTCAAAATTCCCGACTTTTCGAATTGTTTCAACCTCCGGATTTTCCGAAGTTCCCGAGTTTCCGCAACTTTCCGAACTTTCCATTTCCAAACTTTCGGTTAACGATCGACGTATTTCACGCCTATTAGAGGCATAAATCAAACGGCAGCTTTCACTTTACTCGGAACCTCTTCGCCCCAGCGAAGGAATCGTTTGCAACGCGTCGAAAAAGAAAAAGAAGAAAACGCGACGATCGTTACATAAACCGCAGCAGAGAAACTTCTCAACAATACTATAATACTACTATAACAATACCATATACAATACTATGATATTGCTGTAACAGTACTATAATATTAAAATACTATAATATTCAAGTAAAAAAAAAGAAAAAAATTATTGACCAGCGACAGATTTAAAAATACGTGTTACTCGAACGACTGCAGCAGAAAAAATTCGTAAACAATACTATAATACTACTATAACAATACCATATACAATATTATAATATTACTATAACAATACTATAATATTCAAGTAAAAAAAAAGAAGGAAAAAATTATTGACCAGCGATAGATTTAAAAATACTTGTTACTCGAACGACTACAGCAAATAAACTTCATAAACAATACTATAATACTATTGTGACAATACTATATACAATACCATGATATTGCTATAGCAATACTATAATATTAAAATACTAAATAATATTAAAGAAAAAAAAAAAAAAAGGAAAAAATTATTGACCAGCGACAGATTTAAAAATACTTGTTACTTGAACAACTGCAGCAAATAAACTTCATAAACAATACTATATACAATACTATGATATTGCTTTAACAATACTATAATATTAAAATACTATAATATTCAAGTAAAAAAAAAAAGGAAAAAAATTATTGACCAGCGACAGATTTAAAAATACGTGTTACTCGAACGACTGCAGCAAATAAATCTCATAAACGATACTATAATACTATTATAACAATACCATATACAATACTATGATATTGCTTTAATAATACTATAATATTAAAATACTATAATATTCAAGTAAAAAAAAAAAAAAAGGAAAAAATTATTGACCAGCGACAGATTTAAAAATACTTGTTACTCGAACTGCAGCAAATAAATTTCATAAACAATACTATATACAATACTATGATATTGCTTTAACAATACTATAATATTAAAATACTAAATAATATTCAAGTAAAAAAAAAAAGGAAAAAATTATTGACCAGCAACAGATTTAAAAATACTTGAACAACTGCAGCAAAAAACATTCGTAAACAATACCATGATACTACTATAACAGTACTATATACAATACTATAATATTGCTATAACAATACTACAATATTAAAATACTATAATATTCAAGTAAAAAAAAAAAAAAAAATAGAGAAAATCATTGACCAGCGACAGATTTGAAAACACGTGTTACTCAAATAGCTATGCATTTTAATAAAGCAATTTTTAATTGGCGGTCCGCGTCGATGCACGTAAATGGAAAAAATGGCGGACGCCTGGCCCGTAATCGGCCAATAAGGTCGTTCGGCTGCGCGAGCCTCAGGAATTTTAAAATATCGAACACATTTCCGGATGTCGATAAATATCGCCCAGCTGTCAGGCAACGATGAACTTAAACCATCGATCTCCAACCTCCTTACTTCCCTTCTCCAACTACGTCATTTTGCATCATTGTGCAAAACCAACGGTTGCTGGCTATTCATTTTTTTCAGACGAGGAGGAATTTCGTGCGGTTGCTGCTTTAACCACTTTCGCTGGCAACCGATTGCGGACCATAACGAGTGACCAAAACCGTATACGATAACTCGTCGCTTTCTTTTCGAACTGGTCGGTATGATATCACTCGATAGAGATTATTGAAAAATAATAAATTTATCATTTTGCTTTGCCTATCTTGTTTTACTCAAATATATAATTTTACTTATTATAACACGCTACAATATATAATATAATACAAGGTTTCTTGAACCAGTTGCGCTGATTCGTCGCTTTCTTTTTCTTTTGAACTCGTCGGTATGATATCACTGAATAGAGATATTAGATTATTGAAAAGTAATAAATTTATCATATTGCTTTGACTATTTTGTTTTACTCAAATTAATAATTTTACTTATTTTGACGCGTTGTGCTACAATATATAATATAATATAAGATTCCTTGAACCACTTGCGCTGGCAACTGATTGCGGACCATAACGAGTGACCAAAACCGTATACGATAACTCGTCGCTTTCTTTTCGAACTGGTCGGTATGATATCACTGAATAGAGATCATTGAGAAGTAATAAATTTATTATTTGCTTTGCCTTGGTTATACTTAAATGTACCTGGAACTGAGAAAATATTGCAATTTTGGGGCTAAAAATTCTCGACGTGCGTGGCACGTCATTCGAGCGCAAGAGGTTAACCACTTGCGCTGGTAAACAATTGCGGACCATAACGAGTGACCAAAACCGTATACGATAATTCGTCGCTTTCTTTTCGAACTCGTCGGTATGATATATATATTACTGGATAAAAATTATCGAGAGGTAATAAATTTATTATCTGCTTTACCTATTCTGTTTTACTTGAATGTACTTAAAACTGAGGAAATATTGCAATTTTGGAGCAAAACATTCTCGACGTGCGTGGCGCACCAGGTTAATGCGGCATTCGAGTTCGGCAAAACGTATCAAAAAATCAAATGCAGAGACCGGAGATCAATTCAGCGAACAATGGGGTCCGAACAAATTTCTGCTCCTCTGCCGACGAAATCCAACCGATCGCTGTGTGCACAACAATCACGGGGCAGGGGAAAGATGCTCGCGCGTAAAACACGAGATTGCAAATTCTTTTTTCTATTTTTTTTTTTTTTTTTTTTTTTTTTTTGGCAATCGGCTCCAATATCGCGTCGGCTGGCAATAACAAAGGGAGGATCGATATTTAACGCAGCAACGATATACAATCAGTCTTCATATATATTTCGGTCCCGGGACCACTGTGTTTTATTTATTAAAACAAAATTCCAGTGAAACTTTCCAGAACGAAAGATCAAAGGTCGAAAAAACGCGATCTTCGCCGAAATATTCGCGCGACATGCTCGAATATTTAAACATTTCCACGGAATAATGAAATTTCATTTCGAGATAATTGCTATCGGCCTTCGTGCATCGATGAACGTGCGAAATGTAATATGAAAATTTTCGAACAGACATCGGCCTTTTCTATTTGCGGATTGTACACAGATTTTTGATAATATTTGGAATTCCCCTTATTAATAATGGCTTCACAAAATGATAAAAGAAGAAGAAAATTGATGAACATTTACTTGAAGAAACTCGTGAAAAATACGGTTCTTTTAATCGTTGATTGCGGACCATAACGAGTGGCCAAACTGCAACATTCGACTGCAATACTGCGTAGTACTTTTCTATTTTATTCCAACTAACGAACTATCTCGATTTCATGCTCAGGTACAAGTAATTCTCTACCGTTTCAAAGTGTCTAAGCAACTTCGAACGGCGACAATTTCGCGAAACTACAACACTCATTGCAAAACTTCTAATTACAAGGAGGTTGCGGGATTACTAGCTTGAAAGGGTGTGTAATCATTACGTTTACCATGATTGTATCACCTGAATCGCTTCGTCGGCAGGTCGGAATTTCTCCTTTCACATTTTGACGACACCGTCGCATAGTTTGACGATACTTACATGACCAGAGCGGCTCTGTGCGTGCGCGAAACATACGGGATGGAAAGAGATTACTCACCTGGAACAGAGAAAGAGACGTTTAAAGATTTATAATGTTCAATCGATCTTACACACGGTACGACATCGTTACGATTTTCCAATTGGACAATCGTGCATTTATAATATATTATAATAACACATTATAATATATTATATATATTAATATATACTAACATTATGTTATATTATTATATATATATTAATATAATATTAATTATTATATTTTATATATTAATATATATAATATTATGTTGTATTACTATATATATTAATATATGTAATATGTTATATTACTATATATATTAATATAATATTAATTATTACATTATATATATTAATATATACTAATATTATGTTATATTACTATATATATTAATATAATATTAATTATTATATTATGTATATTAATATGTTATATTATAATAAATGTATTTAAACGTATTTAATGTGTTTATAATGTTTACAATTACAATGATAATACAATATATACGTATAGTAATATACTGTGAAGTGTACAATTGTACGACATGCGCAGCTGAAAAATCATATAATTATGTATATTTATGGAAAATCGTACATTATATCGTTATTATATGTTATAATGTCATTATGATACGCTATAAATGTAATTATATATATTTATAATATTTATAATTACAATAATGATACAACATATATACGTGTATGAAGAGCATAACTGTGTCAATGACAATGAAAAATTTCAACTGATTTCAACTCTGTAAAAAAGAAAAAAGATCATATAACGATCCACTTGATCTCCATTTTACATCGTGTAACGGATAAAAAAAAGCGAGATACAACTGTTTTCTCTCGAAAATTGCAAAGATTCAGACACACTGGAGGAAGCATTAAAAATTCTTTTTCGTGATTAAGGTGATTTTTTTTTCGTGATTCGTATTTCTTTGCTCTGAAATTTTTTCTTCGCCATAAAACCACCTTATTGAAAATGGAGGTGTCTGCATTGGGCTTTATATTTATTTCAAGTGTTCCTGCGAATTGCATAAGCGCAGCGTCGCCATTGTTGCGAGATCTCGACGACGTCGCATGTTTCACGCAGAGGCGTATAAACGTTCGCGCTTATGCGCGCGTTCAAATTACCGATCATTTCGCTCCGCGAGACCGTTTGAGAAATTCACGAAAATCCGAGAGAACCGAGAAACTCCTACTTTTCACGCACGAAACGGAAGAATTAAACCGGCTGCTACGATTGTTTATCACCGGTAAATACAGTGAAAAATTATATATATATATATATATATATATATATATATATATATATTTTAATACTTTCAGACTGAAGAATAAAATCGCCATCAGAAACAGAAAAACTTTATGACAAAATCTTCAGTACAGAAACCTTGATATTTGTACATTATACGAAAAAATCTCCAAGCTGTTCTACATCCAAAAGATTTTTAGGAAAAATTATAAATCTGTCGTTTATGACTATTTTGCCAGTTTTACTGTCAATGGAGATCCGAATGCAAAATGAATTTTTAATGACAGTGATGTTACCTCGCGCGAATGTTAAACGAGTTCAACAAGAAGAGTGAGGCTGGAATCATGCGAGAAGAAAGGAAAGAAAAGGAAAGGAAACTGCTGTGTCACAAAAAAAAAAAAGAAAGAGAAAGGAGGGAGAGATAGAGAGAGAAAATTTTTCTTCTCGTGGACGTGAGATTTGCATAAGGGCGTGGTCCCTTAGTTTTGTTTTATCGTCTGCCTCCCGGCGGTCGTCCTTCAGTTTTGTTTTATCGTCTACGGCGTAAAAGAAGTTGGCTCCTAGGGTGTCAATACGAGCGAAAGTGCTGCGCATGCAGCGTTCGTCCGCGCGCGTGTCAAATCGAATCGCAAACAGCGGATCGTTTATTTAATTATTCAAATGATCGAGTCGCCGTGGAATTTCCAGTTACTTAACTAGATAGAAAACTTTTATTACAGTTTATATTATAAATTTAATCTGAAATTCTCTTTCATTATTATCACATTATCTAATTATATTATCTATTGTTATTATATATCATTACTTAATTATATTATAATATATTTATCTATTATTATTATTATTATTACATTTATTATATATTATACATTATATATCTATTATTTATTAATATATACATATATATATATATTTATTATTTATAGCTTATACATTAGTATATATTTATTATCTATTATTATTATATATCATTATTTAATTATATCATAATATATTTATTATCTATTATTATTATTATTATTATTATTATTATTATATTTATTATATATTATACATTATATATCTATTATTTATTAATATATACATATATATATATTTATTATTTATAGCTTATACATTAGTATATATTTATTATCAATTATTATTATTATCTATTATTATTATTATTATATTTATTATATATTATACTTTATATATTTATTATTTATTACTATATACATATATATATATTTATTTACTATTTATACCTTATACATTAGTATATATTTATTATCTATTATTATTATATATCATTATCTAATTATATTATCTTATTATTATTATATATTATTATCTATTATTGTTACTATTACTATATTTATTATATATTACACATTATTATATATTTATTATTTATTTACACATTATACATTATTATATATTTATTATTATTATATATTATACGTTATTATATATTTATTATCTATTATTGTTATGTATCATTATCTAATTATATTACCTATTATTATTGTTTATTTATATTATCTATCACTATTATATTATTTCTTCTTTAATAACATAATCAATAATCTCTCTCTTCAATAAACAAGCTTTGCTCTTCGAGCGAACCGCTTAGGAATGACAATTGACTTTACAAATTGAAATGAACTGCAACGACACGTTATTTTTAGATTCGAGATCATCCACGCTATACTTACTCAATTAACCAGTGAAATCACGAAAATAAGTCCTCTGTTTCTTGAGACATATTAATCCTTTACCGTGAGATAATCGAAAGAAAACTGAAAGTACGTACGTATTCTCTTCCGGTTTTGATATGATGATTTTCCAAGAATTTTCTCACATTCCGAGTTTTTTAATTCAAAAAGTTATTTCAATTTCTAATGCTTCTAATTCGAACAATTATTTCAATACGCTTACATTGGTTTTTTAGTAAGAATACTTATCTCATATTGTATATAGAAGATAACAAATAGTAAAACAAAACGAATAATAAAACGACGTTAATGAAAAACGAAAGAATACAACAATCAGTTAACTTTTCTATTAAATATATTCATACATTAATAAAAAAACGAAAAGAATTAATCAATCAATAACGAACGATATAAAGAATTGAATATTAATCGCACGCTCGACCAATGAAACTGACAACTTCGAATTCGATACGTACAGTAGCTGATCAGTTTCACTTCTGAGCAGAGAGCTCGAAAGTCAATTTCAAGCTGCGTGCTTGCAAGAATAATTTCTGAATTATTTTTCGTGCGGTTACAAGCTGGAGAAAAGCTGGAAAATCAGAAGTTGCTACTTTCGCCGCGGAATATGGCGAAAGACAAAGCGCAACCACGTTCGATGTTCGACAGTGTTCGTCAATACGACGACCACAGCAATCACATCTCACGTCGTCCTCTCCCGCTGTTTTCCACCGACGCGACCTGTACGAATAATACGCGCGTGTCTAGAATGCCGTGTCTCCGGCCGCCGTGTGCCTGTTTCCCCCTTGTATCGAACACGTCGTTCCCACTGACGTGCACAGATATACGAATACAACTCACACACACACAATATCTTTGTCCGGCGTGGTAGACGTTCCGTCCACAGGAAACTGGATTTCTCTAGACAGCGGGAACAAGCGCGAGCGACAAAATTTTTATTCCGAATTGCACCGAATTTACTTTGGTTTGAGTTTGGTTTGGTTTGGTTTAGTTTAGTTTAGTTTAGTTTAGTTTAGTTTAGTTCAGTTCAGTTTGGTTTAGTTTAGTTTAGTTTAGTTTAGTTTAGTTTAGTTTGGTTTGGTTTGATTTGGTTTGGGTTAGGTTTAGTTTGGTTTGGTTTAGTTTAATTTGATTTGGTTTGGTTTAGTTTAGTTTAGTTTAGTTTGGTTTGGTTTGGTTTGGGTTGTGTTTAGTTTGGTTTGGTTTGGTTTGATCTGGTTTGATTTGGTTTGATTAGGTTTGGTTCTTTACAGCGTATTTTCAGTTCAGTTGAAAATTAGGAATACGCGTACTCTTTGCAATCGAAGTAGCCGCTGCGACAAGAAAGTTAAATTTAAGATTCTTAGTAAATTTAGTAAGTGAGAAAAATTTAGATTGAAAGTCAGAGTGTTTGTTTTTCGAACATGTATGTTTACAATCGATTAACATTAGAACAGAATGGAATAACTTGAAATGTTTAACAAGGGGATTCGAGAAAAAATGAAATTCCAAGTGGAGAAACCCAACGGAATATTTTTGGTTCGTGTAAGAAGATTCGAGAGAAAACGTGGTCTCGAAATCCAAAATTCGAACAAAATCGAATTCCGACAATTACTCGTTACAGAGCGCGACTGGTTTCTAATGTTCAAAGAAGACACGAGAGAACTCTCCGAACGTTTACGAAAGTTGGTTAAACGTAGTACGTACAACGATAAACGTTGAGATGAACGAGAGAGAGAGAGAGAGAGAGAGAGAGAGAGAGAGAGAGAGAGAGAGAGAGAGAGAGAGAGAGAGAGGTGGGGAGAGGATTTAACAAAAGATTCGATGGAATTTAGGATCTTGCAAACATCGCAGGCATCTGGCATCCTTTGATCGAAGTGTAAAAATCGAAACGATCCAAACAGGCCGAGTGTCTGGAACGTTTCAAACGAGCCCGGAATTTTCCTAGATAGATGCGCCTTGCAGTATTCTATTGTGGTAACGCGATTTTATTGCTCTGTCGCTGTTATTATGCTGCAACGGAGCAATTCTTACGCAGTTGGGATATAACGCAATTGTTCATCTGCATCTGCATCTGCTCTTGATCCTCTTCTTCTTCTTCTTCTTCTTCTTCTTCTATTCGCCGCTCGTTTTATTTATATAGATCGTTCATTGCGTAATTTCTCATTCACGTACGCAACAGTATTCCATCAGCAGAATACGCTCTTCTCCCATCACATTCATAGTTTCTTTCTTTCCACGCATTCCTACGTTCAGCAAATATTACAGATCATCTAGTATAATTAAACGCAGCTACAGATGTAATAACTACAACTACAGATTATAAAGAACGACGTTTGTTTAAAAAGTTTTAATTATTATTAACGATTATCTTAAAAGTTTAATTATTTTAACGATTATTTTAAAAATTTAATTATTTTAACTTAAATTTAATTATTAAAAATTTACTTATTTTGATTTAAATTTATTAAAAATTTACTTATTTTAACTTAAGTTAAAGCATTAAAAATTTACTTATTTTAACTTAAATTTTATTATTTTATTTAAAAATTATTTAAAAATCCAAAGAAATTTAAAATAATTTTAAATTAAAAAAAAAACTTTCAATCAAAATTATTTAATAATTGTTAAAAAATTTAATCACTTCAACGTAAATTTAATTGTTTAAAAATTTAATAAGATTATTAACAACCACCTACGACAATAACCTACGATGTTAAACAGTGGATGACAGTGGTAGAGATTTCAGAATTTCGTCCCCTTCTCCCGTCTTCGTCGACAATCAGGATGATACGCCGCGTTTGATCGCGTCTCGCGGGACGATCGACTTTTCTGATTGGCTTCTGGGGAACTCTATTTATAGCCCGGGCACACCTGAATGAACGAGCTAGTCCACGGGGCTTTCAAACAGGTTTCAATCGGGGTTCACGGGCGTTGCCTAATCATGAATGCGCGAAAGGCCGTTGCTTTTGTCCATGGTCGTCAAGAGCCTCCTCCGGGCGACCATCGGCCAAGGAATGCTACCCGTTGTTGAAATAACGGAGGACGATCCTTCGTGATTTTTTGCCTATTCTCACAATACTGCACAGTACAATATACTTGCTGCTATACTTGTGCCTTTTCTCGAAACTCGTTGCGCCACGAGACGCATTTCTTCTCTCTGGAGCATTGTTAAAATTTTAGCTAAAATTTCAACCCAATTTGTTGATTTTACATACAGTAAATCAATAAGTATGATTTACATATTGTTGATTTCGCATACAGCGAAATTTTAGTATTAATAGTAGTAGTAATAAAGAGATATTTATTAATAGTAGTAGTAATAAAGAGATATTTAGTAATAAAGAGATATTTCCTTGAAATTTTGATCCGTTTTTGTCTGCTTGGGTATTTTTCAATTTTTTTCTTTTTGTTGATTTTGTGTATAGTGATCCACGAAATTTTAGTATTTGTACTACATAGAGATATTTCTCGAAATTTTAATCCATTTTTGTCTGCTCGAACCTAATTTTTTCTTTTCCTTAATTTTATTGATTATATTTTATATATTATATTAAATATTGATTATAATATATTATGACAATTATATGTTGGAGTGAACTATTCTTCCACCAATTTTTCATTATTTGCTCATTCAGTTATGCTTCTCAATCGCATCTACAAAATTCTTACAATACTGTTTATAGAATTTAGAGAAAATTTTGGGAAAGTACGTAAAGAAGTTGCACGTGAAATGGCAGGTATAGCAGGCATGCAAAATTACTCAGAATTTCGTAACTGAAAGAGCCGTCAAACAATATCGATTAAACGTCGATCTAAAGCTTAATGTTAGGTGAACGCGCGATTGATATTTTGACAGCTGTTGTATTACAATTGTCAGTAAATGTTCTACAATTTCAACAAACGTACATACCGTCATATTGATTTCAAAATCAACCAACGCGTGTCCCGCTGCTTATTATACATTTCTAATAAAATTTTCAGTATATTCTGTGTGACATTCGGTAGGTACATTAATCGAACGCTCCAATCTTATTTTGAGAAAAAGCGTGAAAAATTGTGAAAATTCAAACATCCGCGGAAACGTTAAAAAAGATTTCTTTTCGTAACTCGATCCGCCATGGTTTTGAAGATTCAAACGATCTCCCGAAACAGAAGAGAACGACTTATTATAGACAAAGCGTATAAAATTCGTGTGTTTTTAAAAAAGGAATTATTTATAATACATTAACATTATTGTTCCTTCGAGAATTTTAACAAGTTGCATTAATATTATGAACAGAGAATTAATAATATTATAAGCAGAGATTTAGATACAGCAAAGAGGCTAACTGGCGGCCCTTACCCCCACTTTGCTGATCGCTGGCGCTATCCCCTCCACTGCGTCAATCTTTACACTTGCTTGGTGGGGGAGACAGAGAGAGTGGGGGATCACGCACGGCGAGGCCTTAAAACTTGTACGATTTTTCTTTTCCTCTTATTCTTTACAATCTTACCGAAACTAAATTTAAACACTAATGCTCGACTTGAACATTTCGTCGTTTAACTTCAGTGTCCAGATCTCGATGAAACGATAAAAACAAAAGTCGTATTATGTAAATATTACATAAACATCCACGCGTTTGCAACGAGAAAAAAGAGAAGAGAAATAATTCGTGATTCGAGTCGAAGGTGTGGTAACATTCGCGAGAGCGATACATCTTCGTCATCGATTTCTCTCGACACACGCAACCTCCAGACAAACGCTCGACAACCGTGACTTTGTTAATCTCGCCGAAGAATCGGAAACTCGCCGGACCGTAAAATTCGACGAACGCACGCGATCGAACGATCAACGTCGTGCAACAGTGTTACAACTCGTAGAACAAACAGCTCTCGCGGACTGTCGATCGTTCGATCGGCGCCTCTCGCGACTCGAAATTAGAATTCGCGGCGTGGGTGGATCGAAACGCCCGTTAAATCGCGAAAAATACGGATTTAGAGAGGCTTGGTCTCGGTTTTCGGCGACTGCAAGTCGGGATTTCCACTGTTGTGCTTGGCGAGCGATGACTTCGTTACGAATTTTAACGACCGGCTTCAAGCAATCGTCCGATTAAATTAGGAAGTCGAGGAAGGCCAACGATCGGTTTGCAAAGAAACCTGAATCTCGCGAAAAGACGTAGCAATTGTCAATGAATTGTACATTTAATAACCTGGACAGCGGATTTTTACGCAAGTTTATATTTTACATTTTAAAAAATTCTGTCTCTCGAAGGTATTACATTTAAACCACTCGAACGATATGAAAGTTTGTACATTAAAATACTTGGAAATAAGTGTGGAAATATTCTCGATAAAATAAACTTTACTGGTTACTTTACTGGTACCGTGCATCATTGTAAACTATATTTTGGACATGTTATACTTTCACATTATCCGCATTATATCTGTACTTTTTTGTATTATTTTATGCTATTTATCTGTATTATTTTATATTATTTATCTGAACTTTTTTATATTGCTTTATGTTATTTATCTGAACCTTTTTATATTATTTTATGTTATTTATCCGTACTTTTTTCTAAATTTTGACAGTCACTTTTCCACCACTTGATTGTAGTTGCTCGAAACCTTTTCATTTTATTACAAAATGTCGCGAACCGAGATTTTGCCACAGCGACGGAATTAAGAGAACGATTTTTTATACGTGCGTTCCATGGGATAAAAAGCAACGAGTCAAAAAAAATCGCGTAAATCATCGAGCGAGTCGTCATAAATTTACAAAAATAAGCGAGGAACGTCGAAATTTCGAGAAACGAGATCGAAAGTAAGAGGCCTTCGAGTTGCGGGGACCGAGGGTCGCGAACCAAGATCTGCCAAAGCCTCCGGTTACCCTTTATGAATTTTAATTTTCGCTTGGCTAAATCTTCGCGGAGAGCAGTTTGCTCGCGACCCACTAAACCGACTCTCCTCCAGCCACGTTATACACACACACACACACACGCACGCACGCATGCACGCACACACACACTTTATTTATATCGTGTTCCACGTTCGTTTCCAAGCGCTCTTAACGCGTTTTAATTTCTCCCTTTCTCTTTTCCAAATTGGAAAACTCGACTGTGCCTGGAACGTGATAACTCTCTATATCAAAGTTGCGTGTATTCTTAATTCTCTGTAATTTTAGAAGACGCTGAGTATCTTTTCTTTTCTCCCTCTCTATGACAGATATCGCTCTGTGTGAATTAATCCAGATGTTAAAACGAAAGAATTCTTCCCAAGAAGTTTGGTAATGTTACTGATACTGCAATACAGGCGTTATGTATCATTATTCTTCATTTTACAGTTTTCTCTATTTTATATTGAATGTCGTTTCTATGAAAAGTAAGAGTGAACAACTCATGATTTATATCTTTCATTTATAATTTATATAATTATATAATTGTATATATTGTATAATTATACATAATATAATTATAATTTAATATTAAATTATAATATAATCTAATGTAATTATATATATTATATCGTATAATTATATATTATACAATATAATTATAATATAATATTAAATATTATAATTTGTATTATAATATAATATAATTATGTTATTATATATAATAATACAATTTTGTATATTATACAATATAATTAAATATATCATAATTATATATATATTTATAATTTTTTAAATTTACAACTCGCGCGATATACTTTCATTTATAACTTGTGATTGAATTTTCCATACGTACAAGACGAGTGTCTGCAATTCATCGAACGAATGGAAACACTGGAACGAAAGGATAAGCCTCAAAAATCTTTAATAACGTTGCATTTCGATAATTCAAACGTATGCAGTTCAAAACAATAATTACTCGTCGCAGTTGCACACGTAAAACATACGAAACTCTATGCAATAATTCTGTAAACAGACGTGCAACACGCACTGCAGAATCACTTGGGGGAAGCTTGTTTTTTATTCGCCCACGCCGTCTTCAACCCAGAACAAAGAAAATTATTCGTCAATCCTCGTCGAATATTTTTAGCTGGCGAAGCCGGTACTACTTTTAATTAACGCGTAATTCACGTTGCAGCGACGTCACGTCTCCGTATCATTCCCGTACGTTTTCACGTACGAGAGAGATAGATAACAGGAAGACGAATTAATACGAACTGACAGATAATTCCGCGAAGCTCTTTGCTGCTCGTGACTGAAAGAAAGTCTGACTCGAAGAGATACAGTATTATATTGAGATTTTTTTTTTCGTTCTGATTTATTTTAGAAATAGCGCGAAAGTATGTGCAGTGACTCTCATTAATATTCGGACATCGTGCTATTCAAAAATATTGTTGTGGATTTCGATTGTTTATAACAGTAAATTTGGATTAATTTTTTAATAATATAATAGAACATTATAGTTTGTAGCAACATAAATTTTCATTCATTTTTTTGCACATACTTTTCCTTATTTCGATAAATTACTTGGAAAAAGAATCACTGGAAATATGCCTAAGCGTCTGCGATATGCAATTGAAGTTAAGGGCTACCCAACAAAATATTAATTATTGTTTGTGTCAACAATTTTCAAGTTCAAATATTGTAGTTCAGTTTTATTGTTTGACGTTAAGAAAAGTATGAACAATGAATAAATAAAATTTACGTCGCTATGAACTATAACGAATGTTCTATTATATTATTTAAAAAATTGATCCAAATTTACTATTACAAACAATCGGTAATCCACAACAATATTTTGAATGGCACGATGTCCGAATATTAATAAGAGTCACTGTACGTGTTAAACTAGTCGAGTATGTACGTACGTGTCGAAACTAATGCTAGGGTGGTTCCCAAAAAAAAAAAAAAAAAAAAAAAAACCGGCCAGTCAATTACGTTGTTCGCGACTGGCACGTTTTCCGCGAATTAGCACGATAACGCTTGACATCCGCGTGAAAACAATCGTCACGTGGACGAGCACGGCGACGTAATTTGTGGAAACGGCAGGCTACACCTCCGAGAACGGAGACAAACGACGGTGCGTGGCGGTTCTTTTGTTGAAACAGATGGAACACAGGCGCGGAAGACAAGGAAGCTCTGAATGGACGAGAGAGATGAAATATTGGATACATTTATCGATAGTTGGCAAGCTTAAGAAATTTCGCTCGAACGCTTACAATTAGAATTAAATGTTGCAATTAATTTCCATCGATGTTTCAAATTTCGAGCGCCCGCTTAAATGCCTTCTTTTCCATATATTTGCGCAGAAATAAAGATATACAGGGTGTCCATAAAGTCTCTTTAAAATTTCAAAGATTTATTACAAAGGCAGATGAAAAGACAGACAAGTGGAAATTATTAAAAAATAAGACGTGTATATGTAAGTTTTATTTGCTTCGTTGTGATACACTTCTATGTGAGCACCATTAGTTGCACGAAGACGGTACTCGATTTCTTACACGATCAATGTTTCTTGGTTGTCCACTCCTCCCTTTATCGAACACTGTCGACATCGTCGTCAATGACTATATCAATCAGTGTATCGAAATTTGTCGGACTGGAATTCGCAATGCTCAACGCAAGAAAAGATCGATATCCCCCTCGAGCATCCGACAAACGAACCAGTTTTATTCTATTATATTTTATCTGCACTGTAATTAATTATTATTAATGTAATTAAACATAAATATATTTTAAAAAAATTAAATTTTATTATTTTATTTATTAAATAATAAATAAGAAATAATATATATATATTCAATTTTAAAAATAAAT
Organism: Tetragonisca angustula; assembly: GCA_036937485.2. Classification (NCBI taxonomy): domain Eukaryota; kingdom Metazoa; phylum Arthropoda; class Insecta; order Hymenoptera; family Apidae; genus Tetragonisca; species Tetragonisca angustula. The sequence goes on from JAWNGG020000324.1 coordinate 32,850, forward strand.
ATTAATTTGGTAGTTATATACTTCAGGAAATTAATGTTGACTCGACAATTATATACTCCAGGAAATTAATGTTAATTTGATAATTATATACTCCAGGAAATTAATGTTAATTTGATAATTATATACTCCAGGAAATTAATGTTAACTTGACAATTATATACTCCAGGAAATTAATGTTAATTTGATAATTATATACTCCAGGAAATTAATATTAATTTGACAATTATATACTCCAGGAAATTAATGTTAATTTGATAATTATATACTCCAGGAAATTAATGTTAATTTGATAATTATATACTCCAGGAAATTAATGTTAACTTGACAATTATATACTCCAGGAAATTAATATTAATTTGACAATTATATACTCCGGGAAATTAATGTTGACTCGACAATTATATACTCCAGGTAATTAATGTTAATTTGATAATTATATACTCTAAAAAATTAATATTAACTTGATAATTATATACTCCAGGGAATTAATGTTAACTTGATAGTTATATACTCCAGGAAATTAATGTTAACTTGACAATTATATACTCCAGGAAATTAATATTAATTTGACAATTATATACTCCAGGAAATTAATGTTGACTCGACAATTATATACTCCCGGGAATTAATGTTATTTTGATAATTATATACTCCAAGTAATTAATATCAACTTGATAATTATATACTCCAGGAAATTAATGTTAACTTGACAATTATATACTCCAGGAAATTAATGTTAACTCGACAATTATATACTCCAGGCAATTAATGTTAACTTGATAATTATATACTCCAAGAAATTAATGTTAATGTTAACTCGACAATTATATACTCCGGGAAATTAATGTTAACTTGATAATTATATACTCCAAGAAATTAATGTTCATGTTAACTTGACAATTATATACTCCAGGAAATTAATGTTAACTTGATAATTATATACTCCAAGAAATTAATGTTAATGTTAACTTGACAATTATATACTCCAGGAAATTAATGTTAACTCGTCAATTATATACTCCAGGAAATTAATGTTAATTTGATAATTGTGTACTCTAAAAAATTAATGTTAACTTGATAATTATATACTCCAGGAAATTAATATTAATTTAACAATTATACACGGACGAAAAAATACTTCGAACGAAAGTTTAATTCCCGCCATCAACCCCGAAACTCGAAGTTAACCCATTTTTCACCTCGAACCGCCCCTTTTGTTATGCAACCGCTGAATAAGTGACGAAGACGAGACGCGAGAGATCGACGGATCCGACAAATACGAATAAAGATCGCCGGAACGGCGTCAATTCTGAGTCCGCTTGGATTTAATCAAGAGAAAGAACGGTCATCGCGATGGAAGTGCGTCATTGCGTCGGATGTGGCACCGGGTTGCTATTCTCGGGGCATGGTCGACCAAGTCGCCACCGACTCTATCGATCACGCCGTTTGTTTTGCACGAAGCATGTGCATGGAATGTCAGCAGAGGAGCACGCGAATACCTTATGAACGACGTCGATGATCCAGTCGAATATATTGCGAGTACGACTCGAGGATCGGCGAGACACCGCACATGACCCAACGAATCGGAATTATTGTTTTCTATCGCGATGATCGCTCGTTCGACTCGCTTTTGAAAAAGGGAGAAGGAGGATGGAATTTTTTGAAAAAGGGGCAGGTTAACTGGTAGGTCAACCCCTAACTCATAATCGCGAGTAGTTTATTTGACGATTTTCTATAAATACAGGTAACTTACATTTCTTGGAACAATAAATATTCTCCTAGATTTGAAATATTATAGCAGTTCAGTTTTTAAATGATAGTTAAATTATTTTACGTTATAAATTATAATAGTAAATATTGTTGCAAGTTATAATAGTTTAGTTTTTAGGTGATAGCTAAATTATTTTAAGTTATAAATTATAACAGTAAATATTACTGTAAGTTATAATAGTTTAGTTTTTAAATGATGATTAAATTATTTTAAGTTATAAATTATAACAGTAAATATTACTACAAGTTATAATAGTTCAGTTTTTAATTTAGCTAAATTATTTTAAGTTATAAATTATAACAGTTTAGTAAATTACAATAGTAAATATTATTATAAGTTATAATAGTTCAGTTTTTAAATGATAGTTAAATTATTTTAAGTTATAAATTATAATAGTAAATATTATTATAAGTTACAATGGTTTAGTTTTTAGATGACAGTTAAATTATTTTAAGTTTAAATTATAACAGTAAATATTACTACAAGTTATAATAGTTCAGTTTTTAAATGATAGCTAAATTATTTTAACTTATAAATTATAATAGTTTAGTAAATTACAATAGTAAATATTATTATAAGCCATAATAGTTCAGTTTTTAAATGATAGCTAAATTATTCTAAATTATAGAAATAGTTTGAACTATTATATATTACATAAATATTTTATGTTAATAGTTAGGAATTAAATAGTAAGTATTCTTGCAAATTTTTTAAATTTATGTGACATCCATGAATCATTAGCAATCGTTGAATTCTTCAAACGCAACTTTGTCCATTCCTGATGATTATTCTTATTCTTTATAGATCCAATTTTTACCATTACTTGCCGGGACAATTTGAATAAATTTACTAATAATTAAGCGTGATACTGAAATCGACGCTAATACCGAGGCTAAGAGTTACACTGACACTAGGACCGATACTTATACCGTGATTAAGACCGCGAGGCTGAAACTGAAATCGAATCTAATCCAATTATTACCAGTCTCTCTCAAAACGGATTTCTGTCCATTATCCGAAGGCCTGAGCTTTAAAATCAAAACAAATCAACAAAAATGAAAACGTTAGATCGTGACATGGAGATTTGAAAAATTCTCCAAAGTTTCCAAAAAATTCGCAAGTCTGTCGAGAAAATCTCGAAAGTCTACGCAAGTGGAAATTATGGCTGAAAAACTTACCACGAGTGAAAATACAGAGTGGCTTCAGAATTTTGACTAATTGACTCGCGCCAATTCTCGACCTTGGCACGTTTCGCACGCGTAAGACACTTTCGCCTACGCGACTTACAACCACGCACACTGCGGCAGCTGTTTGTCACGCGACGCACACGGCCTTCCCGTGCCTGTCAACGAATGCGATTGTTACCTCATGAACCCTCTTTCCCACCGTAGGAAACTCGGGAAGAATGTTCGAACGCATTTCCATTCAGAATTAATCATCCAGGATTAATAAAAATTGTATACGGAATGAATGGAAGAGGAAATGCGACACCAATCGTCTTAACTGGTTCTTCAGTGTTAACACTAGAACTACCTATATACTAGTAAAGTTCAGAGAAAGAATTTGTATATAATAGCAATAATATACATAATAGAAAAATATATGTATATAAATTGTAATTTTAAAATAAATAGAAATAAATAGAAAAGGAGATCTGATAGCAATCGTTTTAACTGGTTCCTTGGTGTTGGCAAAACTACCTGCATACTAGTGAAGTTCAGAGAAACAATTTCTAGTATAGACATATGATATATCATCTAGTATAGACACACAATAGAAAAAATATGTATAAATTATAATTTTATTATATGTATGATTTTAAAAAATATATATACAATTTAATATAAATGATAAAAAATTTTGTATATAATTTGAAAAAATATATAATAGAATTTAATATAATATAATATAATTAATATAATAATAGATAGAATAGATAGAATAGAATTTTATTAATATAATAATAGATACGTAAAAATCTGCACTTCGCTAACAATCTAATCTGAACCTAACCTAAAAACTAAGCGACACAGGATTAAAGCAACGAACATGGAGCGAGCAAAGAACATCCTATTTAGATTCCATTTCCTTAATTACAATTATTTCATCACATTCATAGAATCGTTCATATTTTTAAATAATTAGGGACATTCAAAGATACGTAAAAATTTACGCTCCGTCCAATCCAAACCTAACCTAAATCGAGCTTAAAAGCCAAGCAACACGGAGGATGATTAAAGCAACGAACATTCTATTTAGATTCCATTTCTTTAATTACAATTGTTTCATTATTTTTAAACATCGTCAGAGAGATCGTTCAATGATACATAAAAATCCGCACGTAAACCTAAGACACAATAACCAAACCTAACCCAAACCTAAAAAACCAAGCGACAGAGGATTAAAGGCAACGAATGTAAAACCATTTCATTTAGGTTCCATTCCTTTGATAGCAATTACTTTGCTATACTAATAAACAAAATACGCAAGATTAAAAAAACGAAGAACGAAGATATTTATCGTGGGGCCATTTTTTTCTCCATTTCTTCTGCCTCGTGCAAGGTCGTCGAGCAAACGTCTCCGTTCCGAAGTGAAACGTTTTGACTGAGAATGGCATTGGGGCCAGACGAAATATCGCCCTTGCTCGGTATCTTGATCGAAAGAACAAGATGGAAACCGTAAGGCCACGCCCGTGGTGTTTCGAAAGTGAACAACAACCGAAGAAAAGTCCAAGAGACCGAGACAATATCGTCGTGTGGTTCTGGCTGGATCCTTGAGCCGAGTCCTCCGATCTCACGTTCGCCATAGTAAGGTCAACCTCCGTTCTCGATCATTCGTCTTCGTAGCTCTCCGAAGTCCTATTGTGAAAATAAAGACACGTTGTTTGAACAACGTTGAGTGGTTTCTCCATCCCGGAGAAATGGTACTTTTTCTCCTCCGTCGTGCGTTTCCTTACACTCGTGACTGTGATTTGAACTCGAATCGAGTATCTGGATATTTCTGTGGCTGCGTTTAATTTCTTTTTAGTTCCAATTTTTTAACTGGCGTATCAATTCGTATCAATCCTCAGAGAATGATAAACTAAACAGATGTACAGAACATCCTGGAACAAACTTGACAGCAGTAATTAAAAAAATGGAAATTTTTTCGAAGTCCAAGTATATAAATAGCTCCAAAGTGTTGTGATGTTCTGGATGTTTTGTTTCCGTACAAACGAAACCTGTTCAATTAATTCAAATAAATTCGGAAACCCACGGGAGAAGAACCGTTTCCTGAAAAGGCGCGTACGTGACTTACGCTCCTGTCTAATTTACCAGTCAGAAAATCGTAAATTTTCCGAGTCGTAAAAACATAGCGGGGATCAACGACACCGTGTTTTCTGCTTTTTTTTCTCTCTTTTGTCCTTCTTTGTCTGCAGATAACGCGGGGCACAAAGAACGACGATAAGGAAGAGCGCGTCGTATGCGTGAATGAACACATGTTCGGTTTCAACGACCGTTTCGTCGTTAGATCCATTAGCAGTCATTAGTGGTGTTGTGATAGTCATTTCCGCTTATCACCCACTATCAGTCGTTTCGTTTATGGTGCGAGGTACATCAAGGGCTCTCGTAAATTCCTACAATTACTTACGAGACGTTGAATTAAGTCTAAACTTGAATTTCGTTTGAGGAGAATTATCGATCAAAAACGGTTTAATACATAATGGTTATATAAAATAGAAATTTTGAAGAAAATATAATAGTTGGTCAGTTATAAAAAAATATAATAGTTAGTATAGTCTATATAATAGTTACAAAATACACATTTTGAAGAAAATGTTGATGATTATTTAATACAGTCTGAGATGTATACAAATACAATTAAATATAAGGTTCGATAAAAGACGAACGAATACTTAAAGTCCTCCCTTTATGCTAAGCTAAACTAAATCAAAACGAATTAAAATTACTGCAAAAAATACCAGTTGAGTCTGTTTGATTGACACGAAAGAAACTCACAGGCAAAGTAGAAAGATTCAAAAATTTCAAACAACAAAAAAAAAAAGGAAAAAAAATTTACGCACAAATTACAAATGTCACTGCGTAGCTCAAGCTGATTGTTTAAATTCAGAAACGGCTAACTGGCGGCCCGCAATCTCTTGCCCCTACTTTCTTGATCACTAGCACTACCCCCTCCACTGCATCGATGATAGAGTGGGGACGAGTGCTCGCGCCCCCTCCACTGCATCGATGGAAGAGTGGGGACGAGTGTACACGCACAGTGGGGAAATTTTAATGTAGCGGAGAGCGGTGCAGGGAGGGGGTAGAGCTAGCGATCAGGAAAGTAGGGCCCGCGGGCCGCCAATTAGCCACCTCTGTTGTATCTAAATTTTTGCTCATAATATTATTAATTCTCTGTTCATAATATTAATTCAACTTGTGAAAATTCTCGAAAGAACAATAATGTTAATATATTATATGTACATGTAAGTTTTAAATAATTCATTTTTTAAAACCACACGAAGTTTATACGTTTCGCCTATAATAAATCGATCGAACTGACCATCTTTCCCCAATCCCTGTCAGCCGCAACACCAAACTCGAACAACATTCTTCAAATTCAAGTCTTTCAATCCAACTGCGTCCCAATCTTTCCCCGCATCGTGCGTTATATTTGCGAAGAAATTTCAATTTCTCTGGCGCGCACGAGGCAGGAACAAACTGGAAATATCACTGATCGTTTCACGTGGAATTCCACGCGTCCGTGGACGTACAGCTTTTACGTAACCGAGCGCGAATTCAACAAGGAACTGACCACGCTCTCCGATAATTGCAACGAAACTCCAAATCGATCGTGTCGTTTCTTTCGAACGTGCCGTGGAAAGTAGAGCTATTTGAACCGACCAACGTTCTTTTAATCTTTGCACAGGAGTGCAAACTCGTTGAATAGTAATAAGTCGAGTCTTTACGAATTATTGATTACACTACTATTAATATACAGCGAGTGATATTATATTATTTCTATTATTGTGACTATATTGTTATTTTATTGTTACAGAACATATTATTTCTATTATTATGACTTATAGTGATATACATTATACTGTGTACTATATTATTTCCATTACTGTGACTATATTATTATTTTATTGTTACAGTACATATTATTTCTACTATTATGACTATTTTATTATTTTGCTATTATAGTGATATATATTATACTGTGTACTATATTATTTCTATTATCGTGACTATATTATTATTTTATTGTTACAGTACATATTATTTCTACTATTATGACTATTTTATTATTTTATTATTATAGTGATATATATTATACTGTGTACTATATTATTTCTATTATCGTGACTATATTATTATTTTATTGTTACAGTACATATTATTTCTACTATTATGACTATTTTATTATTTTACTATTATAGTGATATATATTACACTGTGTACTATATTATTTCTATGATTGTCACTATATTATTATTTTATTATTACAGTATTCCTATAGTACATTATATTATTATGACTATTTCATTGTTACAATAATATATATTTTACTGTGTACTATATTATTTCTATTATTATGACTATATTATTACTTTATTATTACTATTCTCTCACCCTCCTCCCCTCGGCAATAAAACTGGCTTAAAAACGTTGTTATCGCAGACCCTTCAATTATTTCACGAGAACGCAGAAAACGGGCGGACTGAGATGGGCACGCGCCGCCCATGTAGCAGTTTATGACAGAGGATTACCGGGGTTGCTGCGTGCACGAGAGAAACGGAGTTTAAACCAGTTTAATGCGTCCAATTAATCTAATCGTGGCCGATCGTTATTCGCTTCCTCTCCCTCACCCCTCTCCTCACGCGCACAGAACGCAACGCGTTACGCAACGCGTTAGGCCAGGGCATAGCTCGAACAGTCGATCGGAGCCACGAACCTCGGCTGTTAATTCCCCTGTAAACGCGCGACAGCTATCGCGGATCACGCCGATATACAGCAAAGGGTTTATCAATTTGCCCGATGATATTGCATTCCGCGTGAATTAGACATTGCACGAGCGGTTTGCCAAGAGGGCAAATCTTGCCACGAATTAGGCCTCGCGCAACAAACCCCGTTTCAGTTTCGCTTGCGACGAAGTTTGGATGTTGCGTCGTTTGGGTTTGCTGTGAATTTATGCGAGCTACGACGGTCTGATGGAATTGTACAGAGTGGAAAGGAAAGTTTGTCCGTGGCTGTCATAGGTGAATTCGATTTGATGGAAATAAAGAACCTGCCGTAAAACTTCAAAGTCAAAAAAAAAATTTCTTTGTTTTTTGTATTTTTATTCTACTTATCAGGAAGGTAAAACTTTTCCAAGCTAATAGTTCTTCGGAACCTAATAGTTCTCTTGAAAAATGGCAAAAAGGTTTCTTAATCGTTCAAGAACGAGTGGGTTCTAACAGCGACTTTATGATTCTGGACGCGTGGGTGTCTGTATTACGTAATTCTCGTATCAGATTACACTAACATTTGATTTATCATAGTTGCAGCATCAGTGTGAATCTAAATAATCGAATGACAAAATTAACTGCTAACACTGTTCGAAATATAAACGTTACATACACGCGTCCAGACCCATAAAGTCGCTGTTAGAACGTGGTTTCCAGTGAACTCAGGCTCTGCGAAATTATATTTTTCGAGATTCGGATCGATCATTCAAAATATATAGGGTGGACAGGGAAATTTGTCTGTGGCTATTACAGATGAATCTACACCTTGATATTTGATGGAAAAACATATAAAAAACCGACAAAACTGACTTTGATCTTGAATTTCAAGGTCAAAAAAATTTTTTTTTCTTTGCATTGTATTCCACATTGCATCACGAGGATAAAACTTTTCCAAGGAACCTAACAGTTCGTTTAAAAAATGACAAAAAAATTTCTTAATCATCTAAAACTACGAGTTCTAACAGCGACTTTATGGTTCTGGAAGCGTAAATGTCGATTTTACGTAATTCTCGTGTTACTGATTAAAACATTTGATTCGTCACAGTTGTAGCTAAATAATCAAAGATAAAACTAATTGTTAACATTGTTCGAAATATAAACGTTACATCCACACGTCCAGAACCATAAAGTCGCTGTTAGAACTATAAAGTCGCTGTTAGCACTGTTAAATAATTAAGAAATTCTTTTGTCACTTTTCGAAAGAACTATTAAGTTTCCTGGAAAATTGTTATCTTCGTGATGCAATGTAGAATACAATGCAGAGAGAAAAAAGATTTTGTTTCGAGTGAATTTCGGCGAGCATTTTTGCGGAAAATTAGAATTCTGCCGAAACGTCAAAGTTAAGTCGATATTTTTATTGGATCAGTGAAAGGGACGACAATTTTCTCTGTTCTTCCCTTTGGAATTATCTTTTCATCGTCGAGCACGATGAATTAAATTCTCAGTTCAGCGTGAATTTACGTTGAATTAAGTCCAGAATTGGATCGAGTCACGCATATTCGCGATTGTCTGGAGGCTCGGGAATTTCGATAGAACCGTGATAATATCGAACGAAAAATAAAGAGAGGGATCAAGAGAATTTCTTTCCAATAAGAATATTACTCTCCTCGACTGCCATCCATATGTCGGAACGTACACACATACGTATACCATATACCAATAATGGCACTGACTCACGTAGGACTTTTTAAATGACCCACGCGTTGATTTTTATAAACTTATCATCGTATATATAAAAGAATTTTAATTATTTTTCGAACCCCCCCATTTCAAAAAATGTTAAGAAAATTACAAGTGTTCGGTTAGAGCTTAAAAGTGAGAAATAAATGCATAAATGTGTTTTATGGAGGATTTACGAGTTGGTATTTTAAGCCTTAAATGTTATATGAGTTTGCGTTACTTGCGTCCAAAAAATTTTATACAGCGCTTACGATTGAACAGATGTAACAAACACTAAAAAAACACACTAGATCCCATTCTCAGAATGGGTAGCTTTGCTAGTTTTTTCTATAATAAAAGAGACAACAGACAATAAAAAATATTAAGAAACAAAGTATATATATCTAATGTATAGTGCAGGGGTGACTGGGCATGATGTCAGCCCTTTTATGTCAATTTTTTGACGTCGACATTTATTCTTTGCCCTTCACTTGCAAAAGTAAAAGTTGCAAAAACAAAAAGGAAACGTAAATCTTTCAGAGGATTGTAAAAGTGAGAACCAAAAGAAAAGTAGTTTTTAACCATCCTCCCCTCCCCCTTTCCAAGTAACGCCACTGACTTAGCGATCCACGAGCTAGTACTAAAAAAAATAATGAACAAAATTCGACCTACTTCTCAAAAAGATTCGCCGTCACTGCCATATACTTTAGCCCAAATCTTGTTTTCGATGAAATACGGGTTTGTATTAGACCTGGCGATTGATCTCGAATAAATTCACGCCCACGGGGGGAAGGAATAAGCGTTCTAGTAGAGCTGTGATCTATTCGAGTGATATACGGTCACGGTTGGTTTATTGGATCAGACGAGAAGCTATTTGCTATTCTTTCGTCTTCTCTCTTCGCCGGAACGGCACGACGAGAATTTTGTATTAAATTTAGGCCGAGGAACACGAAGCTACGAAGTAGATCCACGTGTTCCGCGGCTAAGACACGAAGACGCACGTTTTACGAGCGTTCCTCGACAGATAATCCCGCGAAAAGTGGGTTACACATCTTCTGATGAAACTGAACGGTAAATATACACTGCCGCTAGTAAATCTTTGGACAAGTCTTTTTATTTTTAATATTCGGTGCTTGTCGTGGTACTTTACGATGATAATATATAGTAACGTAATGATACAATATAGTAATATATCAACAGAGTCTTCGTCGTTTTACGTAGTATGTTTAATATTTATCGTATTTAATTTTAATTTGCAACTGTGAATAAATGTGTCCTGTATTTAATTTAATTCTCTTTCTGAGTATGTATCGTAGCATAATAACACAACATGCAATGCATATTAATACATAATATATTACATAAAATATTACTAACATAACGTAATATATTGATACATAAAATATTAACAGAGTCTTTATCCTATGAAATATATTTCATATTTGTTGTATTTATACTGTGTGTATCGTGTATAATTTTAACTTAAAATTGTAAATAAATGTGCCTCGCGTTTAATTTAATTTTTTTTTTCCAAGTATGTGTCCAAGTATGTATTCCCAATATAATAACACAATATGTAACACAGTAATATATTAATACATAAAATATTACTAATATATGTAATATATTGATACATATATATTAACAGAGTCTTTATCCTATGAAATATATTTCATATTTGTTGTATTTATACTGTGTATTGTGTATAATTTTAACTTAAAATTGTGAATAAATGTGCCTCGCGTTTAATTTAATTTTTTTTTCCAAGTATGTGTCCAAGTATAATAACACAATATGTAACACAGTAATATATTAATACGTAATATATTACATAACATATTACTAACATAATGTAAAATATTGACACATACATATCAACAGAGTCTTTATTCTATGAATGTATATTTCATATTTCTCGTATTTAATTGCATGTACTATAATATTTATTGTAAATGCAATTTATATTGTATATTGCATAGCGTCTGTACGATTTATAGAATTCTCCTGGTAAAATAAAATGAAGGATAGAGGCCCAGTTCATTTCTCAGACACAGCAATGAAAGAGACTGTAAAGACCTTTTTATCCAAAAAAAAAAAAAAAAAAAAAAAGAACTTTAAGATTGGTTTGACCATGGATAACTCAAATAATGGCCACTCGCGCGAAATGATTTACGTTTCCTCCCCCCGCCAGAGAGAACAATATTCATAATCATAAATAAGCGACTCCCCTTTCGAGAGGTAGCTGCGAGTCTGACAGTGCTGACTGAAAAAACCCTGAAAGGAACGCTTCTGCGTTCGTCGCGTTTCATAATTAAACGTAAGTCAGCGCGGGAAACGACTCGAAACACGGCTCGCGTCACGGCGAGAGCACTTTCGCAAACAGGAAGCAAGCGGTGGCAGTAGCGACCGATCAAAGGGACAGGGGAAACGATTACACCGCGACGGTGTGCGCTCGTCATTGACCCAAATCACCAGCCGAGAAAGACGTGGCTGGCCTCTGGAGTCTTGACATTGGAATCGCCGTAATACACTTCTGCCTGCGTGAAGATTTATTCGAGCAGACGACAGCGGTTGTGAAAGTGAACGTTAAACCGAGGCGATCGTCTATCTTCCGTCCCTCGTTTTAATCGCCCTGGGTCGAAAGAGACCCAAAAACCACGCGAAAGCCAGGGAATCGAGAAAAATCGCGTAGGGCAGGAAATGTTCAAATTCTGGCAATGTTCAAAATAATATATTGATTTAATAATATTCAACAATATTTAAAACAATTATTTTAAAATAATTTAACAATATTTAAAATAATTATTTTAAATTAGCAACATTCAACAGTATTTAAAACAACTGTTTTAAAATAATTTAACAATATTTAAAATAGAAATATTATAATTTAATAATATTCAACAATATTTAAAACAACTATTTTAACAATATATAAAATAATTATTTTAATTCAATAATATTCAACATCATTTAAAACAATTATTTTAGAATAATTTAACAATATTTAAAATAATTATTTTAAATTAACAACATTCAACAGTATTTAAAACAACTGTCTTAAAATAATTTAACAATATTTAAACTAGAAATATTTTAATTTAATAATACTCAACAATATTTAAAACAATTATTTTAGAATAATTTAACAATATTTAAGATAATTATTTTAAATTAACAACATTCAACAGTATTTATAACAACTGTTTTAAAATAATTTAACAATATTTAAAATAGAAATATTTTAATTTAATAATACTCAACAATATTTAAAACAATTATTTTAAAATAATTTAACAATATTCAACAATATTTAAAACAATTATTTTAAAATAATTTAACAATATTCAACAATATTTAAAACAACTATTTTAAAATAATTTAACAATATTTAGAATAATTATTTTAACTCAATAATATTCAACAACATTTAAAACAATTATTTTAGAATAATTTAACAATATTTAAAATAATTATTTAAATAGCGTACCATTTTATTTAACTCGATATATTATCTCGAAACAATTCGACGTTAGTTCACTCGAACGAGATTAACTCGTTGTTTGACTAACGAGTAGAACGATAATTAATTTCGTTTCGTACCTTGCACTGGTTTCTACGAATCATTTCCGACTCTGTTTGGTACACTTCACCTGCTCCTTCTGACTTATCATCTTATTTCGGTGAATTGATTCGAATGAAAAGAAATTTCCAAAGATCTTCCGTTTCGTCCAACTTTCGTCTGGCGAAAGAATTAGAATCGTAAAGCGGAAACGCGAGCGGCGGAGCGTGTCGTAGGCGTCAAGGTCGACGCGCGACCCACGACGCGCAACGACAATATCCAAATATTTAGCCAGACCGGAAGGCACGAGCCCTTGTGATTAATTAAAGATCCACGGCTCGAACGTACGCTTACGACCGCGCATAATTCATAAACGAGCACTTAGGCGAGCCAGCGGGCGGAGGACGCGGTCGCCGTCGTGCAATCTGCATCCGTAAGTACGCGACAAGCACCTGCCCTCGTCTACTCGACCTATTTTACCCGGCGACCTCGTCCCCGGGACATTTTCTCAAACGGAGCGTCTACCAAATGGCGCGCGTTTCCCTTTTCGATTCGAATTCTTTCTCTCCCGAGTATATTTCACTGACGATCAAAGTCGCAGAGGAGCGATTCCATTTTTTCTTCGTCTTTGATCATCCTCTACTCGTCGAGAAGATATTTCTGACGAAGGAGAATGTATCTTGCGATTAGTGATTTTTTTTTTTTTTTTTTTTTTTTTTTTTTGAGCGAGAAGAAGTTCTTTTCCGCTGCTCAGTTGGTCGGTACCCCCACCATAAAAATTAGTTTCCACTCAGCGGACCGTACGAACTACGTCCCCCCCCCCCCAATCTTTAACTTCAACAGTCTCAGTAGAGAGACTGATGCAGTGGAGGGGATAGCGCTAGCGAGGAGTGGGGGGAAGGGCCGCCAGTTAGCCACCTCTGCCGTACAGTATATATTTAAAAGAGAATTACATCTCATATGTATTTTGCAGTACTTGAAACGCAATGTCTCGCTTATTTTGATGGGTTTCTTCAGCAAGGTTGAGAGACGATGGCCAATTATTAGAAAATGTAAAGTCTCAATGTTCAAACGTTTAATCAAGATTGCTATAGTCGTATGACTTAATATTAATAGATATTCTTTACTTCCAATCGCGAAACACTGTGATATCGTTGGCAAAGCGTGAGATTAATCTAAAAGTTGTAGATATTTATTAGGAGACTATGCGAGTTTTAACACAAGTTTGAATATTTAGAATTTTTAGAATATTTAGAACACATGCTACACGATGCAAAAATTATATTTAAAAGGAAAAGAAGAAAGAACGATCTTGTTATTTTTAAAATAAAGACTTCAAGGCTTTAAGATGGGATCTATACGATCTGAGAAGTTGTACGATTTTCTTTCACGAAGTTTCATCGACCGATACAAGAATTATCACTGATACAATTAGGCTCGTCACCGTAAGTTTGACATGAAAAATCAAAATTCCATTACAAGTGTTTAGCAGAAAATTGATACCAAAATTCAGCAATTTCCACGGTATAAGTATCTAGAGCCATATTTGTTAACACGTTAATTCGAGAAGAGAGAAGACTGGATCAGTTCATTCGAAGACACCTAGGCCAAAAAAAAAAAATAATAAATTATAACGTGTTGATGTTTGCGGGGACTGAAAGCAATCTAGCTTGAATCGATCCACTTTGATCAATTTTTAATTCTCCAACTATGGGAGCCATCCCGGTTCAAGGATGACCTGGTTAGCAGGCTAAGACTTCTTTGCTTGTCTTCGCCAGTACTAACACTCGCTGCTGAAAGTTTCGCGCAAACTTCGCGAAACGAATATTACAACTCTCCACTTAGAGCTTTGACGGTCTCTGCGAAAAGAAGAAGCTTGACGAACCAATCGACCATCGTTCTTGGTGAAATATTCTCATCTTCGTCACTGTGAAAGATTCTACACACGAAACGAATAATATCGAAAGGTTCAAAATGTTTACAAGGAAGGAAGTAACCGAAGTTTTGAAGAAAAGTAGATCAATGAATCTTTCTTGAACATGTAATGACGTTGTGACTGAAGGATCTCGAAATCGCATGTTTCTCTCTATGCCTAAGTGAAACACCGTTAAGTTTCAAGAAATCAGTGAAGCAACTTGCAACAGTGTTTCCCAATGAGTTAATCGAAAGGATCGATCTCTCAGTTGGAAAGTAGTCCAAGGAATGGAACAGCGGACCAAGCTTCCAACGTTAATAATTTCTTCAGCAAAACCCAAACCAAAGATCAAGGGGTCATGACAGTGTGAAACATTTTCAAAAGATCAATTTTTTGTTTGAAATCTTGGAAGTAAGATACGAAAAGTCCTAGCCTTTAAAACTTATTTTGAGATGTAATAATAAATCCGCGGATACAGACTAATTGAATTTGCATCACTGTTTACAACTTTTACGCAGTATTACAAAGTGTAAATCGTGTGACTGAAATGTCGCTTTTGGCGAATCGAATATTAGGGAACTTCGGTTCGATTTTGTTGCAAACTGTAAGAACTGTGAGCCTCGATATCTAAGTAGAAAAAGTAAGTAAAGGATACGTATGAAAAATGACGTTCTGAAACTTTAAACGCGTTTTTCTCGAAACTAGGCGTTTAGAAACGGTGTGCAAGATATCTCGAAATCTAACCAACCGATTACTCGGTGCGTATCTTTAGCGTAACATTTACTAGGGATTGACGATCGAACGTTTCTTAATTTTCAACAATTTCGAAAGATATAAACAAACGTAGAAATTTTTGGCATAAATTCGATACGTCGAAAAACAAATAGCTGCTGTTATTCATAATTTTCACAGAAATGACAATGTTGAGAATATTGTTTACTTTTGAACTTTTTCTCGCCTTTTTGCTGCAACTAATCCTGTTTGACTGGAATCATGTGATGTTAAAAAGCTAAACAAGAGTCCTTTTTTTTTCTCTCCTTCAGTGTTGCTTTTTATAGTTCATAATGCGTTAAAATAAATCACAGAAGCTCGCGTCGATCAAATACGTAGTTCCTTTTTCTACCAGCCCGCTAAAGCATACGTAATTTTTAGGCCCGTCACACTGTCCTGGCCCCCATGAATTTCAAACACACAGAGCGACTGGAAGGAATTTTCCCTTACGACGAACGAGTTCCAGGGAATCAGCAACCTGCGTTTCCCAGTTAATCGAGAGGATCGATGTCTCGATTGGAAGACAGGAGTCCACCAGCCAGCCGAGCACGCTTCCGATAATTTAATCAAGAAACTTGTGTCTGCTCGCGTGCTCCAGAACTACCTCCCTCGTTCCGTCAGAGAAAAACCCTTCCTTCGTCCGAATCGGACAGGAAGCAGCTGACTAGTGGTTGGCTGGTTCGCGAGTCGCCAACTTTTCCACGAGACGCTCTTAAAATGGGATACGGTCGCGAGCACTTGGTCCAGGAAATTCGCAACGGAGGTCTCTTTTAATTCGACTCGAGCGCGATCATTGTCAAAGGGAAGTGGAATAGGGGGACGTTCGAACGGATCTTTCGCTTTTCCTTTTTGGAGAAAGTTAAAGGAGCTTCTTGCTCCTTGCTGAGGATAATCAGCAATTATCCTCGGTAATTCAATGACGTGAGATTGGTAATATTTTTGTTTTCTATGTCAGAAGTTATATTTATTTATTATTATTATTATTATTATATTATATTATATTTTGCTTTATTTTACTTTCGGTAATATTTTTGTTCTCTATGTCACAAATTATATTTATTTATTATTATTATTATTGTTGTTGTTACTATTGTGGTTACTATGTCAGAAGTTATACTTATTTATTATTATTATTATTGTATTATATTATATTTTATTATATTTTACTTTATTTTACTTTCGGTAATATTTTTGTTCTCTATATCAGAAATTATATTTATTTATTATTATTATTATTGTTGTTACTATTGTTGTTACTATGTCAGAAGTTATACTTATTTATTATTATTATTATTATTATATTATATTATATTTTACTTTATTTTACTTTCGGTAATATTTTTGTTCTCTATATCAGAAATTATATTTATTTATTATTATTATTATTGTTGTTACTATTGTTGTTACTATTGTTGTTACTATGTCAGAAGTTATACTTATTTATTATTATTATTATTATTATATCATATTATATTATATTTTATTATATTTTACTTTATTTTACTTTCGGTAATATTTTTGTTCTCTATATCAGAAATTACATTTATTTATTATTATTATATTATATTTTATTTTATTTTAGTACATTATATTTTACGAACATATTACGCTAAAAAAAAGAAGAAAAAGACGTAGAAATAAGAGTATTCAAGTGCAAATATAGGTGCAAATATATTTTATATTATTAGACAATATCTATTTAACACACGATATTTTAATATATACAATATAAGATATATCAGATATATATACATACAATATCTTCATAATATATATATTTTACGAATATATTAAGATATTGTATATTATTAGATATATCAAACAGGATATTGCCAAATTACTGGCGATTAAGCGTAAAGCGAAGATTAAGCATCGGCTAACAAGCTAAAACGAGATTTGCAATAGGTATGAACCTGATACACAAATGAAATCAATCATCTTTCACACGAACACGAATAGTTGGCAGGAAAGAGAGAGTGCAATCTCGTCAATTTCTATCGGACAATTTGTCAAGGTTTGCTCGAACATCGAATCGCTCGACAACACGTGAAATTTCGTAATTAAACGAAGCTTGTTTCCGAAGCGTTCAAACGAGGCTGTAAAACACACACAAAACGAAAATATCGTGACAATGTCGAATTTTAAAATTATTCACGCTCTTTCGTCTGTAATCTCTGTACATATATACTCTGTCCTGTGTCCCCCAGCAATGCTATCAGAATCTCGAAAACACTTGCACGATCGTTTCAATGCACACTCGCTCCGAGCTATCGTTATGCGTAATACACTAGTAGCTCGATCGCTTGAAATTTCGCGGTGGTAGAATGAAAACCAGTTAATTTTCCGTCGTTGGGACGTGGCGGTATTGATCTCGACAGGTTTCGACGTCCGGGGCCAGGCTGGTCTCTCTCTCTCTCTCTCTCTCTCTCTCTCTCTCTCTCTCTCTCTTTCTCTGTGTGTATCGATACATCGACTCTGCGCAGAATATGAAGCGAGAGGCTTCGCGTGTAGGTATGTATACACGGAGGACACATGAACGCGCCACCGTGAGGCTGTAGTTTCTCGAATTGTGTCACGTGGAGAGAAAGAGTGAGAGAGATAGAGACGTGCACGCGGAACATATCGACGTCATTTCGCCCGAAGGTGACGGCCACCTTCCGTTTCCGTTTCGCCGTCTCCTCCGTGCACGCTCGAGGGAACGAACGAGCGCGGCGAAATGACGCGTGTCGAGTGGCGAATCGAAACAAACCGGGGCCGAATCGAAACTGATTGTGAACCGGGGGGAAGGGAGAGGCGCGACGGCTCGACGCGTCGTTTAGCGCCGAATAATTATCCAATGGCCCAGTTTCCATGACTCGGCCGCCTAGGCGTGTCGCCGATCCTCTCCTGCCCGATTCCATCAACGATTACGCGTACAGAGTGTCCATAAAGTCTCTTTACAATTTCAAAAATTTGTCACAAAGGCAAATGAAAAGACAGACAAGTGGAAATTGTTACAAAATGAGACGTATATATTCAAGTTTTTTTCTGGATCATTTAATACACCTAAGCGTGTCGTCGATCCTCTCTTGACCAGTTTCATCAACGATTACGCGTACAGGGTGTTCATAAAGTCTCTTTACAATTTCAAAAATTTGTCACAAAGGCAAATGAAAAGACAGACAAGTGGAAATTGTTACAAAATGAGACGTATATATTCAAGTTTTTTTTTGGATCATTTAATACACCTAAGCGTGTCGTCGATCCTCTCCTGCTCGATTCTTTTTTTTGGATCATTTAATACACCTAAGTGTGTCGTCGATCCTCTCTTGACCAGTTTCATCAACGATTACGCGTACAGAGTGTCCATAAAGTCTCTTTACAATTTCAAAAATTTGTCACAAAGGCAAATGAAAAGACAGACAAGTGGAAATTGTTGCAAAATGAGACGTATATATTCAAGTTTTTTTTTGGATCATTTAATACACCTAAGCGTGTCGTCGATCCTCTCTTGACCAGTTTCATCAACGATTACGCGTACAGGGTGTTCATAAAGTCTCTTTACAATTTCAAAAATTTGTCACAAAGGCAAATGAAAAGACAGACAAGTGGAAATTGTTACAAAATGAGACGTATATATTCAAGTTTTTTTCTGGATCATTTAATACACCTAAGCGTGTCGTCGATCCTCTCTTGACCAGTTTCATCAACGATTACGCGTACAGGGTGTTCATAAAGTCTCTTTACAATTTCAAAAATTTGTCACAAAGGCAAATGAAAAGACAGACAAGTGGAAATTGTTGCAAAATGAGACGTATATATTCAAGTTTTTTTTGGATCATTTAATACACCTAAGTATGTCGTCGATCCGATTCCATCAACGATTACACGTACACAGGGTGTACACCTTTCCTATGTTACGACTTATTCCTATTACAAATTGACGGGCAATTTGTACACCAATTAATACTTAATTCAATTAAAATAATTAAATTAATTTACTATTAAATCCTTTTTCAAATTAATATTAAAAATAACTGTTCAAAAATAAAATTTTTATAATTCAGCTATTCTTAAATATACTACATTTCGATTTAAAATATTATTTTACAAAATTTTTCTATTCATATAATTTTTATTCATAAATTATAATAACAATACATAGATACAATTTATGTATATATCGTGGATCATCAAATCAAACAAGTCTCCATAGAGTCTCTTTACAATTTCAAAAATTTGTTACAAAGGCACATGAAAAGACAGACAAGTGGAAATTGTGACAAAATGAGACGTAAACATTTAAGTTTTTTTTTTTTTTTCTTTGCCTCGTTTCATACACCTGTATATGGACGCCATTGCACGATGCACATGAAGACGATACTTGATTTCTCACACTATCGATGTTACCCTCAGATGTTCTTGGTCGTCCACTCGAGACGAAAGAGATGCAAACCGATCGAAGACTACGCCGTGGTATCTCTGTTCGCGAGAAATAAGGGCTGAATTCGCGGTATGCCGGCGATCAAGGCCACGCACAGCATCCAGCTTCGAAGGGCAAGGGAAAGAGACAGAGAGATCACCGTTTCTGTGAGAAAACAAAGGAACCGTCCTTTCCATTGTACGCTTCGCATGCATACGTCGTGCATGTGTGTATTCGTTCATCAGATACCGTCACACACAATGTCTATACGCCGCGATCGTGTAGATCGCGCTGTTACGTTTCACGAGATCGTTGCGAGAAATTTTGTTGCAAAGTAAAAATCCGAAGAAAGTTTTTTTCCTTTCACTCCGAATTAATCGTTTGCGCACTTTTTTCGAGTCACACACGAGATGATCTTAATTTGAAAGAGGATAAATTTGATCTGCGAAGGGGTGACTCTGATTTGCAACAAGGTGAACATCATCTTGAAAACAAAAGAATTAATTAAAAGAATTTGGTAAAAAATTTCGTAAGTCTTGGATTTTAAGTTTTTGGTTGGCAAGAGAAAGACAGCTTAATAATGAAAGTTAATTTTACTTAATAAAAAAAAAAAAAAAAAAAAAAAAGAAGGTTTTCACTCGACGTAAAAATCGAATCAGCTTCGAGTGAAAGTTTATTAGCCAACTATAAATTTATAAACCGTTCGAAACAATATCTGATTTTTAATTGCTTCCTTTTTTTACTAAAACTAGAATCTTCTCCTCCAACTCTTGAAAATCACCCATCATTCGCAAAGTTTTGTACTTTACGATTATCTAAATTTTCAAAATCTTAGTAAGCGATATTCTGCTCGTGTAACTCATCTCTACAGTCGTATTTCGCGAGTGAATCTTAAAGATTGCACAAGAAAGTGTGCGTATGCTTCATACAAATATCAATGTTGGTCAAGGGGGTATTAGAACGAAGCGTAATGGAACAAACTTAACCTCTTGTGCCACGGACGTCGAGAATTTTTCGTCCCAAAATTGTAATATTTTCTCAATCCTAAGTATATTTAAGTAAAAGGAAATAGACAAAACAAATAATAAATATATTACTTCTCAATAATTTCTATCCCAATTTCTCAATAATCTTTGTCCCAAAATTGTAATATTTCCTCAGTCCTAAGTACATTTACGTACAACTCAGGCAAAACATTAAAATTAGTAAATTTTAAAATTAAATATAATAAATTTATTTACTTCTCGATAATTTTTATCCAGTGACATATCGTACCGACGAGTTATCGTACACGGTTCGGTCGCTCGTTACGGTCCGCAATCACTTGTCCAGCGCAAGGTGGTTCAAGAAACTTTAACCTCTCTTTCTGCGAGACCAGTGGAGAATCTTCATTCCATCGTGCTCTAATATTTTATCCTCTCGCTCACTCGAGATTTCTCCATTCCGTTTAACTCGACTTCCACGTTGCCCGGATTTCCAGCTCCCCGATGACGCTCGCTCGAAAACACAATCTTCCTGTTATACAACTTTCACTAGCCAAGACTTGCCCCGGTAGCAATCACCGGGGGATTCCCCGATTACATCCACCTCCGCGAGAACCGTGACAAGAGACAAACGCCTCGACGTCTCGCGCAAATTACTCCAACTTGAATTGGAACGTTTGAAATTGCCAGCTGTCGCTAGAAAGAGGCGCCTCGTGACTATCCTATCCGTGAACTTCAAACGTGAACTACGAATGAAACGTGGAGTTCATTTATTTCTCTTTCCAATTGTACGACACGCGTTTGTACGATGCTCTCGGTTGTAAGTCTCGGAAAGGACACTTTTGTCTCTGTTTAAATCGTCAACTGTGTTTCGATCGGGCAGAATTTTTAACGTGTCGAAGCATTTCAAAAATTGCTTATTCCGCGCGAATTTTTTACACGGAACAGGAACAGGAAGCAACTTTCTTCTTTTTTATCAACAATCGTAAAATTTATTCGAATTACATTTTTTGGTCATTTCGCAAATTTCTGACTCAACATAATAATTTTGTTAATTTTAAACGGAGTTTTTATATCAATTTGTATTTAACATTAATTTTTCATTAAAAAAATTATTTGCATGCTCTACGTCATTTAATGATATTTTACTATGATTACCGGAGTCGCAAAGTGGTTGATGCGACTTTTAAATAACGAAACCAAAGAGAAAAGAAATTTTAATAATTTTTATATATTTATTAAATATGAAACAATTTTTATTATTTTCTATTTTATATCCAATGATTTTATGTTTTATTACTCATTTATTAATCAAATTTTAGAAAATTATATATTATTTTTAATTTTAAATTTTTAAGTTATTAATATTAATTTATTTTATATATCTAATTTATATCTAATTATAAAGTTAGAAGCTTCAATTTTTTATTTCAATAAATTAATTTTATTCGATCATTTTATTAACAATAAAATGCCTCTTATTGATTTCAATTTAATATAAATGTGAAATAATAAAATACATTTAATTTCAACTTAAAATTTAATCACTGATTATTCTATTTAATCATTAACGATTCTTATTTAAATTAAATTAATATATTCAATACAAATATCCTATTATTCATTCTATAATTAATGTAAATAATATTATAAACATAAATAATGGAATTGTATTAATTACATAATAAAAATTCGAATATTTTAAATAAAAAATTATCGGAATTAATAAAGTAATTTCAATATCAAAAATTAAAAATAACAATCTAATTTTTTTAAAAAATGATATAGAAAATGGTAATATAAATTTTGAAATTGGTCTAAATCCACATTACCATTATTATTTGGATTTCTATTCAAATGGAAGATGTGGATGTACAATATAGTGGGGAGGAGATGGATGCAGTGGAGGGGGTAGCGCCAGAGATTGGGGGAGTGGGGGCAGTCCGTGAGCCGCCAGTTAGCCACCACTGATTTACAGCGTGGAAACGAAACTGGCCCGACTCTCTCGACGACTCGTTGCTCCGGAGGAGTCACGGTCGTACGAAGAAACGGGTTTCTAGACGGCTGGGCTGGGTCAACAACTATACTATATAGGTGACGGCTGTTTAATAACTTTCTCTTTCACTTTATAGAAAAGAGCGCGTGAAAAAGAAAAAGAAAGAAAGAAAGAAACGTGCTGGCAATGAATGAACAACGACGTCACGCGAGCGACAGAATAATCGTGATTAAGATCGCGATTAATCAGAATAATGGCGAAGGAGACTACCAAATTTCGCCTCGCTCGATCTCTTCGTGGATTAGCGACTAGCCCAGGCTCTGTTCGAAGTTTCCAACTGCTTGCGAAAGCAAGCTGATGAGTCATCGGTGTTCACGGGCGGATGAAAACGTCGTTTGCGGCGGCTTAATTAAGGGAGGAAGGATCGCGACGTCTATGATTGATGCGGTGCGCGAGTTGTTGCCAAAAGCGGGGATTTCAGCGATCGTTGGCGAGCGTCGTTGTCACGTTCAATGGAATTAATGCGACGTTTCGGCGCGACCACGGCTCTCGGTCGTTAGCGTATTGTGTTGTTTTGTATGGGAGCGAGCAAAGGGCCAGGCTCGAACGTTGTTCAAACTACCAAACAGTAGTCGGAATGTGATTTATAATTTTTCTCGGTAACTTTTGCTTAGGAAGACGGTGTATTTTTAAAGATTTTTAGAGACTCTCAATTTTTCAACTTTACGACACCGACGAACTTGGAGTTCTATAATTTAGTTATCAGTGATTAATTTTTCGTCGAAAGATGTGCATGATACTTTGTTCAATAAATGTTTAAAACTGTCGGTTAAACGAATTAGAAAACAATGAATCCTTCAAATAAGAGAATGTTGGCAATACAGAGATATCGATTTTTTTGTTTCGTATAAATTTTTGATACGAAATTTTAATTTCATATTATTGCGTGGGCATAGGCTACATTTCAATTTGTCTGGTATAAAATAAAGAATAGGAAATCTAAGTGAAAAGAAAGGAATTTTCGAGATTTCAAATTGTCGAACGAATGTAGAAATTGTGGGTTTTTTAAAGTGTAGCTTTTTTAAAAACGATGACATTCGAGACAGCGTGGCTTCATTATCCCAGAATGAAGTCTCTCTAGTCTAATTATCGTTAAGTAGACATTATCGCAATTACACGTTCACGAGATACCTTGCACGATTTAATTGGAATTCTCTGATCGATCGAGCGGCATATTCGAGAGAAAAAAAAGATCGACAACGATAAATTCCTCATTTATACCCGGCCGGTTTAGCGATCGCGTCATAATCTAATAAACCGATTTAGACGCAGATGACGCGAGCCATTGGAATCGCCGCTGACAAATCGATGAACCATCGGCTAATTAACGTATCGACGTGACAACCAGTCGCCGATTGTTGCGAGACTGTCGCGGGAGAGTCTCTGCTTTGTGAATCGCCGCTAACTTGCGACGCAAACTTTCGAGGGGGAGTGGGGAGGATTTTCTCCTCTCTCCTCATAACATACGCAAATAAAATATTAACAGGGAACAGAATAGATAGTAGATTCTTAATGAGTACACATTATTTTATATATATATATATATATATATATATATATATATATATATATATATATATATACGTTATGTTATACATTATAACATATTATTTCATATGATATATTATTGTATAATATTTTATTATGTTATTGTATATTATTATATTATATTATTGTATATTGTATATTATTATATTATATTATATTATTGTATATTTTATAATATTATTAGATTATATTATCGTATATTTTGTAATATTATTATATTATATTATTGTATAATATTTTATAATATTATTATATTAATTATTGTATAATATTTTATTATGTAGTACAGTTGAATATGAAATTACATAATACTTTTATTTAACTTTTATTTAATTTTAATTAAAGCTAAATTTATTTAGCTTTAATTACATTTATGTAACATATTAATTTAATTATATTATATTGCATAATCATTGTACTTGTCATTATACTTGTAATTATTTTGTGTTATATATTATACTGGTTGTTACACTTGTAATCATTGTGTGATATTATATTTGTTATATTATTGTGTTTTTATACATGTAGTATATTATGTTTATACATATTTATATGTGTATTATGTTTATATTATGTAATTCATGTATGTAGTGTGCTGGAAGATACGATAAATTATTGTATTATATTGTACGATGTAATCATTGTGTTATATCATGCTGTACTATGTTTATAATGTATGAATGGAATGTTTAGACGTGATTTGTTTAGATAAATTTGTTTAGACTGAATTTTTTCGAGATTTTTTGGCATTTTCAGTAAAGAAACTTTGTTTCCGAACAGCTTCAATCGTTCCACAAATATCTCTCGAGATTCAGATACAAGTTGAAAATTAATAAATTTCGTCGCAACCGAGGAATAAATAAATTAGGTAATCAAAGAAACGTAAGAGGGAATATTTTAACGACGACAAAGGATAGTTATTAGCATCGACAAAGGATCGTAGCGACGTGCAAATTATTGTTTCCTTCTTTCGCACGAAGTGTTTGTCGCGTCTTCTCCCATTTGAATACGAATTCACAGATGTGAATCATACACTGTTGATTTGTGTACCCACGTTCCCAAGTACATACTCCTTTGTTGTTACAAACTCGATTACATTTACTGCCTTTCTACAGCGAATATAGTGAATTTGTATAATAAAAGTGAATAAGTAGATTGAATTAATTAATAAGAGTGAACTAAACTGAAGATTCGTCGCTTTCCTTAACTTTCAGGGACACACAATTTTAAAGAAAAAAAGAAAAAAAAACACTCTACCTGCACGGAATTTTTTTTAATATAAAAAATGTTCATTTCAATTATTAAACATAAAACATGTCTTAAAATGAAACAGAGCAATATTTAAATAAATTCTTCCTTACTGAGCGGAGCATAAATAATCCCACCATGCAGAACCAACGTTCCAAATGAAACTCATTGAAACACACCTTTAAGTGGGTTAACCTCTAACCCAAAATTGCAATATTTTCACAGTTTTAAGTATATTTACGTATAACCCAGGCGAAACAAATAATAAATTTGTTAAACTGTTCCTCGATAATTTCTATCCAGCGACGTCATACCGACGAGTTCGAAAAGAAAGCGACGAATTGTGTCGTATACGGTTCGGTCACTCGTTACGGTCCGCGCAAACAGTTGCCAGCGCAGGTGGTTAAATGCATTAACCGTAAGAAAACAATGTGGGATTTAAAATAATTTAAAAACCCACCTAACCCCAAAGAGTAAAAATTCTCCGATCCTGTTTCAGGTATAGGCAAGAGTATAGGGCAACAATTATCCTCGAACCTGTCTCGACGCGTTCACGATATATCGGAATACTCGACGTCCAAGAACCAGCCAGACCAACAACGACTGCCATCTACTGATTACGCTCCGTACTGAGAAACGCTAGCTCGGAGATAACGCTTGAAATATTGCCGGGAATAATTAAACCGAGCCGATATCGGACTCCCCCCGAACGATGATGGCTCGACGCGTCACATTTTCACTACATTATTGGCCATACCGCGCGGAAGTTTATGCAAATGTACATATTTTTTTTTTTTTTTTTTTTTTTTTTGCGAGTATAATTTGGAAAAAGCTAGGTTTCATCCGCACAAGGCGCTCCGCTACGAGCATTTCTGCTTTTGAAAATTTTTTTTCGAAACTTCTAACCAAAAAACTAAAAACATATCTAAAAACTATAAACTATCTTCTCAATGATTTTTTAATTTCATTAAAATTTATTTACTTTTATTTCCATTTGATTGAAAAATTATTGAGAAATTATTACATTTATTGTAATTAAAAAATCATTAAGAAGTTATTATTAAGAAATTATTATACAGTTCGTCAAAAACAGTTATTTATATTATATTTAGAATCACGTTTATTTTTAATAATAACTTCTTAGTAATTTATAATATATATAATAATTCCTTTTCACGAAATTATAACCGATGATATATCGTCAGAAATCGTTAATTGTCCGAATGTTGGAAAAGTATGGTACAGTATACAGTTTCGCGTAGAAGAACTGAAGGATTCCTGAACGAGAGGGAAGAGACTCATTGTCAGGGGCAAGAGTACTCACTGCCAAGTGAATTTGCCGGTGATACCTTCCCTGAGGCGATCCTTGAGGCTTCGTTGCCTGGAAGGAAGCGACGGGCTGGCCGGTTCCTCCTTCGGTTTGCTCGATGGCGGGCCACTTCCGCCGCCAGCGCCGCCGGGGAACAACGCCATTACCTCTTCTTCGCACCGATCTCCAACTGCCTCTGTCTGTCCCCGTCACAACTCGTGTGTCACAAGCGGTTCACGGAGTCCGACAGTCTCTAGGTCGCTCGTCGAGCGAGCATCATCGAGGCACCCGCGAGTACGAGGAATCGCGCGGTCGATCGAGAGAGATTTCGTCAATTTCTGCCAGCCGGGGTCGCCGAACAATCGAATCACTCTGCTCTGCGAATTATATTTCCCGAAATTCGGATCGATCGAAATTTATAGGGCGGAGAAGAAAATAGATGAATCTACACCTTGATGTTTGATGAAAATACATGTAAAAAAACCGGCAAAATTGACTTTAATCTTGAATTTCAAGGTCAAAAAATTTTTTTTCTTTGCATTGTATTCTACATTGCATCACGAAGATAAAATTTTCCCAAGGAACCTAACAGTTCTTTTGAAAAATGACAAAAAAATTTCTTAATCGTCTAACACTGCGGGTTCTAACAGCGACTTTATGGTTCTGGACGCGTAGATATCGATTTTGCGTAATTCTCGTGTTACTGATTAAAACATTTGATTCGTCATAGTTGTAGCTAAATAATCAAATGATAAAACTAATTGTTAACACTGTTCGAAATATAAACGTTACATCCACGCGTCCAGAACCATAAAGTCGCTGTTAGAACGTGGTTTCGAGTGAATTTAGGTTCTGCGAATTATATTTTCTGAGATTCGGATCGATCGAAATTTATAGGGCGGAGAAGAAAATAGATGAATCTACACCTTGATGTTTGATGAAAATACATGTAAAAAAACCGGCAAAATTGACTTTAATCTTGAATTTCAAGGTCAAAAAATTTTTTTCTTTGCATTGTATTCTACATTGCATCACGAAGATAAAATTTTCCCAAGGAACCTAACAGTTCTTTTGAAAAATGACAAAAAAATTTCTTAATCGTCTAACACTGCGGGTTCTAACAGCGACTTTATGGTTCTGGACGCGTAGATATCGATTTTGCGTAATTCTCGTGTTACTGATTAAAACATTTGTTTCGTCATAGTTGTAGCTAAATAATCAAATGATAAAACTAATTGTTAACACTGTTCGAAATATAAACGTTACATCCACGCGTCCAGAACCATAAAGTCGCTGTTAGAACGTGGTTTCGAGTGAATTTAGGTTCTGCGAATTATTTTTTCTGAGATTCGGATCGATCGAAATTTATAGGGCGGAGAAGAAAATAGATGAATCTACACCTTGATGTTTGATGAAAATACATGTAAAAAAACCGGCAAAATTGACTTTAATCTTGAATTTCAAGGTCAAAAAATTTTTTTTCTTTGCATTGTATTCTACATTGCATCACGAAGATAAAATTTTCCCAAGGAACCTAACAGTTCTTTTGAAAAATGACAAAAAAATTTCTTAATCGTCTAACACTGCGGGTTCTAACAGCGACTTTATGGTTCTGGACGCGTAGATGTCGATTTTACGTAATTCTCGTATTACTGATTAAAACATTTGATTCGTCATAGTTGTAGCATCAGTGTGAGTCTAAATAATCAAATGATAAAACTAACTGTTGACATTGTTCGAAATATAAATATTACGTAACATGGATATTTACGCGTCCAGAACCATAAAGTCGCTGTTAGAACCCACGTGTTAGTCCGCCGTGTTAAATGAAGCTTCGACACTGAAATATGGAACACTCTGTATAATAAATTCGACCTTCGCGAATTTCGTCCTTTTCTCGAGGGGGATTGAACTAAGAGATTAGGGGTTGATTCGTGACAGGTACGAGAATGAGGCGAGTTGACAAATTTGTTTTCGGTTGAGAATGTTTCGAGAGGATTCCGTAATTGGGTTTTTTTTTTCTTTCTTTAGAAAGTAGAAGAGCAACTATTAAGGAATTCTCCAGCAGCCACTGCTGGTGTGTAACTTGGAAATTACGCGATATATCGCAGAAGGTCAACGCGAGCATCTGCGATCGATTGTATCCGAACGATTAGGTCGTAACAAAGAAGTTACAAATTGGCTTCGGCCTCACGTAGCGAGTGTGTGAAATTTGCATTTAAAAACATATCTCGAGGACTCGACTTGCGTTATCTCAAACTCGGAAACAATGTGAAAATAACATCGACACTCGAACTACCTCGACAGTTAAAGTACAAAAATTGAATCAGAGAAGTCAGAACGCAAGGAGCAAGAAAAAATTTGCAATGCGACGAAGAACAGAAACTTCTACTCGTACGGTTTACAAAAATCATTCAAATCTCTGAGAGCTTGATCTGCGAAACTACTCTAGAAGAAAAAAAATTCTATACTACTTCTAGTGTTAAAATTAATCTCACGCAAGAGAACGACAGACCGGAATTCTTCTCCAAATTGTTCGTCACAGACAACTTCCACCTTCACAACGTGAAAACCTGTTCCGCGTAAATCGATCACGATCCTTCGACGCTCGAGAATATTTCCCAACACTCTGAACGATAACGAGGAAGCGTTGCGGATCGACGACAGATGGTTTCAGCGGCTCGGTCCGAGTGCTCACTGCGATCCAGACCGATTTTTTTCAGTCGCGTCAACGACTCGTTGACGTTCGTTCGTTAAATAACAAGTGCGATCTAGCCGCGGCGATTCAATTCAAAAGCTCGCGGGTCGCGCGCGATCGAAGCGTAGGAAACGATCTACGACGTTGGAAGGTTTTCGTTTTGCAGATCAACAGGGTTTTGTGTCGAAAGTTAGATTAGAGAACATTTAACATAAAAAATATGTATGTACAAATATTATAAATATATAATTAAAATATATTTATATTATATTGTATTATATATGTAGTTTATTTTATTATATTTGATGTACGTGTATATAGTAATATAAAATATATACAGGGTGGTTCATTCAAGTGAGATTATCTCTTCGAAATGTGACGATGCAAAAAAGTATTTTTTGCCTAACACGAATGGTATCGAAAGGCGAAAATATCCTTTTCGGAGTTTTCGACGTCATCTTTTTTCCAAGTTCTCAAAGTCTATGTACCTTTATGATATATATAAATACATTATATAGA
Source organism: Tetragonisca angustula (assembly GCA_036937485.2). Lineage (NCBI taxonomy): Eukaryota > Metazoa > Arthropoda > Insecta > Hymenoptera > Apidae > Tetragonisca > Tetragonisca angustula. The sequence continues at coordinate 63,277 of JAWNGG020000324.1, forward strand.
TGTAATAGATAAGAAAATAGAAAATAAATTTACAGAAGTAAAATGATAGTCAAAGCAATATAGTTTTTTAATACAGCGTTGTAAAAAACAGTATTGGAATGAATGAGAGAAAAGAGGAGAATATGTACACCACAAGTTCACATTTCATGGCTCTGAGGCCGAAATAAAGTTTATTACTACTACTGTTATATAGACTGTAATATATTTTATAAAATTTACAATTTACATTTTATTTATATAAATAATTTGTAATATAATTTATATAATATTATATTATATATAATTTATAATATAATAATATACAAATAATTACATAAATATTATAGAAATAAATATATATTTAACTTATATATTTTATAAAATATATGGCGAATCGAAATACATAAATGCAAATGAAAGTTCACCACAGAAATATGTGAAAACGTCTTTAAAAAAAAAAAAAAAAAAAAAAAAAAAAATCGAAGAATTCAGAAACAAGTGAATTCAGAAAAACAGAAGAATTCACGAACGACACGCCACGGTGAAAGATCGAACCACCCCTGAAATTCGGCATTCATACGAACGGGAAAGAAATTCGAATCGGTCTGATTCGTCGAAAAGAGGAAGAGCCCACCACGTCGTGATATAACGGTGGCACGTACGGATGGAACTTTATTCGTTTCGCCGGCTACGAGCGGGAAAAATAAAGCCGCGAGCTCCGTATTGAACTCGAAGCAGACGCTTCGAGTGGCGATCGAAACGAGTGACGTGAAGCATTCTCGTGCCAGCTTCGAAAACGCATTTATCACGCTTTCTATGGGCCTCGCCCGATGGGAGAACCGAGTCGTTCGGATTTCTACGTTTCACGTTACGTTTGACGTTACCATCCTTGACGCGTTGCACTTTCGGACGTTTCTATCCGTCAATTCTTTCAAGGCTGTTAATTGCTGTTAATTAACAGAAATCAGCGAGACTAACGAGATTTAAATCGACAAGAGTCATCGAACGAAGGAATACACTACGTATTTCTTTTCTGCACAGAGTTCGATCAAATTTTGATAATTTCATTTATATACATTATTTGCAAAATAATCTGAAGTCAGACGAGCGAAAGCAATTTGCCTAGCAATGGAACGAAACGTTGGTAGGAAATTGTGCAAAGACTGGCCGCGTAGATAGTCGGCCCCGAGACCGATAGAGAATCGACCTTAACAACCTCAGTTAAATTTCATTACGTTGCTCGAGCAGCGTGCGCCTCTCAAGGTTGCGACATACGATTTTTAATTGCGTAAAAACGAGCACTGTCGCCGGGATCGTTGGTCGGCTCAATTGCCGGCCAATTCGCCGACGTTCAGCGCTTGCCGCGCAGCTGCCTTGCTCGCGCGAGAAAAACATTTTCTGCAAAAACATCACGCACCGCTCAAAACCAGCGATCGATATTTTCGAAACAATCGAGAAACATAAATGAAACGTTTACTCGGGAATAAAAAAAACGCGGGAGGTAGCGAATTTTAAAATTCCCCCACGCGAACACCAAGAGAAAAGATCGAAGTGGCAAAAGTTACCAGCCGTGTTGCGAGAATTTTTTAAATTTTTTCACAAATTCCAGTTTGAGCGAAAAAATGGTCTCACGATCACAGAGAGAAAGAGAAAGAGAAGGAAAAGGGGAGCGGAGGGGGAGAAAGAGAAAACTATTTCCCAACGAAAACGTTCTCTTGGAGTAATCGGATTTCCGCTGAAGGGCGCTGTGGCAAGGTCAAGGTCAGCTGGCAGCAAGGTCAAGGACTGGCAGTCCCGATTCTCGTCGAGTGGAGAACACACCAGCCTACGCCTCTCCGTGTCGAAAGCCTCCTCTCCCGGTGTGTATTGATCCTTTTTCCCCCGGCCAGCACCGACCAATCCCGGTGGTGCTCTGCGATCGCGCGCTAACCAACAACACGCTCCGACACACATTTTCGGAAGAACGAGCCGAAACTTCGATCAGGAAGTTTCGTGACAAACGTTAATTAACGCCGTGATTATGCGGTGAGGAAGGCGAAGTTCATCCCCGGACCGAGTTTCCACACGCAGCTGCGTTCAAGCAAATTCGTCTAGGGAAATTTTTCTTGGCCAATTTGGTCTGACTTTTAACGAGAAATTCTCCCTCCCTTTTCGATATTTCGAGATTTCGACATAAATGAGTTCATCGTCTCTTAGCGATATTTTTGGTAATTTGACTGTAAGGTTATGTCAACATTATATAACACTAGTCACTGGCTAGTCTAGGGAAATTTTTCTTGGCCAATTTGGTCTGACTTTTAACGAGAAATTCTCCCTTTCTTTTCGATATTTCGAGATTTCGACATAAATGAGTTCATCGTCTCTTAACGATATTTTTGGTAATTTGATTGTAAGGTTATGTCAACATTATATAACACTAGTCAATGGCTAGTCTAGGGAAATTTTTCTTGGCCAATTTGGTCTGACTTTTAACGAGAAATTCTCCCTTTCTTTTCGATATTTCGAGATTTCGACATAAATGAGTTCATCGTCTCTTAGCGATATTTTTGGTAATTTGACTGTAAGGTTATGTCAACATTATATAACACTAGTCACTGGCTAGTCTAGGGAAATTTTTCTTGGCCAATTTGGTCTGACTTTTAACGAGAAATTCTCCCTCTCTTTTCGATATTTGGAGATTTCGACATAAATGAGTTCATCGTCTCTTAGCGATATTTTTGATAATTTGACTGTAAGGTTATGTCAACATTATATAACACTAGTCAATGGCTAGTCTAGGGAAATTTTTCTTGGCCAATTTGGTCTGACTTTTAACGAGAAATTCTCCCTCCCTTTTCGATATTTCGAGATTTCGACATAAATGAGTTCATCGTCTCTTAACGATATTTTTGGTAATTTGATTGTAAGGTTATGTCAACATTATATAACACTAGTCAATGGCTAGTCTAGGGAAATTTTTCTTGGCCAATTTGGTCTGACTTTTAACGAGAAATTCTCCCTTTCTTTTCGATATTTCGAGATTTCGACATAAATGAGTTCATCGTCTCTTAGCGATATTTTTGGTAATTTGATTGTAAGGTTATGTCAACATTATATAACACTAGTCAATGGCTAGTCTAGGGAAATTTTTCTTGGCCAATTTAGTTTGACTTTTAATGAAAAATTCTCCCCTTTTTTTCGATATATTCGTAAATAAATTTTTCGTCTCTTAGCGATATTTTGATTGTTAGATTATATAAACAATAACTTGATCGTCAATACAGATGCGTAGCATTTTGAATTTTCAATAACATGCCTACCCGCGAGGAAAGAAAAAAAGATTCCGCGAAACACAGTGTGGAAAAGTCGCGGCCTTGTCTCCGAACCAGTTGGTTCTGGCCTATCGACCGAGTCCTCGCCGAAAGGTCTCGGCGTCCTTTGATCCTCGTTGAATGCTCGGGCTTTTCCATGGTTCTCACTGGCAATCGCCGCGAGCAGCGTTAATTAGAAGCGAATTCGTGAAATTCGCGCTAAGCACGACGGTGACCCGGTCCCGGTTAAATCGTTACAAAGCCGGCTACATATGTATATATGTCCAATAGAGATCCAAAATTGAAAGAAAAAGAAGAAAGAGAATGGTAAAAAGTGAGAACCCTGATTCTGATAAATTCTTGCACCCTACAGGTTCTTTACTCTTCAAAAGAGACCTGAGAAGAATTGTCTTTCCAAAAATTGAAATATTTTATTTTATCACCAAACGATCCAAAATTGAAAAAAAAAGGAAAAAGAAAAGTAAAGGATCGATAAAAATCTTGATTCTTTGCTCTTCAAAAGAGACCTGAGAAGAATTGTCTTTCCAATAATTGAAATATTTTATTTTATCACCAAACGATCCAAAATTGAAAAAAAAGGAAAAAGAAAAGTAAAGGATCGATAAAAATCCTGATTCTTTGCTCTTCAAAAGAGACCTGAGAAGAATTGTCTTTCCAAAAGTTGAAATATTTTATTTTATCTCCAAACGATCCAAAATTGAAAAAAAAAGGAAAAAGAAAAGTAAAGGATCGATAAAAATCCTGATTCTTTGCTCTTCAAAAGAGACCTGAGAAGAATTGTCTTTCCAAAAATTGAAATATTTTATTTTATCACCAAACGATTCAAAGTTGAAAAAAAGAAAAAAAAGAGAAGCACAGGTAAGTGCAAGGTCGATGAAAACCCTGATTCTGTTAAATTCTTGCACCCTACAAGTTCTTTGATCTTGAATAGAGGAGAATTGTCTCTCCAAAAAAATTGAAGAGTTTCTTTCAATTACCAAACGATCCAAAATTGAAAAAAAAAGAGGAAAAAGAAAAGTAAGGGATCGATGAAAATCTTGATTCTGATTCTTTCCTCTTCCAGGAGAGACTTGAGAATAATTGAGGCTCCGTCGGAACAAAAATCGAAGAATTTTGTTTTCGCTCGAAACGAGTGAGAAACTATAGCCAGCAACAAATATCCAACAACGTAAGAAACGCGTGCACGAGGTGAGAAGATGTGATATTGAAGTCTATAAGTAAATTGAGAAGCGAAAGTGTTAAGGGAAAGCACTGAGGGGACGAAATAGACGATGAAACTGTAAGACGGCCGGATTAGACTGTAGAGAAACGATCGAAACCGTGTCCTCTGGTCTACCACCACCAGACAGGCTGTCTCCTCGTCTATTCGTAATTTATGAACGTGCCGTGAGCCACCATTTCCAGACGTTTCTTTGCCTTCCGCGGCGGGCAAGAGTTCCTTCTTCCATGTTTAAACAGGGTCGAGTCGAATCGTTCGGCTGTCAACGGTATTCCTAACGGCGGTGGTAAATGTGTGTCACGGAAACCGCTTCTGCCTTCTAACCCCGTCTGCCCTTTGGTTCCGTCTCAAATGATGCTCGTTGATACAACAGAGCCACCAGGTTTTTCTTACCTTTTTTTTTTTTTTCAATCAACCACTATTTCGTAATTTCTGGAATTAGATTTAGTACGTATTAAATACATCAATTTTCGTTAAAAGATAAAAAATTCCATGATCCTTTCTTATTTTTCTTTTGCTGTTTTAAGATACACCGACGATAATAACTGTCGATACTTTGACAACGTATGTATGTACTGTGGTTGCTCAAAGATACTGATATAAATGAATGAAAATATCTATTTAACAGTGGGCCAATATACTGATAAGTAACAAAATCATTGTAATTAAAATGATAATTAAATTAAATAGACTTGTACAGTCGGCGTTTCTCTCAAACGTTAATTTCGACAAGAGTATCTTTCAACCTCTTGCGCTGGAAAAACGTGCCATTTTTTGTCCCAAAGTTGCAATATTTTCTCAGTTTCAAGTACATTTAAGTATAATCCCCATTTAAGGCAAAGAAATTAATAAATTTATTACTTCTCAGTAATTTCTGTCCGGTGATATCGTACCGACGAGTTCAAAAAGAAAGCGACGAATTTGTTGTATACGTATTTGGTCACTCGTTACGGTCCGCAATCAGTTGCCCAGCGCGAGTGGTTAAATAGCTCGAACAAAAAAGTCTGAAAGTCAGACATGTTTGAAGTGCTACAATTATTGTTAACAGATTGATAAAATTACAGCAGCCAAGTCGAAATAGTACACTAATAAAATTAGATGTACAATTGTTCATGAAACTTCTACAACGATTGTTTCAACAAATAATATATATCTTACGCGCAAGTCTCGTAGAAGAACGTAATAATTCGAGGGCAATAAATTAACACGGCGACCAATGATGGCGAACCTATGACCCACTGATCCACGCAGGCTCTTTAAATGACCCATGATTTTTATAGACTTATCATCGTATATATAAAAGAATTTTAATTATTTTTCGAATCCCTCTTTTCAAAAAATGTTGAGAAAGTTACAAGTATTCGGTCAGAGCTTAAAAGTGAGAAATAAATGCATAATTGTGTTTTATGGAGGATTTACGACTTGGTTACGTATACATATAGATATTTCAAGTCTTAAATGTTACATGAGTTAATTGTGTCCAAAAAAATTTCATATAGCGCTTACGATTAAACAGATGTAATAAACACTAAAAAAACACACTCAGATCGAATTCTCAGAATGGGTAGCTTTACTAATTTTTTCTATAATAAAAGAGAGAACAGACAATAAAAAAATATTAAGAAACAAAGTATATATATCTAATATAGTGCAGGGGTGACTGGGCATGATGTCACCCCTTTTATGTCAATTTTTTGACGTCGACATTTATTCTTTGCCCTTCACTTGCAAAAGTAAAAGTTGTAAAACAAAAAGGAAAGAATTGTAAAAGTGAGAATCAAAAGAAGAGTAGTTTTTAACCATCCTCCCCTCCCTCTTTCAAGTGACGCCACTGACTTAGTGAGCCACGAGCTAGTACTAAAAAAAAAATAATGAACAAAATTTGTCACTGGACTTGGTGAGTGGACTAGACGAAGCAAGCTGAACGTTCTTACCGGGAGTGTGAACCCTCGTGTCACTGACAACGTGTCACGAGGAGCGTACGATTAATAATTAATTCGCGATGGAGGCAACCTTCGAGCAGAACATATTTTCGTAGCGCGGGATGATGTAACGGCGAACGAAGATTTCACATGACGTTTTCCAATCGAACTGTTTATCTCTGCATGGAATCAGGAAATGCATCGTGGTGGGAAAAAAAAAAAGAAAAATCCGACGCCACGTGCCTCGGACGATTCCGTAATGCCAATGATAATTTATTCTACGACACTGTTGGTAACAGTAATTCGCAATTATCCACTTCCAGTGCTTGTCTTCGCAGTGAATTGATCAATCGTGCAACGTGAGTAGCAAGTATGCTGATATAATAATAATTTCAACGATATTGTTATCACTGTGTATCGTCAAATCGTGCAACGCGAATAATAAGTGTGTCGATATAAGAATTTTAACAATATTGTTATGCTATCGTTGGCAATCATTTGTTGGCGTAATAATATTAATAAAAACAAGCTAACGATAGCGTTAATAATAACAGGATGTAATAATTTTAATAACACTGTTATCATATATTATTAATCGTGCAATGTGAATAATAAGTGTGTTGATATAATAATTTTAATAATATTATTATGCTATCGTTTGTTGATGTAATAATATTAATAATAACAAGCTAATGATAGCGTTAATAATAACAGGATGTAATAATTTTAATAATACTGTTATCATATACTATCAATCGTGTAATGTGAATAATAAGTGTGTCGATATAATAATTTTAACAATATTGTTATGCTATCATTGGCGATCGTTTGTTGACGTAATAATATTAATAATAACAAGCTAATGATAGCGTTAATAATACCAGGATGTAATAATTTTAATAATACTGTTATCATATACTATCAATCGTGTAATGTGAATAATAAGTGTGTCGATATAATAATTTTAACAATATTGTTATGCTATCATTGGCAATCGTTTGTTGACGTAATAATATTAATAATAACAAGCTAATGATAGCGTTAATAATAACAGGATGTAATAATTTTAATAATACTGTTATCATATACTATGAATCGTGTAATGTGAATAATAAGTGTGTTGATATAATAATTTTTATAATATGATTATGCTATCGTTTGTTGACATAATAATATTAATAATAACAAGCTAATGATAGCGTTAATAATACCAGGATGTAATAATTTTAATAACACTGTTATCATATATTATTAATCGTGCAATGTGAATAATAAGTGTGTTGATATAATAATTTTAATAATATTATTATGCTATCGTTTGTTGATGTAATAATATTAATAATAACAAGCTAATGATAGCGTTAATAATAACAGGATGTAATAATTTTAATAATACTGTTATCATATACTATGAATCGTGTAATGTGAATAATAAGTGTGTCGATATAATAATTTTAACAATATTGTTATGCTATCGTTGGCAATCGTTTGTTGACGTAATAATATTAATAATAACAAGCTAATGATAGCGTTAATAATACCAGGATGTAATAATTTTAATAATACTGTTATCATATACTATCAATCGTGTAATGTGAATAATAAGTGTGTCGATATAATAATTTTAACAATATTGTTATGCTATCATTGGCAATCGTTTGTTGACGTAATAATATTAATAATAACAAGCTAATGATAGCGTTAATAATAACAGGATGTAATAATTTTAATAATACTGTTATCATATACTATGAATCGTGTAATGTGAATAATAAGTGTGTCGATATAATAATTTTAACAATATTGTTATGCTATCGTTGGCAATCGTTTGTTGACGTAATAATATTAATAATAACAAGCTAATGATAGCGTTAATAATACCAGGATGTAATAATTTTAATAACACTGTTATCATATATTATTAATCGTGCAATGTGAATAATAAGTGTGTTGATACAATAATTTTAATAATATTATTATGCTATCGTTTGTTGATGTAATAATATTAATAATAACAAGCTAATGATAGCGTTAATAATAACAGGATGTAATAATTTTAATAATATTGTTATCATATACTATGAATCGTGTAATGTGAATAATAAGTGTGTCGATATAATAATTTTAACAATATTGTATGCTATCGTTGGCAATCGTTTGTTGACATAATAATATTAATAATAACAAGCTAATGATAGCGTTAATAATACCAGGATGTAATAATTTTAATAACACTGTTATCATATATTATTAATCGTGCAATGTGAATAATAAGTGTGTTGATACAATAATTTTAATAATATTATTATGCTATCGTTTGTTGATGTAATAATATTAATAATAACAAGCTAATGATAGCGTTAATAATAACAGGATGTAATAATTTTAATAATATTGTTATCATATACTATGAATCGTGTAATGTGAATAATAAGTGTGTCGATATAATAATTTTAACAATATTGTATGCTATCGTTGGCAATCGTTTGTTGACATAATAATATTAATAATAACAAGCTAATGATAGCGTTAATAATAACAGGATGTAATAATTTTAATAACACTGTTATCATATATTATTAATCGTGTAATGTGAATAATAAGTGTGTTGATATAATAATTTTAATAATATTATTATGCTATCGTATGTTGATGTAATAATATTAATAATAACAAGCTAATGATAGCGTTAATAATAACAGGATGTAATAATTTTAATAACACTGTTATCATATATTATTAATCGTGCAATGTGTATAATAAGTGTGTTGATGTAATAATAACAAGTTAATAAGAATGTATTAATAATATGATATATAGTACGGTGGAACGAATATTCGCAATATGCAACTATTGTCAAGATACGTGTAAAGAGATATTCAAAATATATTCTCAGTTATAAAGTAATTGCATTTAAATACTTTATACAGGATGAACCACGTAATTTGGCCGTAACGTTGAACATCTCCGTTGTTTTTGACGATGAATCAAAATTTTTTAATACGACAGTGACATTCTCCTATTCTCTTCTATTTCTCTATTTTTCTTCTTTTGCAGCTGGAAACGTATATACAAAGTCAGCTCAAAGTCATCTCCATTTTTTTAAGTATATAATTTTCGATATAATTTTTGCTCCATTAATCGATGCAGCTGATCAAAGACTATTCTAAACAAAAGTAAAAAAAAAAAAAAAATAATCCAGCAAATTCCAGAACAAAAGACGAGAATTTTTCAGCTCCAGTCCGCAGTTGGCAAACATGGCGAACGGAACTGGCATAGAGGAAAAGGCACGCGTTCAAAAGTGTGGCGGCGCGTGTAACTTTTGAAAAACAAATTAGCGGAAAATATACGGTACTCTCAGTTATTAGGAATCAACCGAAACAAACGGTCGTGTTTAATAAAGTTGTCGTCATGCATAAATTAAAATAAAAAGTTGCTACAGCTTCTTGACGTTGAAACACATTTATTTCAAATGAGTAAACCCCCTTAAATGTCCAACTTCATATACAGTTATATTTATTATTATATTATATTTATAGTAAATTATTATATATTAAATATTTATATTAAATATTATATATTATATATTATATCTTATATATTAAATATTTATATTAAATATTATTATTATCTCGCTAATTTCTTTCAGTTTCGAGATTGGACATTTAGCAATCGATGTAAATTAAAGGAAAAAAAAAAAAGAAAATAGAAAAGTTGATTTTTTTCCGATATTATACTGCGTATAATCTCGCGCAACATGGAAAATCGCGCGCATGGTCTTTTTTTAGGCCACGCGTTGCGTTCTAATTTCGAGACAGGCGTCACGCTCCTCGAACGAGCCAACGAAAATAATAAATAGTTCGATGGTACAGAGTGTGGCAGGAAAAGAAAAATCTGACAATATGCGGAGTTGCTCGGGGAGAGTCAACAATCAGTTCAACGAGAAGACAGATTAAAGGCAGAAGAAAATTATCTCGCGTTCGATTATCATCACTATCATTGTTGAGATGACAATTTAATAATTGTCAGATCTAGTGGAATTAGATCTTAGCTTAGTTGTCAAGAAATTATGAGACATTGTTAAATTTCGAAATACTCTTGCAAACGTCTCTTCTTCTTTGTTTATGTCAATGATCATTAAATTCTTCACATTTATGCATGTTTAAGTTAGTCTAGAAATTAATTTCGAAACCCTTTCTTGTGATACAAATCATAATTATAATAATCATGGTACAAAAATAATATAATTGTAATAATTATAATTATTGCGATTATAACAATTATAATAATTATTATTGTAATTATTATATTATATTATTATAATATTATTATTATATTATAAATGTATTATATTATTATAATTATTATTCAATTATTATAATACAAATTATAAAATTCTGCGAACATTCGTAAAGAAAAATTTACTCAATCTTCCCAATAAATACACGTGCATCTATTAAATAATAATTTATTATATTAAATTTGTTTATTTCTAAATTTATCATATCAAATTATTATATTTTACAATATTAAGTTAAATTTATTAAATTATAATAATAAAAAATATAATAATTAGTATAATAATAATGCTTTTACAGAATTTAATAAATTTATAATAATATAAATTTATTAAATTACATAAAATCTACAAATATACTGATGGAAATGGTCGAGTCAAACTCGTTTAAAATTTAAAATAAGCGCGGAAAGTTGGCCTGCGTTTTTAGAAGCGCATATATATATATATATATATATATATATATATATATTTATTAGCCGTGCCACGCGGACTACGTTCTCCACCGCGAATGTTGATAGGTTCGAGATTCGAGCTCGCTTAGAAATAACATTGAACGTAATACGCTGCACTGATGCTGCTGCTTATGAAATATCCCGATCACGTGTAAACAGTGTGCGGGGAACAAGGTATGCAAGAATTATGTAAATTTTCGACACGCGTTTTCAAACGATTATGACATTTCTAGTTTCTGCAGCCGATCGAGATACGCTCGTCTCCGATCGACGTACCGACAAATCGATTTGAAATGGTTGACACGGTCAATGTCATTAATTTGTGACAGATTAATCGGGTGCATTGATGAAAAAAAATATTAGAATATATAATAATATAAAAATATATAAAAATATAAAACATTATATATATAAATAATATAATTACACACGTACTAAATAATACAGTTATTATATATTATATGAATATAAAATAATACGAAATGTATAAAAATATAAATATAAATATTAGAAAAATATTAGAAATAGATCGACGTCACTGCGTTAAAAGCTGTCTCGAAATGGACAAATATTTTAAGTCGAAAGGTCAGCTGTAACGAAAATTGTTTCGAAAGTTCGAGAAATGCTAAATCGAAATTCAATAAAAGTCGAATTAAACGCGCGATTGGTCTAAAAAAAAAAAAGAAAGATACGGATTTTTACAATAATTTTGATATCCTGAGAGCCTGTTTTCATTCGCAAAATCGCAAGGGACGCGTGAAAAATCATTTAAAGCGGGTTTATCAAAATACACGTCGAACAAACTTTTGCACGAGGCAAGCAGAAGCTGTGATTTTCTAGCTGGCTGATAATTCGCGCCATTAAGCGTCGCAGAGCTTTTCTCACAGTAAGGCCAATTTTCCTGTAATTTAAACAACTGTCTTGCCCCCTTTGTCGAGTTTATTCAAATCAAGCAGAATTCTCGCCAGGCGAATTGATCAACTCGGACACGCTCGAACGATCTTTCAGCATTTTTCTTTTTTTTTTTTTTTCCTCTTCTTTTTAGAACAACGTCAATTTTCCGCTGCATCCGAGCTGCAAATTGGACATACGGAGGTGTTTCGTATATTCTGGCAAGTGTTTAAGTAAAAAGCAAAGAGAGAGGAACGCGTCAAAGTGCGCGTCGGGCGTTTAAACCAGGACTTTTTGTGACACCCGCGTGTCACAATCACTAACGAGCGCAACGAGCGCTGTACGAAATACCAGTGGTCGAAATACAGAGCCAGCAAGTCTCGAGCGCGAAATATGCAAGCGTCAAGTTGCTCTTTTGTCGAGACCATTAACCAGTCGCGCGTGTCGCGAGCGTTTCAACCGTCCAAGGATCTACGGGCAGAAAAATTGGAGATTTTTTATTTTCGAACAGATCCGCAGTGAAACGAACGGAGAGAAAGAGAGACAGAGGGAACATCGTCCTAAACAACAAATTTCTTTTTTATATTTTCGTATTTGTATCTTTGTTCTTTCGTATTTTCTGCTCCGTGTACCTCGACTTTCAACCCCTAACTCATTTGGTATCATTTGGGAACGGTGACAATTTGGTAACTTACCGTCACTCAAATTTTAGAATATTCAGTTTAAAACGATTATTGATTAATAACTTTCGAGGGAATTCAGTGATTTGTTAGTAGTTGTCAGTAATTTTCTGTTTATCTCTGAATACTTCGACTTTCAACGACAAACTCGTCTGGCAACATTTGGGAACCGGTGGAAACTATTTAGATTTACGTTACTTGATTTCAGAACTTTTCGTTTACAAAAATAATTAATTAATCGTTCGTGAGAGAATTCACAGATTTATTGGTAATTTTCTGCTCCGTATATTTCGACCTTCAACCCCTAATTAGTATCATTTGGGAACCGGTGGAAACTATTTAGATTTACGTTACTTGATTTCAGAACTTTTCGTTCACAAAAATAATTCATTAATCGTTCGTGAGAGGATTCACAGATTTATTAGTAATTTTCTGCTCCGTATATTTCGATTTTATACTTATATTTCTTTATATTTTAATTTAAAAATATATATAAGTATTTTTTTATATTTTAATTTACAAAACACAATTTACAAGAATTATTAATTAATCATTTGTGAGATAATTCACGGATTTATTATAATTATAATTTTCTGCTCCGTATATTTCGACCTTCAACCCCTAATTGCTATCATTTTGGAACCGGTGAGAACAAATTACATTTTTGTTACTCAACCTCAGAACTTTTAATTTACAAAAATTACAAGAATCATCAATTAATCATTTGTGAGATAATTCACGGATTTATTATAATGATAATTTTCTGCTCCGTATATTTCGACCTTCAATCTAATTGCTATCATTTTGGAACCGGTGAGAACAAATTACATTTTTGTTACTCAACCTCAGAACTTTTAATTTACAAAAATTACAAGAGTCATCAATTAATCATTTGTGAGATAATTCACGGATTTATTATAATTATAATTTTCTGCTCCGTATATTTCGACCTTCAACCCCTAATTGCTATCATTTTGGACCCGGTGAGAACAAATTACATTTTTGTTACTCAACCTCAGAACTTTTAATTTACAAAAATTACAAGAGTCATCAATTAATCATTTGTGAGATAATTCACGGATTTATTATAATGATAATTTTCTGCTCCGTATATTTCGACCTTCAACCCCTAATTGCTATCATTTTGGAACCGGTGAGAACAAATTACATTTTTGTTACTCAACCTCAGAACTTTTAATTTACAAAAATTACAAGAGTCATCAATTAATCATTTGTGAGATAATTCACGGATTTATTATAATGATAATTTTCTGCTCCGTATATTTCGACCTTCAATCTAATTGCTATCATTTTGGAACCGGTGAGAACAAATTACATTTTTGTTACTCAACCTCAGAACTTTTAATTTACAAAAATTACAAGAGTCATCAATTAATCATTTGTGAGATAATTCACGGATTTATTATAATGATAATTTTCTGCTCCGTATATTTCGACCTTCAATCTAATTGCTATCATTTTGGAACCGGTGAGAACAAATTACATTTTTGTTACTCAACCTCAGAACTTTTAATTTACAAAAATTACAAGAGTCATCAATTAATCATTTGTGAGATAATTCACGGATTTATTATAATTATAATTTTCTGCTCCGTATATTTCGACCTTCAATCTAATTGCTATCATTTTAGACCCGGTGAGAACAAATTACATTTTTGTTACTCAACCTCAGAACTTTTAATTTACAAAAATTACAAGAATCATCAATTAATCATTTGTGAGATAATTCACGGATTTATTATAATTATAATTTTTTGCTCCGTATATTTCGACCTTCAATCTAATTGCTATCATTTTAGACCCGGTGAGAACAAATTACATTTTTGTTACTCAGAACTTTCAATTTACAAAAATTATAAGAATCACCAATTGACAATTACTGATTTATCGATTAAACGAAAAAATTAAACACGTAAGCAGATCTCAAGCAAATGACCGCACGAGCCAATTAATATGAAAACTGATCTATCCTGCCCGACTACTGTCAACACTGGGAGAATTAACATAGCCACGATTCATCTTCACCCGTGAAACGCGGGACCGCGTTAAAGATCCAGCAGCTTTTAATCTGGCAATCTGTTAAATCTATTTATTGCGCTGAAGACCGTGACACGCGAGGCACGTGCGTAAATTTCACGATAATTGGAGGGCTAGAGAGAAAGAGAGCGAGAGAGTGAGGGTGTCTCTCGACGCGGTTATAACCAAGCAGGTGCGGCCCCGCGAACAGCAACCTGGCCTCCCTTCTGCCAAGGACGCTGGAGTGGGAGGGGGGGGGGGAGGGGGCTTGATTGATGGAGCAAATATTAGCTCGTGAAATTACCCCGACCGCCTTGGCCCAACCTTTTCCCATCCAACTTTACTCCAGGCGTCGGCGAACGCCTCGCGATCCTCGCGTTCGTTAGCGAATTGACAATTTTCTTTTTTTTTTTTTTTTTTCTATGGTAGTTTGACACACCTGAACGGGA
Organism: Tetragonisca angustula; assembly: GCA_036937485.2. Taxonomy (NCBI): domain Eukaryota; kingdom Metazoa; phylum Arthropoda; class Insecta; order Hymenoptera; family Apidae; genus Tetragonisca; species Tetragonisca angustula. The sequence continues at coordinate 78,517 of JAWNGG020000324.1, forward strand.
GCATTTAAGAAATTGTCACGTAAAGAGAGAGAAAGAATCGAAGGAACTCGTTCCGAGATTTTTGGAACCGCAGCAAGTAAATTCGTCGTCGACGAATTAACGTAGAGTTAAGTAAAGTGATTATGACGGTCATGAGCGACTGAATGTACGATAGTTAAAAGGAAATAATAGAGATTTGTTAGAAAAGGAATTTCGAACGTTAAACAGTAATATATATAGAAAAAAGAAAGGAAATCTCGAATTATTGTATCAAATTGTAGAACAATTAATAATTACTAATAATAAGTATAATAATAATTGTATTATAAAATAATATTGTGTTTATAATTTATTATATAGTATAATAAACTAGGTTTTTATGGTATATTAGACTGTGTCCTATATTTCAAAAAACGTGTCTTAATCGCTATGCAACATTCGAAATTATTGTACCAACAATTAACAATTACCATTGTATAGTATAATAATTATATTATGCATTAATATTATATTATAATTTGTTAATTATAATATTTCTATAGTACATGGTTTTTATAGTGTATTAGATCTATAGGTGTACATAGTGTATTAGATGTCGAACAAAATGTCAAAAAAATGTCAGAGTGTCTTGGTCGTTATGCGACGTTCAAAATTATTGTGTCAAATTATATCAGCAATTAACAATTACCTTGTTATAATATATATCAACATTTCACATGTACTAGCATATATTTTTTTATATTACTTCTACATTTTCTTCATATTTTTATATTATACAGTACAATGTAACATCGCACAATACACAACAATTTCAACGCCGCATAGCGATTTCCCAAACATTCGTTTACTCGTCGCGCGAGAAATTCACGCGAACGATCTTTCGATTTCCATATTTCCCTCCTTCCCTCCCCAAAACAAGAAAAAAGAAAGCAAAACAGCGAAAAACCGATCGCCGTCGCACAATCGAACATTTGCAGCTTTTGCAAAGACGTAGAACTGCTTCGTAGGGGCAACAAACACGCAGCGGAGTTAGGGGAATCCGAAGCAGGCCGGAGGAAAGGAAGAACGAAGAATTTCGAAGAGGAAACTCGCGTAGCCAGCCGGTGCACGGCTATCTGTGCGATTGCAGGGGGCTGATTGTGCCGACCTACTTCCCGAGACAATCGCACAATGCCGGGTGGAAGGTGATGGGAGGGGGTGTGTTGGGAAGGGGTTGGTGGTTCGGGGTTATGCTGGAAGGACGGCCTGCTCCAAGAGCGACCGGAGAACGACTGCTTTCGCTGTTCTACGTGACGTCAAGGTCGTTGTATCGACGAGCCTTCGTTCACCTTATTATTTATTAATTTTATTATATATATACAGAGTGTTTCGTAACTTGTGGGACCCACTTCGGGAGCTGAGATTGTACGCCTAAAAATAATGAAAAAAAGTCATATAAATATATGTCCCATCTGTCTTCGTTCATGAGATATAATGAATTTTCTGTTTTAATTACTTTTACAAAAGATGCAAAGAAATGAGACCAACTTGCATTTGAAGACAAGCCTGCACGCGTCTTGTCATCCATCTGGTTACTCTCTCTATCGTTCCTGGTGTTTCTCGAATTTGTCGGAAGCCTTGCTCTATTCTATTTCGTGGTATTTCAGCATTTTCAATCGACGTTGCGTATACAATAGATTTTAAATGTCCCCACAAGTGAAAATCTAATGGATTCAAATCCGGAGAACGAGCAGGCCATGCAAATAGGACCTCCACAACCAATCCATTTATTTGCAAAGTGTCGATTGAAAAATTGCCTAGCCACTAGGCTAAAATGCGGCGGAGCTCCATCGTGCATAAACCGCATACCAAGTCTAATATCGACTGGAACTTGCTCGAATATTTCGTGTAAACGCGTGCTCAAAAAATCAACGTACTTTGTGCCTGTTAGTTTCCCATCGAGAAAAAAAGGTCCAATTAAAAATTTATCAATTATTCCTGCCCATACGTTTAAACTAAACTGGCGTTGATGAATGCGCAATAACATGTGGGTTTTCTTCATCCCAATTATGATTATTACGAAAATTGAATATACCACCCCTGGTAAAACTAGCTTACTAGAGTTTGCTCTGTCTATAAAATTCATTACATCTTATAAACGAAGACAGATAGGATTTATATTTATATGACTTTTTTTCATTGTTTTTAGGAGTACAATCAGCTCCCGAAGTGGGTCCCACAAGTAGCGAAACGCCCTGTTAAATAAATTATATATAAAATGTTGTGTCGACGATCCAGACGAGCCTTCGTTCACCTTGTTATCTATTAACTTTATTGCATATATATATATATGTATATATATATACATATTTAATATAAATAAATTATATATAAAATATTAATTTAATTAACAATTTAACCACAATTATATTTTATTTATATTATTAATATTAATAATTCATTTAAAATCAAAATTTAATATGCGATTTACGTTAAATATAGCTAAATAATGTTAAAATTATTTTATTTTATTTATATAATATAATAAAATTATATATGATATTGCGCTTGGCATATTTCTACAGGTTACAGGGTTTTCTGCTTACTTGTTCGGTGAACCGTGAATGAACGAACGAATTGGAATCGACTGGAAATTTACCAGTCTCCAGAACGTGCGTGTAAATAGTATCATTAAGACACTCAAGGTTAATTGCAATATGTACTCGGCTAAATTAATTTTTAATCTCCTCTTGCGCTGGAGAATTCATTTTGTCCCGAGACATTGCAATTTTAAGTATATTTAAGTGTAACCCAGACAAAGCGAATAATAAATTTATTATTACATTTCGATCACACTTCTATTCAGTGGTATCACGCTGACGAGTTCAAACGAAAGAGAAAACGACGAATCGTTGTATACGGTTCGGTCGCTCGTTATGGTCCGCAATCAGTTGCCCAGCGCAAGTGGTTAAGAGTCTCGAAAGCTTCCATCGTCCCCTGTATTTAGAGCCTGTGAAACGCGAATGAAACGCACATTACTATATTACGAGATTTGGGTAATTAATTTCCAGCGGTTCCGAAAGTTTTCACCCGACAAAGGGGGAGTGTATCGTATCCAGATACCACGCAACAATTCCGTCCCAACGATATAATTTCTATCTGAACTTGGCTGTTACAGCGGGACGACGTTCCTCGGCGTGTAACGCTTGCTGCTAGGTAAATGAATTCGGTGCTACATTAGGTGGAATTCGAGCTTTGTTTCTAACCCGTTCGATGTAAATTAACCGAACGTCGTGTGTAACGTGGGAATATATATATATATATATATATATATACATACGAATGTTCCGCAAAACGGAGGAAACAGTACAGTCAGAAATAGCACTGTAGAAAATGACTGAATCTAGAGGCGGTGAATTAATTTACATACGTAATGGGGCAACCTATTTTTCCACCGATCGACCACCACCGATGCTCTATACTGCGCGACCTGCAAGTTGCGAATACTGAAAATTCCTTTGCTGTGAAAGTTTACTTTACCTAACTGGAAGATCGTTCACATATATCTCTAAATTAATAAAATGATAATTTTGAGATTAATAATAATTTAAAAATTAACAAAATGACAATTTTAAGATTAATAATAAATTGAAAATAAATAAAATAATAATTTTAGGGTTAATAATAATGTAAAAATTAATAAAATAATAATTTTGAGATTAATAATAATTTAAAAATTAATACAACAATTTTAAGATTAATGATTAATAATTTATTTTTACGATAATTTCATTTTATTTACTTGTCAGTAATCTTCTACTTTCATGTATGTCCATAGGACACGGAGATTCATAGTTCAATCGATTTATTTATATAAAGGGTGTGCCAAAAATTACTTCCTACTAAAATAATTTCGTAATCTTTTTACTATATGTCTTTTTTTTTAAATTTTCTTTCTCTGCAAATTAAAGTACACTAGTTGAAGTTCATTTAAAATTAGTTTTCTCTTATATTTCGATATTTCATTGAAAAACTTAGAAATACAACCAATAGTAATTCTTCTTTTTCAAAATTCCAATTATAGAAAGTGCGAAGCGAGATTCAAATTGTGAATCGGAGTGTGATTCTTTCCATAGACGTGGCAATCTAACCTAACTTAAACCAACTTTCGCAGTAAATGGAAATGGTTAGAATTCCACGATTAGTCCACGAAGAATAACCGCGATTTTTCGACTTAAATTAGCTTCCTAGGTCGTCAATGATCTCTTCGTGTCTTTCCATTCAACTCGATCGCTGATCGAAAATTTCGTTCCTTCGCGAAACGTCGATCCATCGATGAGATTGTTTCACGAAAAATTTAGTTTCTCGAAGACGTGCGTACGTGTGTTTCTTTTATACGAGCTGAATGATGATGCAGGCTTGACGATAACGTAGACAGGACATAATTGCAACGTTCGGTTGTGCTGTTTGAAGAATTACCGAGAGAAAACGATGAAAGAGCACAGTTGTCGCATTGTTGTGCCGCGTAATCGTCGTATTTTTTAGCAAGTTGGTGATGAAATTTCAGTAGACGAAATGTTCTAACAATGTTCCAATACAAGGGATGAGCAAATCGACGAGGAATTTGTCCAATCGAACGAAAACGGCGGAGAACTCACGAGCGAGAGAATTTACGTATCAAAGTTCCAATTGGATGACATTAGACGATTAATCGAATCACCAATTAACGATCGTGATAGATCGAGACAACGCTAATGGACATGGTCGCAGAAAAAAACAAGATGATCGAACAGCGAAAAACAGAATGATCTGTGAGTTCAAAGAGCAACGAGAGAATTGACAAAATATGTCTGTCGCGATAGATTTACGGATATTTCGAAACAACGCGAACCGTGAATTGAAATAAATATGCTCTTTCTTCCTCTTCTTTCACAGGGTAGAAAGAATTGTTTATTCATGGTATTCTACTTTTGATTTGATGGAAATATATGTAAAGAACCTGTCGCAAAATTGCTCAAAAAATTTCTTTTTCTGTATCGTGTTCCATTCATTAAGAATCATTATTATTTCAATGCTTCCTAAAGCTCGAAGTCGAGGCGAATGAAATGAAATGACAATTGGAACAGAGTCGGCATAGTCCGGACGATTTTTCGAAATTTTATCTCGACAATTTCAAACGATTCGAGTCATTTCGTTAATTTCACAAAGCCAAGGGACTTTCTGCCTCGGCATTTGCTTTATTACAAACGGCCTTCCTCACGAAAATTACACGAAATTACAGAGTTCGAAATATTGCACGCCGTGCTCGTCGAAGCGGCGATAAAATCCATTTCCATCCCGGGAGCAAGCCATTAAAAGAGAAAAGTCGTCGACTGTAAATCCCAGTAATTTCAACGTTTCGCGAAACCGTCTCGGGCAAAATTGAATTAACCATCGAGTGTCTGTCGTGCCCTGAGACACCGCCATCTTATTTCTAATCTTGAGGATACAACAGACACACGTATATGTACGAAAATGTATGACTCACGAAGAGGCTCATCGAGAGAAATTTTCCTAACAGCGACTTTTAATTTTTTTCACACCGTGCGATTTTTGTACATGTCTGTGAAGAATACACGTTCAGCTTCCGGTACGTTGCGTTAATTTTTGCAGCTTGAAAATTTTCAACCAGCTCGTTTCAGTATGAGAACTGGTACGTTGCATAACGACGCTTTGCTATCTAAATTTTCTACGTTATCAACTTTCTCGCGCGATGGATTTTAAATAAGCCCGTCCTCTCCAAGGAAACGTTCGTATCGATATTCCTCCGCGTTTCTTCAGTTCCGTGAAATATTCAAGACCATCGTTCGTTGTTTATTTCAACAGCCATCACTTGCTAGACGATGAAATCTTCCATATTTCTCCTTCGAATCTCCTTTGTGTTTTCCGTCTTCTAAATTTTCTACGTTGTGAATTTCTCTGCACTGCGAATTTCACGGATTCGAACGGGAACATTTATGTCAATATTCTTCCACGAAACGTGGAAAATCATTATTTATTTGCTCGATTCTGAGATCTTCTCCTTTAAATATTTCTTTGATTCTCCTTCAATAATTCTTTGTGTTTTCCCTAAATTTTCTATTATACGTTATCAGCCTCTTTTTACTGCAAATTTTGAATAAACACTCGAATATTCTTTAAAATGGAACATTCGTATCAATATTGTCTAAGATTCCTCCATCTTCACTATGATTTATTTCATCATTTGTTAAATGCTGAGATCTTCCATATTCTCCTTCCAATCTCCTTCATATTTTTTCACAAATTTTCTACGTTATTAATTTTCCAACATTGCGAATTTATCATTTTAAGTATTTCCATATTTTCCGAAAGGGAACATTCGTATCAATATTCTCTCCAGAAACGTTTGAAACCACCATCATCATTTTTTCCATCTCAATCCTGATATCTTGCACATTCTTCTTCAAATATTCTCTACGTTTCCTAACCTCTAAATTTTCTACATTAGCTTCCTCTCACTCTGAATTTTTCATTAATATTCTGGTTATTCTCTTAAAGGAAACATTTATGTCAATATTCCTCCATATATTTTTATCTTCACTACTATTTATTTCAGGAACCATCATTTGTTAAATCCTGATATCTTGCACATTCTTCTTCAAATATTCTCTACGTTTCCTAACCTCTAAATTTTCTACATTAGCTTCCTTTCATCCTGAATTTTTTATAAATATTCCAGTTATTCTCTTAAAGGAAACATTTATGTCAATATTCCTCCATATATTTTTATCTTGACTGCTATTTATTTCACGAACCTAAATCTTGAAACTTCCACATTCTTCTTCAAATATTTTTTATGTTTCCTAACCTCTAAATTTTCTACGTCATTAGATTTCCTACATTAATTATTAAATATTCGAATATTCTCTCAAAGGAAACACTTACGTCAATATTTTTTATTCTTCCACGAAATGTACAAATGATTTATTTATTTATTTCAACGATCTCTCTGATCAATCCTGAGATCTTCCACATTCTTTACGTTTCCTAACCTCTAAATTTTCCTACGTTATTAGCTTCTGCTTTCATTCTGAATTTTCAATAAACACTCTCTGAACATTCTCCGAAAGGAAACATTTATGTCAATGTTCCCCGCGAAACGTTCAAGATCACTATTGTTTATTTCAACAACCACCTTTAGATTCGCTAAATCCGATATTTCGGGATCTGAAATATTCGTCGCTATAGAACGTCTGTGCATCCTCTCTCGCGAGATCGCAGGACAGCCGCAACACTAACCATAAAGATCGAGAGAGAGAGAGAGAGCGATAAACGACACTGATCGTGAGAAAGCACGTTAGTTTGAATATTGACCTGTCGCAATCTCGCGCTGACCGTGCACACGATGTTAGCGCGTAGCTCATATTGGATTACCAGGAATCCTCTTACGAATACGCGGCCCTCAAGGTTGCTCCGCGACCTCTGGTATTACGACAAATCGGAAGGAGTAAGCCGCCTGTAGAATTTGTCGTCTGCAATCGCGTTACAATAAACATTCAAGCTCGCGTCCCGCCTTTCATCCCTGAAGTCCCCCAAACAATCGCGATAATCAAAAAAATCAGGAAGATTGGCGATTGGTTGAGACCGACCATCTGTCGCGAGATAATTGGAAATTTTCGCTCGATCGTTGAATGATTGCAGATGATTGCGATATAATTTGGAACAGGCAATTTCGTTTGTTGTCATCGTTCAAGAGTGAAGTACAAAATACGACTAGTTTTAATATAATTTTATGATTTAATATAATATATTTTTCTAAAATAAAGTTATGATTTAATAAATAAATTTTATAATTTAATACAATATACTTTTCTAAAATAAAGTTATGATTTAATAAGTAAATTTTATAATTTAATATAATATACTTTTCTAAAATAAATTTATGATTTAATAAATAAATTTTATAATTTAATACAATATGCCTTTCTAAAATAAATTTATGATTTAATAAATAAATTTTATAATTCAATATAATATAATTTTATGTATAATTTTAGTACTGAATAAAATTTTATTAGTGTAAAAATTCGAGTGGCGATATTTAATTTACTCTCGCGACAATTTACGATGGAGCCTGTGCTACGTATTTGCGACGACGAGAAGTTAAAGGTTGAAAATCAACTCTTTGAACTCGATTTGTTTTCGAATGTCGTCCATTCTTATTTATTTTGAAGTAAATCAGGTGAATCATTGTACAACGGTGAAACTCAATGATTTTTTATTTATTTATCATTATTATATAATTTATCTTTCATAATGTTTTAAAGTGCGATGATTTCCAATTTTAAATTTCAAAGTTTAACTATATTAATTACATTAAAATTCAAAGTAAAATTACAAAAAAATTTTATTCATTATGAAAACAGTTAATCTTGCGTTCATTGTCCTTTTTCTACTATTCTGAGCTGATCTTCACTTTTTCTCTAAATCGAAGGAAAATTACAAAATTAAAAAAGAAAAAATACAACATACGGAAATTCAATTCCCTACATGATAAATACTCCGTCTCGAAGAGAAGCTACCACGAGATGGAAGAATTTAATTGTAAAGCCTTCAAGTCACTTCAAACTCCCGTCCAATCCTCCAGTTTCATAAATTCTCCGCCGCGTTTTTTACATTTCTCCAGTTGCCGCACAATTGTCGAAGTTGGTCGCGCTTTGTCGTTTTCCGAAACGAGTTTATAAACTGCAGAAGTTGAAGAACACCGTCCCGACAATTCGCATAGATCACGAGCCGCTCGCCCTGAGTGAAGCACGGAGCAAACGAGGGGCAAGGGAGAGGGGGTGGAAAAAATTGAGTCACGTTACGTGTCTCGCGATCGAAAGCTTCGGTAAACCTACTTGTCCCCGAATTGGGTCACCGTGGCCATTCGAGATCTTTTCTACGTACGTATAATCCGCGACACGAGTATCGCTTTTTCACCGTTATCCCCTTCCCAGAGGCTGGGGGTGGTGGGGGGCACAACAGATCGCGTCGGTCCCGACACACGCTGCATCGAAAACACGAGGCATGTTTTTTTTTTTTTTTTTTTTTTTTGCGAGTGCATCGAAAACGACATTCCATCTAAACGAATAACACAATTTTGATAACGATGAAATGGACAAAAGGTACTCGCTCGACGAAAAATTATTGATGTTTGAAATTGTTTGAATCAACCGTTTAACTATGGGGTTAACTTACCGAAAGCGGGCTGAAGCGAACGAGAATAAAAAGAAATTTTCATGTTTAAATCTACAGTCTTGATGATTAATTGAATCAATTTAAATGAAATAAAATTTTCTAGAATATCAGAAAAACGACGTTACTTATCAACATTCCTAACTGATTATCCTTTACCGATTGCATTAAATGCAAACTCGTTTAAATTATTCGCGCAGACAAAAATTCACACCATACATTTCGCGCGCGACTCGAAGATCTGTCACTCTTGATGCAAGATATATAATATACGAATATATGTACAATATAGAATAATAAGTAATAAATAATATACAGTATAAAATAATAAATAATAAATAATATACAATATACAATAACAAATATTAAATAATATATAATATACAATAATCAATAATAAATAGTATACAATAAACAATAATAAACAATAAATTGTATACAATATACAATAATAAATATTGAATAATATATAATGTACAATAATGAATAATATACAATAAACAATAATAAACAATAAATTATATACAATATACAATAATAAATAATATATATTGAATAGTATATAATATACAATAAACAATAATAAACAATAAATGATATACAATATGCAATAATAAATAATAAATATTGTATAATATATAATATACAATAAACAATAATAAACAATAAATGATACACAATATACGAATCTATTAATATTTCGATACTCAGAATAAACGTCAAACACGTCGAACTAAAAAAAGAGAAAAAAGAAACAGATCGACAGACTAATTAAAAGATTCGAGACGCAAGAGCTGTTGATAAAAGAGAAAAAAAAAGGGGCAACAAAGTAAAGAGGCAACAAAACAAAATGAAGAGAGCAACAAAAATACTCTCCGAGTGTGTACGGCCTTTCGATCAAAGTCGCACAACGAACGATCGTCAACGAAATCCAATATCGCGCGTTGTTACGAAAACACAAAGTACTCGAACGTGCACAGCGTTCGATAAGATAATTGTCCATTGAATATTCCATCGGGCAGTGCGTAAACACACGCGCGAACAAATAACACGCGCACACGCGTGAACGCAGGGGTAGCGAGTGAAAATCAAATAATCGTGCAACGCTGTTGCTGTGCCCAGGTGCGGCCATAAAGAGGATAATACGTTGGCATTAAACCACGTTGGAAAATGTACAAACCCCGGAGAGAAATCGGTTTCATATAGTTACGTACACAGTAAGAAGCGAAATTGAATCGATAACAGAAATTTTTCAAGAATAATGTTTCTTATTGTTGAGCAGAGTATGAAAAACATGAAAATAAACTTTACTGTCCGATTCTTCACAGCTTTAGGAAACTGATGCTGTTTTTGAACTTTTAAAAGACAAGGTTGAAGAAAATTGAAACACAGAGAATCAGTCCTGCGGCAGAATTTTTTCACAGTCAGATTTTACAGGCTTTGTCACACCTTTTGCTTTGATTTCTGCTCAAGACTGTTTGAAAGTGTGCCAAGAAGCTATTAGAGCTACTATCAAATGCAAAATGGCAAAATATTTCCATCGTTTTTGACACAGAACATATTTGAAACAGCTACCAAGTCGTTGCACTGCAATTAATTGCCAACGAAGACGATTAAAATTCGAAAATGATTACTAACATCGCGGATCGAGATTGCTCGAACGAACGAGATGATCAATAAGTTGATCCAACGCCATCGGAATATCGAAAATAGCGCCAACTCGGAGTGAAACGCGGACGAAGCACAGACGAGGCGTGCTATTTCTCAACGTGGATTTATGCAACACCACAAACTTTCCACAATGTATCATTAGCACGGAAATGGGGCAGATGGAAACTCGCCACAAAGGTTTACGCGATTCCGCACCAGACACGTCTCCCTCGGTCCAGAAATCGGTTGGCTGCTATGCAACGAGAGCTACGTCGTAATTCTTCCGATATCGAGCGTTTGTGAAATGAACGGCAAAAAAAAAAAAAAAAAAATCGAGAACGAAGAAAACGAAAGAAGCACGAGGAAGGGAAATCTGTCGAAGACTTCTTTCTAAATCTTCCTCCGACGAAAGTAAATTTCAGGTTTTTGATTGGTGATGGTCGTGAAACTGTACAAATTAAATCCAAAAAATCTACGATCTACAGCAAGATATAGGAGAATCGGTGATGGTATGGGGCTGCACGGCAGCAAATGCAGTGGGAAATCTTTTTTTCATCGATGGGATTTTAAACACGGTGAAACGTTTGAAAATTTTGGGGGAGAATTTGAAAGAGAGCGTGGATAAATTGAATCTGCCAGAAAATTATTACTCTCGACGAGACAACGATCCGATGCATTCGACTGAAATTGTCGAAGAATGGTTACTATACAACACTCCGCGTACGTTACCGCATCCACCACAAGAATCCTGACCTCAATCCCATAGAGCGTTTACGGAGGTGGGGTGGACGGAAGATTAAGAATTACGAGAATTACGTCGAAAGACGAACTAGAGCAAAAGATTCGTAAAGCATGGCAATCCACTGATGTAAATATCACTTCAAGATTAGTATTTCTCGCGGGAAATAACTCTTCGAGAAGTGATAAAAAGCGATCAACTTTTTACTGAAAATTCCAAAAATACATATCAATGCAACCATCGTGAATACTTTTGTGGCCAATGATTTTTGCACTAGTTACAACAAACTGGTCACAATACTACTAGTTATAACACCAAGTGTAATAGTAAGTAACAGTAAGTAATGGTACTAGTTAGAACACGTGTTAATGCAATCATCGTGAATAATTTCGTGGCCCATGATTTTGTACCAGTTCTAACAAAATCATTCTCTTGGACGTTGTTCGATTTTAATCAAATTAATACACACAATCGTCACACGTGCCTAACATATCGTACCTATAGAAATTTAGAAATACCTATATATTCTGTGTCCATTTCTCTCGCAAGTGTATCACGTTTTAAATACCTTCGCGGGCCAGTGTAAATTCCCTCCGACACTGGCGTGCAACTGCTACTCGTTCAACGAGCAAATTTTTCCCAAAACAGCGAAGAAATCAAAATACAAACGGGCAACAACGAAACAAAACGCGAGCCGCCGCGCTTTTCAACATTTCGCGAAACAATGAAAATTTCGAAACCGCGCAAACACTCGAAACGTAAAACTGTTGGCGTATTTCTTTCTTTTTTTTTTTTTTTTTCTATTGTCGTATTTCGTTTCATTCGAGACATATCTGTTCGCGATATAAATTCTTCAAAAATTTCTTGTTATCGTTAATTTAATTTAAGAATTTGATTTAGAACGAATTTTATTTGATTTTAATCTAAGACGTTAGTTTAATTTGAGAATTGGAACTAGAATATTTCTACGATTCTGTTTATTCTAATTATCATTTAAATCACAATGATCTGCGATGATGTAGAATATCATGATACGCGTTAAAGGAAGGTTGAAAAGAAAATGTTTTAACAGAACGTACAGAAAATATAGTAGTCCCCACATAAGCGTCCGCTCTTTCCCTCCCCATTTAACATTCCGTCGATATAGTAATCACCATCATTTTCTTGAAAGACTATCTCGTACCGATATTTCAATTCGCAGAATAGAACCTCCCCACTTAAGTCTGCCTTCGGTCCCAATTGTGGACGATTAAGTGGGCATTACTGTGTTTTCCCTTAAGTAAACCCCTTTTATAGTAAACTGATAGTCGGACGACTGTGTAGAGAGAGAGAGAGAGAGAGAGAGAGAGAGAGAGAGAGAGACAAATGGGAAAAAATAAGGAAAGAAACGGGAGGATCGCCGATTTCGCGGCAAAGTGGGACGCGTTAATGAATTTCCTTATCAAAATAATAATAGCGGTCGTGCCACACGGTCCGCTATTATTATCTCTCTCTTTCTCTCTCTCTCTCATCGATCAATACGGACGTGCGGCCGTATTGCAGGACGACTTGCAAATATAACGCGAAAACGGTTCTGCGCAGGACGTGCAGCCAGGATATCCGTTTTCTATCGATACCTGGATTTCGACGAAGGAGCCAACTAGCTACACCTGCGACACCGTCTCCCACCGGTGGATTCCAATCGATTAGGGAGAATATCGCGAGCTACTTCGAGCAAGGACGTGCTTCGATCCGTGCTACACTCGATGCACACTGATAACGAGCTTGAAACTGCCGATCGATACGCCTCTCGTTCGCTCTCTCTCTTTCTCTCTCTCTGCCGACAAGAAACGTTCGAAACGTTGATTCTATGGTTGCGTGGAAGTTAGGTGGGTGACTGGAATTTTTGTGAATTAATTTTATTTTATTTGATTTTATTTTAATTAGGTATGTACTTATTATCCGATCTTTGGAAGCTGGATCGACTGCCATTAATATTGAATAATAATTTTGTAAGATGAACCCTAAACGCTGGATTGACAACTGTTGCAAAACTGTCGGAAATTAAATATTTCGAACTAAAAATTGACAAGCACACTAAACGTTGAAATCGTTGGAAATGAAATGTTGAACTGAAAACGTAAGAATGCGAAATTCAAACTAAATATGAAAATATGAAATAACATGAAGTATAAATAAATTTGAACTAAAATATTGAAACTGTTGTAATTTTGTAAAAACAAGTTAAAACGAGACCACGTAGATTTTTGTACGATTTTCTTTTACAAAGTTACGACAGTTTAAAAGTGTCATTGTTCGTGTTCAACAAATAAAAAAGCAAATTTTTTCTTAGAATTTGCTATTTTTTTAGATCACCTTTCTGCGACAAATGGTAAATTTATCTCTGAAAATTTAAAAAAGGAAAAGTCTCAGATAGAATGCGATTGAAAAAGAAGCGAAGTTGATCAATTCAGCTTGTGAGAGATTCGCGCAAATAATTTACCAAATGTTCTCCCAAACGGAAAATTACAAACGTAACCTTTTCATTACATCGAAACCGGTCAGCAGTACTCCTCAACTTGTGAAATGTAAACAACGTTTTGAATTTAACACGGTTACATTTAATTCCGCCTGTTCGTATCGTTGATTATTTAATTAACAATATTTAATTAATTTACTGGTCGTGCACGGCGGAATATGTTTATATCACTTACACGGCCGAATGTGCAACATCATATTAATAAATCAACATATTAATTTCGTATGCTGTAAAGACGATGATAAATTCATAACCAACATTTTCATTCTGTAATTCAATTTCTGATCCATCTCGCCAAATGAATTATTCAGGCGAACTTTTTACTCGTCGAAACGAACGAACGTGTCGTTTCTCAATCGTCAAAATTTGTTTGACACCGGCCGTGAAAAAAAATTGCTTCTCTTTGTTCAACGACGAGTGTATTGGTAGTACAAAAAAATTTGCATTCACTAGGAAAGTAAAACAAAAAAACACATTCGCAATTCCGACATATTTTATGATAGAACATTTTTAGGACAAAGAAAAAAAAAAAACTGTCGTTGATTGTGATCACATGTAACTTTTTATGAAATAATACAACTTCATAATAACAAGTATTCTAAAAATAAGATATTACGATACAAGAGCAGAAATTTTCGAAAGTTTTCTGTATTGTAATTTCTTTCACAATCAAACACAACGAATACACTCGAAAATAATCAAACACGCGTTCACAAAACGCACGAACATTGACCATCGCTATTGTCTATGAAATGTTTTTTGAGACGTTTCAAAAAAAAAAAAAAAAGAAAGAAGGCAAAAACAAAGAAGTTGATATTAATTCGATTAAATTTCGCGTACACGGTGTTTATTTCGCGTTGACGGAATGTTAGAGGGACGACGAGCCCTAGAGGGGATAAAAGAAATTTTAGCGCGAAAAATTATCACGTTGCGAAAAATTATATTTCTTGAAATTCTTAATTGAGGTGGCACCCTATCCCCCTAGAGAAGATAAAAGAAATTTTCACGTTACAAAGAATTATCAAGTTACGAAAAATTATATTTCTTGAAATTCTTAATTGAGGTGGCACCCTATCCCCCTAGAGGGAAAAAGAGAAATTTTCACGTTACGAAGAATTATCAAGTTACGAAAAATTATATTTCTTGAAATTCTTAATTGAGGTGGCACCCTATCCCCCTAGAGGGAGAAATTTTCACGTTACGAAGAATTATCAAGTTACGAAAAATTATATTTCTTGAAATTCTTAATTGAGGTGGCACCCTATCCCCCTAGAGGGGATAAGATAAATTTTCACGTTACAAAGAATTATCAAGTTACGAAAAATTATATTTCTTGAAATTCTTAATTGAGGTGGCACCCTATCCCCCTAGAGAAGATAAAAGAAATTTTCACGTTACAAAGAATTATCAAGTTACGAAAAATTATATTTCTTGAAATTCTTAATTGAGGTGGCACCCTATCCCCCTAAAGGGAAAAAGAGAAATTTTCACGTTACGAAGAATTATCAAGTTACGAAAAATTATATTTCTTGAAATTCTTAATTGAGGTGACACGCTATCCCCCTAGAGGGGATAAAAGTGGCCAAGGGTGGTCGGCGGGTTTCGAAACGCGCATCCGGAAAGTGGTTCTGTTGGAACGATTTCGTTAATGAAATCTTCGTTAATGAAAATGCGTTTGTCGTACGGGGCGACGACAAACGCATTTTGATAAATCACTTCGCCGAGAGAGAGAGAGAGAGAGAGAGAGAGAGAGAGAGAGAGAAATATTGCGCAACGCAATATTCTATGGAGATTGCGATTGAACGAAATGAAATTGATGAAAAATAAGAGAGACAGAGAAAGGAGGGGGAGGGGGGAATTAATCAAAGAATATAACAACAGAGGAGAACAGTTTCGTACTTTCAATTTGGATCGATCGATGAAAAAATTATCCGACGCTCGCATACACTCCGAGAAAATGTTCGAATTCAATACACTTTGTTGTTACTGACATTCATCAAACTAATGTTCCTCGTGAAACAAGACCGAGCGTCGTTTTCGTCGTTCCACAGTTCCAAGAGAGAACTTCAAAGGGACAAAAAGAGGGGAAGGTAATACATTCTTTGTCGGTTCAGTTTCCTTTTAATTAAAATTAATGTCCCCGAGAGGCTTTCGCGAATATCAGCTTTAATTACCATTCCAACTTGATAGCCGATACTGTGAAACACGCGATAACAATACGTCGTTCTCTTTATAAAATTAAACAACGATATAGCTATCAGCGATTAACCTCTTAACTGTGCTGCTGTTTTTTAAAAGTGTGTGTAACTACGTTGTATCGTAATGACGATTATACTTGTTAAAAAGAGAGTACGAGTTGCTGCAAAATTCGATTAATTTATAAGGAAATAAAACTAGTTCTTTCTTTCCTTTTTTTTTTCTTTTTTTTGAAAAGTCAATAATTTTAATTAATATTTAATAGCAAGGAAATATTTAGAAACGATGTGAAAAGAACTAGTCTCAAAGTATTCTGAAATTTACAAACGTTTCATTTTTCCATAAAAGATTTGATTCAACAAAATTGTAATTACTTTTCCCGCATGACGAGTATACCCGTTATTACGCAGGAAAACTGCCACTTCTTCGCGACGAGTATACTCGTCATTTCGTAGCTAAGAGGTTCAAATAAATTCATTAGCAGACGCTAATTGTAAGAGGTTAAGTTCAAATAAATTCATCAGACGCGCCGAAACTGTGTCGGTAAGTTGTATCGGTCGGTAATGCATCTCTCTCGACGCGCCAATTACCACTAATAATATATGTACATTCGAATTCGCGTACGAATGATCGATCGATCGATCGGCCGGTCAGTGAAAAATGACGGGTCTTGGGAATCGAAATGTTCCACTCTCACGGAATATCTTCCTCCCTTTGCCGGCCAACCGTTTCCCCGTTTTCTGTGTCGCGTTCATTTGTCACTCGCCGTATCCTCCTCGCACCGTTCATTTTCCTGCCCGCCATTTACATTTTTATCGCGTGTTGCTCTCCCTCCCCCTCCCCTCCCTCCCTCCTCCTTCCTATTTCAAATGAAAATTCCACGTACGCGATACACTTTGCAACGATTCGAGTCTCGACTGGTGTCGAGCAACTGGAATATCGCGAACCGGCTATTGGCCATTTCCAACCAATTGTTCCCGTTTAATCCATAAATATGGGCTTTCGCTGTCGTCGCGGTTCATCGCGAAATGGCGTGCAGGTTTTTCATAGTCGTTGATCGACGAGATGCGCGAACGATATGGGTGTAAAAATGTTCGACGCCGTTAGAGAAAATACACAATACACATACATATATATTTACATATATATATATATATATATATATATATAATATCATAATATATACATATATATATACATATGTAAACTCTCAAGATATGTTTGTATTGTGTATTTTCTCTATATGTTTCCTAGACACAAACATATATATATAATATAAATATAAATATAAATATATGTATATGTAATATAAATATAAGTGTATATATATATGTAATATAAATATAAGTATATATATATATATATATATATATTGAGAAAACATATAGAGAAAATACACAATACAAACATATATATTAATTATAATCAAGAATCAAATAAGTATAATAATAAGTATAATTAAGTATAATAATAAGAATATTATGTACATTAAGTACAATTAAGTATAATAATAAAGTATATCGTTGTTTCTAATCTGCGAATATCTATGCAAATTTAATTATGGAGCTTTGACGGGGTCATCTAAAAAAAAAAAAAAAAGATGAACTTGAATGAAATTAAAATGTTATCGAATATTTCGTTTAAATTTATATACACAATGGTTTACATCAATTCATGTAACAATTCAAACGTATCATGTGATCGCTTAATTATTTGATTTATCTAATTTGTTGTTTACTTTTACTTGATTCGTTATTACAGCAAACCAGTAAACAAATACATTTGCATAATTCATGTAGTCGATTTGTACAATTTGCATTTAAATTTCCTAAAAGATACGAATCATTTCATAAAAAGCACCAAACCCAAGAAACAACGTTTTGCCCCTCTCATTGATCGACAAGTATTTCCAAAGATTAAAAATGAATCGGATAAGAGAAAGAATAGCTTTTTTCGGTTTACTGTAACAACGAATCGAATAAAAATTAATGATAAATTAAACAAAAAAATTTAATTGACTAAACAATTAAAATAAATTGAATAACAACAAACTGATTTGCCACAGTAGGTAGGTACTATTATCCCCTGGCTAATTAAACGGAAACGTTATCAGCCAAGCTAATTGCTCGCCGATCTTTCAATTTCCATCGCTGTGAAAGGAAATCGGGTTACGCGTTAGAAACGACGAGAGAAGAGGAGAGGAGAGAAACGAGGATCAACGATGCAAAGATCCTCCGCAATGGCAAAGAACAAACAGCGACAATATCCCGTGGAACGTCGCGCATTTTGCTGTTTCGCGGTTTTCATTCCGTTTCGCGCGGTTGACCTTGCGGTAATGGAATTTTCAGCGTCGCTGCCGGGCAGGGAAATCGAGCCTCCGCCCGAGATGGCCATTTGTCAAATTACCGCGATCAACGACGTTCCCAGGCTAATACGATTAATCTGTTCGTGCCAACTGTCACTGCCGCGTCGGGGAAAAATCGCCAACGGCGTTGCACGTTGCACGATGTTTGAAAATTGAAGCGCCATCAGTTCGCAACTTCATGCACAAATTGCCATTTTGCATTTTTCTCTCCGTTTATTTCTTTATTTTTTTTTTTTTTTTGGCTTTTAACGAAATTTTAACGCAATTGTCGAACATCACGATAAGGTATCTTTTGAAACAATTGAAGTGAAATTAATTCAAGAAATAGGAAGAAAGTTACAGACACCATTGAAAATCGCGAAACGAAAATTCTGAATGAGTATCGTGAATTCTACGTGATATCGTGGTATCTGTTAATTGTGATTTTTTAAAATGAAAAAAATATATAATTAGAATTAAAATAAAGAAAATTAATTATATTTTTCTTTTTTAAAGTAGTCAAAGTTCTGACGAGCCACGAACGAGATTCAGAGGAGCCAAAATCCGGAATTAGCAATAAAAAAAGAATGTATAGTCCAATATTCCAACTGTGGAGACTACAGTTCTCTCAAAATTCACTTACTTCTAACCCTTTCGCTGGAAAATCTGAATGTAAACAGCTCGCACGAATTATATTTGCATTTTTTCTCTCCATCCACATCTTTTGCTTTCGATAAAACGCGCAATGTCACATGACGAGATGGAAGAGATAGTTTAAAAAATTGAGTGTCAGAAATTGTATTGTCAGAAATTTGCGACACAAAAATTGTCACTCAGCATCGTAAATTTCTCCCATGTGTCTCGCGAAAAAAATTCTATCTGTCAATTCACCAGCTAATCGAAACAAAACCACAAACTTGTAAACACTTTTAAACTGAAGTAACGAAACTTATTGCACATTTAAAGCAATCGAAGCAATTTAAAGAGCGACTGAGCATGACTTTTTAAAATAATTCGAGATGAAGGCACCGTTGAGATTCAAAGAAACTAAAATCCACTGAAATCGACACTGGAATCCCATAGAGAAACTTCAAAATTCACGTCTTGCAAACTCTATAGAAACTTCAAAATTCACACACATCGATTTCAACCTTATAGAAACAACATAATCTACGCATATTTCAAAATCCACGTCTTGCAAACTCTACAGAAACTTCAAAATTCACACACATCGATTTCAATCCTATAGAAACAACAAAATCCACGCATATTTCAAAATTCACGTCTTGCAAACTCTATAGAAACTTCAAAATTCACACACATCGATTTCAACCCTATAGAAACAACAAAATCCACGCATATTTCAAAATTCACGTCTTGCAAACTCTATAAAAACTTCAAAATTCACACACATCGATTTCAACCCTATAGAAACAACAAAATCCACGCATATTTCAAAATCCACGTCTTGCAAACTCTATAGAAACTTCAAAATTCACACACATCGATTTCAACCCTATAGAATCTACAAAATCCACGTCTTGCAAACTCTACAGAAACTTCAAAATTCACACACATCGATTCCAATCCTATAAAAACTACAAAATCTACGCATATTTCAAAATCCACGTCTTGCAAACTCTACAGAAACTTCAAAATTCACACACATCGATTTCAACCCTATAGAAACAACAAAATCCACGCATATTTCAAAATTCACGTTTTGCAAACTCTATAGAAACTTCAAAATTCACACACATCGATTCCAACCCTGTAAAAACAACAAAATCCACGCATTTTTCAAAATCCACGTCTTACAAACTCTATAAAAACTTCAAAATTCACACACATTGATTTCAACCCTATAGAAACAACAAAATCCACGCATATTTCAAAATTCACGTCTTGCAAACTCTATAGAAACTTCAAAATTCACACACATCGATTCCAACCCTATAAAAACAACAAAATCCACGTCTTGCAACCCCTTCGTTGAACTTGAGCGTAAACAGCTTCTCCCGACAAACACAAACAAACACACTCGGCCAAACACCGAGAGAGAGAGAAAGAGAAGTAAAAGAGGAGACAGAAAGGGTGTGAACGAACGAGGGGAAGAAAAGAAAAAAAAAAGAATGGACGAAACGGCGAAACGTCCGCGGCGCGTTTTAATTCGACGTTAATGCAAAGTGCTCGGTCGTCGGCAGCGGTGGGTGAAGGTTATTATCCGTCGCTGGCAGAAATCCAACAGCCGGTGAAGCGTTCGCGAGGGAGAAGATAGAGCGAGAGAGAGAGAGAGAGAGAGAAAGAGAGAGAGAGAGAAAGAGAGAGAGAAAGAGAGAGAGAGAGAGAGAGAGAGAGAGAGAGAGAGAGAGCTTTCTCCTCGACGCACTTAACCCAGCTGGCTGCTGGATTGAAAAGCGATAAACGTTCCGTACGCTCGCGGATCGCCGACCGACGCGAGCGTGTTATTCTATCTCGGCTAACACACCCTCGGTTTGTCCTGTTTCTTCTCTCTCAAAGACCTCTCTCTCTCTCTCTATCAACTGACTCCTCTGACTTTCCTCTCGCTCCAGAAACTGGGTGGATGAACAGACTTGTGACATGGTGTCCGACGACTGAGAAACTGAGGGCTGTGTTAAGGGGGTATTCTAGCGTGAAGTGCGTGTTTTTTTAACTTTGTTAGGGAATTTTTTTGCAAAGAAACTATTACACCTTTTGCAGTGAAATCGACAAGGTTTATTTGTACGTATTTCGACGACGTATTTTAAAATTTTTTGGGACAAAAAAAGTGAAAATTAGTGGCACTGCATGCTTTCAAACTACATAGTCGCTTTTAAAAAAAGGTCGTCTCACGGTGTCCATTCTGCTTGTCGGAAATAAAAAAACGTGAATGTTTCTTAATTAGTACGAGTTTGGCTATGGCAGGTACCAAAACAAAAGGAAAATGTCGGTAATTGAGAAAGTGGTGTTTTTGTTAAACATCGGAAGCTTAAAAAAATATAAAATATAAAATTTTTTGGTTGCTTTTCGTAGGGGCTATAGTCACGCGTGTACTAAATGCGTACTTAAATTTTTGAGTCAATTTTGGTCAAGTAGATTTTGAGATATACCATGAACACCGTTCTGAAAAACATAGTTTCAAGAAAAATGCCTTTAAAGTTGATACGCTGGTTGTCACGTCCTTCAAACAATCATAACTTCGTTAATTTTAGGAGTTCACGTGTAAGAGATTTATTTTTGAAACTATGTCCTTTAAGAGTATGCAAAAAAAAAATCGACTTTCTTCAAAAGTCCACACTAGAACACCCCTTTAACCCTTAACAAACTTTTTTCACATGATATCTACCAGCAATTTATTTACATACGAAGCATCGTCACTTCAAATATAAAACGACAGCATTGGAAATAATACAGAATGATATTTAGCAAATGAAATTTCGTTAATCATATTGTTTCTAACGCGTGATATCGTTTAAATTTCAAGCAATCGTCGGCCAGTGCATTGCGAGTTTACTAAAACAAGTATAACACACAAGAGTCAATACTTAAATAGTTTCAATCTTTGGGTTAGGTTTGGATTAGGTTTAATACAGGTTAGGAATAATATCCCTGCACCATCTTTGAAACTTTCGTATGACGCGACGAAAGAAGTCTGGCTCACGTGAATTATTCTATCTTCGGCAATTTCTTCTTCTGAAATTCTCTCGAACGAGTCTGCCTCTCGCGAAAGTGAGAAAATAATTCTAAAGCTGCGTCGCGATGCGAATAGATCACAACCGTGTTTCGGCATCTGCGATAAATCGAGTCGTTGCGTCGAATCGGAGCAGATGCGCGTTACCTAACGCCATTATGGGAAATCTATATGCCTTTCTTCGCCAGGGCGAAGATATTGAGTTGAAATGCCATTACGTGGGATTGTTATTCCGCCGTCTGGTTTTCAGAGGGCTCGGCTGCTCTCGTCCGCCACTCGTGTTTCGAGCATCGAATACCTGTCGATGGTCATTCGAAACGACCGATTAAACGGTAATTTCCTGCGGGATGTCAGTAACGAGGATTTTTCTATCGACGGTGAAATACTCTCGACGGTTTAACGCCTTCTACGCTGGTCTTCGTTTCAACTATCCTCTTGACAAATTTTTCATCCGATCCTTTGCTACCGTTACCAAGATGAGACTGGGAAGAAGAGAGAAAATCGACTCCTCCATTTCTATTTTTTCCGCGCTAACTTTTCGTTATCCTCTCATCCGACGTTAGTAATCATAATTCACAATAATACAGATCGAAATATCCACTCGAAACCGTCAGCCACGCGAGAACTTCCTCTTAAAGGCGGGCATTCTAGTGTGAACTTTTGAAAAACACCAATTTTTTTTTTGTATATTCTAAATCTCTGTAACCTTACGTGTGAACTTCTAAAATTAACGAAGTTACGAACCGGCGTCATTGTTATCGCGATACTAAACTTTAAAGGCACTTTGCTGGAAACTATGTTTACAAAAACGGTGTCCATGATGTATCTCAAAATCTACTTGACCAAAATTGACTCAAAATTTTAAGCACGCATTTAATACACGCGTGACTATAGCCCCTACCAAAATCAACCAAAAAATTTCATTTTTTGTATTTTTTAAGCTTCCGATGTTTAACAAAAACATGCAAAAATCGATAATCGAACTTCAACGTATCGCCACTTTTTCAGTTACCGACTTTTTCTCTTTTATTTTGGTACCTGCCATAGCCAAACTCGTACTAATTAAGGAACATTCACGTCTTTTTATTTCCGACGAGCAGAATCACGGACACCGTGAGACGACCTTTTTTTAAAAGCGACTATGTTTGAGAGTATGCAGTGCCACTAATTTTCACTTTTTCTGTCCCGAAAAATTTTAAAACGTCGTCGAAATACGTACAAATAAACCTTGTGAATTTGACTGCAAAAGGTGTAATAGTTTCTTCGCAAAAAATTCCCTAACAAAGTTAAAAAAAACACTTCACGCTAGGATATCTTCTCAAAGCGCGACAATCCTCAAACTTTGTCATCCTTGACCTCGGTTCTAAGTATATTCAAGCATAACCCAAGCAAAACAAATAAATTTATTATTTCTCAATCATTTCTATCCAGCGACATCGTACCGAACGAGTTCAAAGGGAAAAGAAAGCGACGAATTATTTGTGTGTGTCGGTTCGGTCACTCGTTACGGTCCGCGGACCAATTGCCAACGCGAGGGGTCCGCGGAATGCGATACCGAAGATTGCCAGCTCGAGAGACCCGACGGAAGCTATGTCGACTGCACTAAATACTGGGCTGCAAGGTAACCCGAATCCATTAAATTCGAAATAGGTCGCGTCGAACTCATTGAACTCGATAGAACAGATAGCGACAGAGGCTGGAAGAACGGGACTTGCCTATAGCTTTCGAGATCTTTGAAAATCTATAGACTCCCTTGGGAAGATTCCAGGGATCTTCGAATACTCGTGGACATTCTCGAAAATCTTTTGGAATCCAGAGAGAGAAACTAACAAATCTAGTAGTTCGCGACGAGTCCAGCGAGTTTCAAACGAATGATCCACGACGAGTGATTTAAACATACGAAATCACCCGTGAATACAACGATTCTTGGAACAATACTCTACGATTCTTGGATATTTCTGCACACCTTTGGAACCTGAAGAAAAACTATGAAATCTAACAATTTACAAATTCAGTCGTAAACGAATGATTCAGAGTTTAAAACACTCGGGGGGGAACTGATTGTATTATCAAACTCTGACGAGTGCAAAAAAACCCTCCATACCAAATCTAGTGAATTTAACATAATTTCTGACAGATCCAGAGCCTTAATAACAATCTCGAAATTGCGTCGATCTGAGAGTGAAATTAAACAAATCTCAAATCAACTTGTAAACACTTCAATTAGATTCACTTGCGCGCTGAATCTTATTGCAGTTTAATTTTGCGCGGAGCTTCCTTAAAAACAAAAAAGAAGAAGAAGAAAGAGAGAAAAATGGGATGCCTTAATCTTGTTTTAATAAAAAAGAATTGTAAATTGCACGGCGTCAAATTACGTTATGGGAGCGATATGGGAGAATAAAACGCGGCACGTGACTAATTTTCCCGCCGCGAGGAAGAAAACGGGCGGGACATGGATAACAATATTGCGCCTCCTTGGTGGAAGCGATTCGCCGTCAGACGTTAAATCACGTTTCTGGCTTTTATTATTAGCGCCCGTGCACGTTCGTGAGGATACGTGACGTTTCACTTTCATATCCAGAGCTCGCGAGGGATACACGGGGATCACCCTCCCGTTGCATTCATTTGCAAATTACGATGCTAGCTATTACGAGGAACCAGCTAAGAACTTGATATTTCACGGTTAAATTTCGTTCCAAGGTAACGTAGTAAGCTTCAATTACGAGATGGAAACACACATGAAGAACAGGAGGAGAAAATTATTTAATATATTTAATTATATATTAAATAAACGAAAGTGTCGATGAATGTAGAATTTAGAAGGTCGTCTAAAAAAAGAAAAAAAGGACTATTTGAATTTTATAAGTATTGTTATGTTATTGTAAGCAGATAAATGCCGAATTATATAAATATAATAGTGTTATATATGTCGAATTGAACTCTCGTATCGAAAACGAAGAATCATCGAACGATTACGTAACCAGCAACTTCCCCCATCAGCAGAGGTGACGACAAACATACACATACAAACACACACTCCTCCCTTGTTCCCTCGCCTGAATAATTCATCCAGACAACGTTTGTTCGTTGCCTCGCGACAAATCACACGGCCCACATTGTGCCAGCAATTTTATCGTTATTTAACACACCACCCCCCCCCACCCCTCCTCTTCCACCTAGCTCGCTTAGTATGACCATACAAACGACACGGCACACGTATGTATGTATGTATATATGCACGTATTTCTATCGAGCAAATGCGTTGACCGGCGTTGAAAGTAGCATCAAGAGCAAATTTTATCCCTTCTGCGGAATTTTTGTTTCCCTTCTGTGAAACTTTTGTGCAAGATTCAATAAACTCGGTTAACGCTAGAACTACCAAGGACTAGAGCTAATAGAATTTTCATCGGAGATACTAAAGTTAAAAAAAATAAAAATACAATGGAGCACATGGAACGGTTATTCGTGTATTTCATAAAAAAAAAAAAAATCATACAAACCTGTAAAAATACACTGTCGCGCATCTGTAATGTATCTAAAAAGAAAAATTACTAAAAACTAGTGACTTTGAACCACTCGGTAGTTCTAGTGTTGAGCGCTTGCGATTGCGGACCATAACGAGTGACCAAAACCGTATACAGCGATTCGTCGCTTTCTTTTTGAAGTCGGTCGGCATATCACTGCATAGAAAAATTATTGAGAAGTAATTTAACGAATTTATTATTTGTTTTGCCTATTTTTGTTTTACTTAGATATACTTGAAGCTGGCAGAATGTTACAATTTTGGGGCAAAAAATTCTCGACGTGCGTGGCACGTCACACCAGCGCGAGAGATTAAAAATTCGATCTGCTTTAATTTAAATATTAATTAAATATTATTATTAATTGATTTAAATATTATTAATAATATTAAAATATTATTATTTAAATAATATTATTAGATTATATATTATTAATAATATTATTAAAATATTATTGTTTAAATAATATTATTAGATTATATATTATTAATATATATAATATATATATATATAAATATATATTACAGTAATAATTCGAATATTATTATTTAAATAATATTATTAAATTATACATTATTAATGTATATAATAATATGTATATAAATATATATTACAGTAATAATTCGAATATTATTATTTAAATAATATTGTTAAATTATACATTATTAATGTATATAATAATATGTATATAAATATATATTACAGTAATAATTCAAATATTATTATTTAAATAATATTGTTAAATTATACATTATTAATGTATATAATAATATGTATATAAATATATATTACAGTAATAATTCGAATATTATTATTTAAATAATATTGTTAAATTATACATTATTAATGTATATAATAATATATATATAAATATATATTACAGTAATAATTCGAATATTATTATTTAAATAATACTATTAAATTATACATTATTAATGTATATAATAATATATATATAAATATATATAAATACTATTGTTATTTAAATACGATCGGCAAAACGTCCCATTTAACGCGTCTTGCACAAAATGAGGTTCCAGTCACGAGCAAACACGGCTCAACATTCTTCGCGGAAGGGAACGCGTGTTACACTCGACGACGAAGAACGAAACGTCCACCAACGTCGTATTATTTCCGACAGATTTCTGTTCGCTCGCTTCCCGCGGAACAAAAAAGATCATCTCGTTATATCGGGGAAAAATCCCAATGCGACGCGAAGCCTGGCTTCAAAACCTGGCTCGTTTCGAAAGCCGCGTTTCCCCCGGCCGAAAGCGTGTCACGCATTGTCACGATTTCAAACACAGAAAGAGAGAGAGAGAGAGAGAGAGAGAGAGAGAGAGAGAGGAAGAAAAAAGAGGGAGGAAAGTGAGAGGAAGAGAGAATTATTTCCCTGCCGAGGGAAAGCAGGGTGAAAGACAGAACGATCCAACCGGCGGTGAATTTCGTCAACGTTGTCTATCTGTTGGCAGATCGATTTCTCTCGTTTCTAAATTGATTGGTGTAAGTTTCTTTCTTTTTTCTTTTTTTTTCTTTTTATTGTCGAAATGTGAAAACCTCGAGCAGTCGCGCTATAGTTTTGCGAGTTAATTCAATCGCTCTGACCTCTCACCGATCAGTTAATTTCTGGCACGTTTCGTGGTGTACACATCAGAGTAGCTCGTTTGTTACGCATGCTCAATTAGAGACTTTGTCAACTTGTTTCAGAGGTCATTTTAGGTAAAAAAAAACAGACAAACCCGGAAGTCGATCCGTTTGTTTTTCAAAATTTACCAGACAGAAGACTACTGTTATCTATATTTGTATATATATATTATTAAATAATTTATATGTATATGTATAAATAATAGTTAATAATATATATGTATATAAATTATTTAATAATAATAATAATAATATATATGTATATATACCGAGTTAGAAAATTATTCCTGTACTTATTCAAATGTAATTCTTTTGTATTCGTGAAATCTAATAATAAATTAATAGCAGAGATTGCTGTTACCATAGATAATATATATATATATATATATATATATATATTAATAATAATATTAATAATATGTATATATATAAATAAATTATTTAATAATATATATATGTATATCTTTTCCTTTCATATCTCGAAAACGAAGACGATAGTGACCCATAGTGTCTGCATCATTTTGTACTCAAACTGCACAGATCTTTTAAAAAAAAAAGGTTGACAAAGTCTGACGACGATTGACACCTGGAAACACCATGTGTTAACAATCACTATGTCACAAATTCCAAATTTATACACCGAAGAGTTTGACTAATAATTGGCATGTACGTTACATTATAATTTTGATTGCTTTCCACCCCTACCACAAGTGTCTCAAGACCTCCGAACGGAAGTGACCTACGACGCTGAAGAAACGAATTTTGTTGGTGCAATTCGATAAATTTGGGATTTTATTCGATGAAGAAATTCGATTTACCTGAGAAGAGAAAGAGGCGACAGCGTGATTTTCGGTCGTTTTTCGAAGAACGTCCTCGCGACACGGGGAAAAGAGTGTGGCGAGCGAGAGAAGGTCCTTTGTTTCCTCAGACGCGGTGGGAAAAGGGATTTCCAAGGGTCGCTTCCGGGCGAAATCCATCGGTGGAAATTCAATCGTTCGATCCCGACAAGCCAGTAAATCGATTTCGACCGCGCTCGAAAGGGAACTTTCTGCCCCGCGGACGGACAAAAACCAGCTGCGATTTTCTGCCAACAGTTGCTAACCGTCGACGTTGAGAAACTAGCAAGATCCGATCGATTTGTTCCTGGATTTGTTGGAGGACAAAGGCAGAACTCGCGGCGAACAGAAGAAATTTATCGAGTTAATCGAGCGACGTTTGCCAACGCGAGTTATTCATTTCGCGAAGCAAACCGCGGGGAAACCATCGTCGTTGCCATTTCGTTTGAACGAAAATAAAAGTGGACAGATGGAATCTTAAACTTCTCTGGAAGTATTTTTCAATTTAAAAAATGTCGTACGTTTCCTAAGCTAAAGTCGACAATGACGTCTCTGAGACGTTCGCAGATTAACGCTAGAATTATCGTCCAGAGTATACTATTCATAACAAAGAAAGTTAAAGTGCAAGATACAGAAGAAAGTTAATAATACAAGAATAGAAAAAGCTTCTATTAATATATTTCATTAAAAATCACTCGAGTATCTGAAAACACACTGTCATAAGTATATAAAATTTTCAGAGAAAATTATAAATTGGTCATTTTGATCACTTTGGTAGTTCCAGTGTTAATTCGAGTCGGACGTTTTAGAAGCGACTGTCAGTGATTTAATTCACTTCTAGTTGTGCAGCTGTAAAACAAAAATTACTAGAGACAGTATTATTCAGTGTTGCATCAACGAAGCAATCACAAATTTTCGAATATCGCGAAAGAAACGTTATCTGTACGTGACTGTCTCACACGCGCGCAGATCTTCGCACAATGAGCGTGAACAAATACTTTCCACTAGTAAAAAAGAAAAAAACATCCTGCAAAAAGACGTCACGTGTGCTCAAAATAAATATAATGTAAAAAGTGAAACGACTTGGCAGTGTGAAACTGAGGTGGCTAACTGGCGGCCCTTGCCCCCCACTACTCTAATCGCTAGCGCTATCCCCTCCACTGAGAGCATCACGGCCACAATACTCGCGCTAGCTATATACGTATACATATAAATTGTTTTCTTCGCTGTAACTGCTGAAGTTAAAGGAAAATAGAAAAATAGTTTGTACAGCTCCCTGTAGAACAGAGTGGAATTTTTATGGTGGAAGAATCGACAGAATGAGTGAGTAACCCTACGATTTAAAAAATGTCTGTTTCATACTTTACAGAACTGTTAAATTATCAATTTGTCCCTTCGTCGATTTTCATTAATTTTGTTTACAATTTATTAATTAATATTATATGTGTAATATTACAATTATAATTAATATTATAATATTATATTTATGACATTTTGCAGCATAACCATACATATAAAAATTATCCTTGTCGAGTTTACAAAGCAAATGCATAAAATGAAAACTGAACATCTTTTTTTTCTCTTCTTTTTTCCTTTTCTTTTTCTTTTTTTTTTTTTTTTGGTCACACCGAGTTTCATTCAATTCGTACGTCCAAGGAGTTAAAAAGCCTGTAAACCGTCGATCGAGATTGAAACCCATTTCGTTTGCTTGATCCGGAAGCGAACTGGGTCGTAAATGCTGCGAGGCGGAGTGGGAGAAAACGCGGGAAAAATAATAACGACGGGGCAAACAGCGACGCGCAAGTGGCGTTCGAATTCAAAAAAAAAAAAAAAGAAACGAAAGAAATTTCAGCGCTGCGTGAGATGAAAAAAATAATTAAAGCGGCGCGCGATGATCGCGGATTACAAAATCCTATCGGAACGCCCTGAATCGAGAGAACCGTGATCCACTGATCTGTAATTCTCTCGGTAATTCTCAGTTAAAATTGCTAGTCCGCTCGATGAAAATCCTCTTAGGCGGGGGAGAGAGAGAGAGAGAGAGAGAGAAAAAAGGAAAAAAATAAATCCGCTTTCATCAGCTGCACGAGTTTCGCCGAAAGATACATAGAGTTTGAGGAAAAGCGAAGACTCTTCCGGGAGAGAGAGAGAGAGAGAGAGAGAGAAAGTGTGTGACTTCTCGTTTCTCTCCTCCACGTATCGAAGTATTGTTTGAATACATGGATTCTCTTGCAAATCATTGACAACTGAAATTAAATAAAATCTTTCTCTTCTCGATAGTCTCGAGCGTAACTCCTCTTTCATAAATTACCTCTTTAAAAGAAAAAGAAAATGAAAAGAAAAACGGATCGATCAAAATCTTCATTCTTCTCGAAACTCAAGCGAAATCAACGTCCCTCTTCGAAACATTTTCACAAATATTTGCTCGTTTCTCCTGCTCTCGAGCTATACATACGTGTAAGAGCGAAGTATCCAAACAATTTTGTCCACTTCGATTGACGATAAAAATGGGTCGTACACTACGAAAGAGACGTGCCGTGCTTGTTGCAAATACTCTATCAAAAGCGGGGCAAAGCGATCGGTGTACGAGAGGGAAACGCAGTCAGAATGTATCGTGTATGTACGTTACGTGGTTCGAAGAATTCGTTTCGAGTCGTCGAGAGAAGACGCGGTCTTTCCAACAGGGACATTTCGTTTGTTACGAGACCAGACGATCTCCACGTCTAATTAGCATTATCACGACAGATAACGCGACGAGGCGATCGATCGTCGTTTCCAAAAATTCCAGCATATTGTTAACAATTGTCTGTCATTTTCTCTGAATTTAACACGAGAGTTATTTGAAAGTTTCATTACTTTGCGAAACACTTTAGAAAGTAAATTAGTATCTAGAATATTGTGTATCGGGTATTAATTAGTACATTTTTAACATTTTTCAATTGGACAGAAATCACAGACTAGCCTCGTGTATCGCAGATTCTATCTGAAAGTTTCACGTCGCCCGTGTAATCGAACGGAAAGCATTGCCCAAACAAATTTATTCGAACCGCCGCGTTGCGTTAGAGAAACAGCGTGTGACAACTTTTCCCCTCTATTTCTCTGACAAACCTGCTACAGGTTTTCGCACCCCGAATTGAAATCCCTTTTGCAAATCAAATTGTCCCGATGATATTTTATGCGAATAAATTATTCAGTTATGAAATGGAAATGTACTCAAAAATGATATTAATAGGAAAAAATTTATTAAAAATTTTGAATTTATTTATGTCACATTTCGTTCAAGTGTTATCACATACGTGTAGCAAAATTTGTCCGACTTTATTTTCATCGCTATGGCTTTGAGAAAACAAATTCGTGAAAGAAACCTGATTTGCAAACAAATATAATCTCCGGAGGGGGTTAATCCGGAGTGGAAAATTTATGGAAAGAGAGCAAGAGCGCGAACAATTTGTACATGGTTTGACTAAACGAGATCTTCCGCGGGGTTTCACAACGTGCTCGTAATATTTCCGTTACATAACGCGGAACGAGACGTACGACGAAAAGACATCCGTGAGACAAGGACGAGATTAAAAATTCAAAGTGGAGGAACGCGTGCACGAGTGTCGTCTTTCCAATCGAGGAGAACGAATTTGAATTTCTTCTCGGATCTGATAAACGCCTCGCGAGACGACATACGTACGTACGTTTTGCTTTCGATACGCTTCGATGACGCGTACTGCAAAGTGGCAAAACGAGGAAATCCCTCTGCGACGAATACGGAAGAAAGTAGTTGGAGAACAGGGGAAATCCAAGTGAAGATCGTCGCGAGAGTGGCGTGCAGCGATGTAAGCTGGGTCACCAGTATGTAGGAACTTCGAGCAATGTACAGTATCGATGTTAGAATTTATTATTTATTATTAAGTGGAACAAGTCGCTATACGATGGTGACAAAAATGGCGATTTGTTAACGAATCGCGTCGAATAATGCGCACTTACGAAGAGAAAATACGAGCAGGCAAACACGAGACGACAAATCTTCTCGCGAAGAGAATTTCTCGAGGATTTAAATTATTCTTTAACTGATTGCGGACCATAACGAGCGACCAAACCGTACACAATAATTCGTCGCTCAACTCGACGGTACGATATCACTGGGAGAGAAATTATTGAGAAGTGATAAATTTATTATTTGTTTTGACTGGAAAACTTAAATATACTTAAAACTGAGAAAATATTGCAATTTTGGGACAAAAAGTTCTCGACGTGCGTGACACGTCATTCCAGCGAAAGAGGTTAGGGCTACTTTAACCACACTCGCGCTGGCAACTGATTGCGGACCATAACGAGCGGCCAAACCGTATACAACAATTCGTCGCTTTCTTTTTGAACTCGTCGGTACGATATATAGAAATTATTGAGAAGTAATAAATTGATTAATTGTTTTGCCTGGATTGTACTTAAATATACTTAAAACTGAGAAAATATTGCAATTTTGGGACAAAAAGTTCTCGACGTGCGTGACACGTCATTCCAGCGAAAGAGGTTAGGGCTACTTTAACCACACTCGCGCTGGCAACTGATTGCGGACCATAACGAGCGGCCAAACCGTATACAACAATTCGTCGCTTTCTTTTTGAACTCGTCGGTACGATATATAGAAATTATTGAGAAGTAATAAATTGATTAATTGTTTTGTCTGGATTGTACTTAAATATACTTAAAACTGAGAAAATATTGCAATTTTGGAACAAAAAGTTCTCGACGTGCGTGACACGTCATTCCAGCGAAAGAGGTTAGGACTACTTTAACCACACTCGCGCTGGCAACTGATTGCGGACCATAACGAGCGGCCAAACCGTATACAAAAATTCGTCGCTTTCTGTTTGAACTCGTCGGTACGATATATAGAAATTATTGAGAAGTAATAAATTGATTAATTGTTTTGCCTGGATTGTACTTAAATATACTTAAAACTGAGAAAATATTGCAATTTTGGGACAAAAAGTTCTCGACGTGCGTGACACGTCATTCCAGCGAAAGAGGTTAGGACTACTTTAACCACACTCGCGCTGGCAACTGATTGCGGACCATAACGAGCGGCCAAACCATATACAACAATTCGTCGCTTTCTTTTTGAACTCGTCGGTACGATATATAGAAATTATTGAGAAGTAATAAATTGATTAATTGTTTTGCCTGGATTGTACTTAAATATACTTAAATCTGAGAAAATATTGCAATTTTGAGACAAAAAGTTCTCGACGTGCGTGACACGTCATTCCAGCGAAAGAGGTTAGGGCTACTTTAACCACACTCGCGCTGGCAACTGATTGCGGACCATAACGAGCGGCCAAACCGTATACAACAATTCGTCGCTTTCTTTTTGAACTCGTCGGTACGATATATAGAAATTATTGAGAAGTAATAAATTGATTAATTGTTTTGCCTGGATTGTACTTAAATATACTTAAAACTGAGAAAATATTGCAATTTTGGAACAAAAAGTTCTCGACGTGCGTGACACGTCATTCCAGCGAAAGCAGTTAGGGCGTCTTTAACCAACTGATTGCGGACCATAACGAGCGACCAAACCGTACACAAT
The DNA here is from genome assembly GCA_036937485.2 of Tetragonisca angustula. Taxonomy (NCBI): domain Eukaryota; kingdom Metazoa; phylum Arthropoda; class Insecta; order Hymenoptera; family Apidae; genus Tetragonisca; species Tetragonisca angustula. The sequence continues at coordinate 112,429 of JAWNGG020000324.1, forward strand.
AATTCGTCGCTTTCTTTTTGAACTTGTCAATATGATGTATCACTGAATAGAAATTATTAAGAAGTAATATACTTATCATTTGTTTGTCTGCGTTACATTTAAATATAACTTGTAACTGAGAAAATAGTGCAATTTCGAGCCGAATATTGTCCAAGTGCGCTTAACCTCTTGTACTAATAACTGGTTCGCGGACCATAACGAGCGACCATACCGTATACAAGAATTCGTCTTTTTTTTTTTAATTCATCGATATATCACCTAATAGAAATTACTAAGAAATAATTACTAAAAAGTGATTCATTATTTGTTTTGCCTGGGTTACATTTAAATATACTTAAAACAGAAAATATTGCAATTTTGGGACAGAAAATTCTCGACGTGCGTGACACGTCATTCCAGCGAAAGAGGTTAACAATAACGTAAGTGGCACAAGTCAGTTTACGGTGGTAAAGAAAACGGATCGTGTGAAATGCTCTCATTTCAAAGAGAAAATACGTGCGGATGACAAATCTTCTCGCGAAGAAAATTTTTCTGCGCCTCGCGTTAAAAAAAAGCAAACAGTTGTTAGACATCTCGATTTGAGAAGGCAAGACGAGTTACGACCAACTCGCTTTCAAAATAAACGGCTCGATTATCTCTTTCTCTAATGGCCGCGCATTAACTCGCAACTCTGTGCAGCCACGGATGTTTAATATGAAAATCTAATGCGCAATTTAACGCGGAGATTAGCGAAATGACGCCATTACCAATTTGCATGTTTAACACGCCGCACAGTTTGGTAGACAAAACACATCGATGCGACGAATAATGTTTCTCGAAAAATTTTCCAAAATATATCTTACGCAACCACCATCGAGAGGAAACGATGCGTCGCGCGTGTTCAGACACTTGAGGAAAAGGGGAGGAAAATGGAAAGTGAAGGATTAAAAATAGAGACAGAGCTGCAACGTCCGCGCGTCTCCGTTTAAACACACGACCTTCGAAACAACCTGTTCGATTTATCGATCTTCCCACTCGATGCCGAGAACCGTTTCCTTCTGGTGGGTATTCTTGAACAACGCGGTTCCCCTCGAAACTACCTTTGGTGTTTCTCACGCTCTCGATCGTTTCAATGATCGAACTACACTGCTCACAAAAATTTGGGAACGCTTGACAAAGAAGCATTTGATTCAATCACTTGATGATTGAATTTGCATCTCGTTTGCATAACCAAACAACTTTCTTTGACTTGTTTGCTTTCCCGATGTCTAGTAAAAAAAAAAAAAATCAAATGCTTCGTACTCATTTTGAAATATCCTCTAATTTTTGTGAGCAGTGTATTTTAGGATGATCCTCACGATGGTGCCTCTGACGAGAGCAACGTGCTGGAAACTGAGCGCGCCAAATATCGCGATAACGATGGAGGAAATGACGAAGAGGAAGAACGAGAGTATGCAGGAACATGGACGAAAACGCGAAGAACCTTGCGTATGAGGCATGTATTCAACTATTAACCAATTCTCTTAATGATTAACTGCGGGAACAACGCGTGAGAGTGAGAAGCGCGAGATCGCGCACCCTTACCAAAGATAACGACACGACCAGTCGAGGGAGGACTGAGTGTCTCTCTCCCTTCGCCAGGTAATCGAAACGACGCAAGGAATCTGTGTACCGACACACAAACACGCACACGCACAGGACGAACGTTTGTCGTTTGGCCGAGTAAAGCGGGTAAAGTCCTCGCGGAAGGATCGTCGCGAGGTAACTGACGTTTCACCGGTGTGTGTTCATAGTCAGGGAGGGAATCGCGCACCCTCTGGCTCTCCCTGTCTCCGCCGCCCAGTCAACCTTTCCATCCCCCTCGACGTCGCCGCGCCAGCTACCCTCTCACGACCCCGAGGCACACACACACACACACACACACACACACTGTTGCCACCCCACCCGGTGAGACTCCACCCCCGGACGACCGTGTGCTGCTCTCTGTCCTCTCTCAGTCTCTCCCTCCCTCTCTCTCTCTCTCCTACCACCTTGCACCGTGACGTAGATGGACGCTGTCATAGGACGCACCACCGATAGAATGGACTCACCCCCTCGCCATTGTCTTTCTACCGTGACACGTTTCATTTTCGGCGGCGGAGCGAAAAGCAACTTGCACTCTTCTCTTTTCTTTTATTTCTCTCTCTCTCTCTCTCTCTTTGTTTTTCCCTTTGTCTCGCGAGAGACGAGCAAGGTTAGATTTTTATTAGGTTGGCGGTAAACTACGTCTTTTTTTGGGAGGGGGGGGGAGGGCTATTTTCACGAAAAACAGAAGCTTCGTTTCTGAACAACATATCGCTCGTTTCGTTTTGATTACCTTTTGTCGCGCGATCTTTCAGGCGTTCGTGTTTTACCGCCGACAGAAAAACAGTTTGGAGAACGGGATGCGACATCCTCGTCGGTAGCGAAATTTAACAACGCAATCCTCGCATTTAGTTTCAGTGGTTTCTAACCACTTGCGCCGGCAGCTGATTGCGGACCGTAACGAGCGACCGAGTCGTACACAATAATTCGCCGTATTCTTTTCGAACTCGTCGGTATGATATCACACGATATGGATAGAAATTATTGAAAAGTAATAAATTTATTATTTGTTTTGCCTGGATTGTGCTTAAATATACTTAAAACTGAGAAAATATTGCAATTTTAGAACAAAAAATTCTCGTCATTCCAGCGCAAAAGGTTGAGGCCTTCTTTAACCAACTGATTGCGGACCATAACGAGTGACCAAACCGTATAGAATAATTCGTCGCTTTTATTTTCTTTTGAGCTCGTCGGTACGATATCACTGGATAGAAATTATTGAGAAGTAATAAATTTATTATTTGCTTTGCCTGGGTTATACTTAAATATACTTAAAACTATAATATACTATAATATATTTAAAACTGAGGAAATATTGCAACTTTGGAACAAAAAATTGTGGACGTGCGTGGTACGTCGTTCCAGCGTAAGAGGTTAAAGCTTCTTTAACCACTTGCGCTGGCAATTTGATTGCGGACCATAACGAGTGACCAAACCGTATACAATAATTCGTCGCTTTTATTTTCTTTTGAGCTCGTCGGTACGATATCACTGGATAGAAATTGAGAAGTAATAAATTTATTATTTGCTTTGCCTGGGTTATACTTAAATATACTTAAAACTATAATATACTATAATATATTTAAAACTGAGGAAATATTGCAACTTTGGAACAAAAAATTGTGGACGTGCGTGGTACGTCGTTCCAGCGTAAGAGGTTAAAGCTTCTTTAACCACTTGCGCTGGCAATTTGATTGCGGACCATAACGAGTGACCAAACCGTATACAATAATTCGTCGCTTTTATTTTCTTTTGAGCTCGTCGGTACGATATCACTGGATAGAAATTGAGAAGTAATAAATTTATTATTTGCTTTGCCTGGGTTATACTTAAATATACTTAAAACTATAATATACCATAATATATTTAAAACTGAGGAAATATTGCAACTTTGGAACAAAAAATTCTGGACGTGCGTGGTACGTCGTTCCAGCGCAAGAGGATAAGGCTTCTTTAACCACTTGCGCTGGCAATTTGATTGCGGACCATAACGAGTGACCAAACCGTATACAATAATTTGTCGCTTTTATTTTCTTTTGAGCTCGTCGGTACGATATCACTGGATAGAAATTATTGAGAAGTAATAAATTTATTATTTGCTTTGCCTGGGTTATACTTAAATATACTTAAAACTACAATATACTATAATATATTTAAAACTGAGGAAATATTGCAACTTTGGGACAAAAAATTTGTGACACGTCGTTCCAGCGCAAAAGGTTAGGGCTTCTTTGACCACTTGCGCTGGCAACTGATTGCGGACCATAACGAGCGACCGTAATACAATAATTCGTCGCTTTCTTTTTCCTTTGAACTCGTCGGTATGATATCACTAGATAGTAATTATTGAGAAGTAAATTTAATTTATTATTTGCTCTGTATTATACTTAGATATACTTAAAACTGAGAAAATATTGCAATTTTGGTGCAAAAAATAGGTTTCCTGCGCTGAAATGACGTGCCACGCACGTCGAAAATTTTTTGTCCCAAAATTGCAATATTTCCTCAGTTTTAAGTATATTTAGGCAAAACAATAAATTTATTACTTCTCCATAATTTCTATCCAATGATAACGTACCACGAAGGTCAGAAAGAAGACGGATTATTGTACAGGGTTTGGTCACTCGTTATGGTCCGCAATCGGTTTTCCAGCGCAAGTGGTTAAGGAACGTACACGTCGGACAACATTTCACTTAAGCTTGCACCTTGCGTCTTCTTCTTCCCCTTTCTCGCGGCGAAATGCGGCGAAATGCGACGAAAAATTTTCGAGATCGAGATGAACAACTGTTGACGAGATGGATAACACGCAAGCTTGAACAATCAGCCGTCAGATGACATGATAAATTCGATAAATTCAGAACGAAGTTAACTACGCGTTTTTCAGATACACGTGCGTGTCTGTTAGAGAAACACTCAATTACTTTTCGGCCAACAGAATGGTCTCGAGATGATTAACCATTAACTAGTTTCGTTAACTATTATTCTCTGGCGACTATTGTCATTCCGTGCGATAAAAATATCGATCGTGCGGTAGTAAACATTCTCATTAATAGCAAGCTTATATTAATTAACAATAGGCAATGTCAGGCAATCCGTCGCAGTTAGTACGCCAGGCGTGTTTACAAATTACATCATAATGCCTCGCTCGGGGGATTACATCGATCGAGTCGCTCGAATTGAGTCGATGCAAATGATTTAACTCGAATGGAGAGTTAAGCACGAAAGCACGAATGGACAGCTCGAGTTGCCTGAAATCGAGCAACGTGACTGATCTGAGCAAGGCTCGGGGCTCGAGAAGTTAGATGAAACATTTGTTGAAATAAATTGAATAACGATGCTTAATTTGAAGGAAAGAGAGGTTAGGGTTAGGTAAGAAAGGTCAGTAAATTTTTTCAACTTTTTTTCCACTGGAACTGAGAAAAGAGACGAGATTCCTGCTTCTGTTCTATTCGTGATATGTTGATATTAGAGGGATTAGAGTCACGTGAGACATTAGATGTCTCTAGTTAATTTATTTGAAGAGAATGAGACTAATATATAACACGTTGAAAGATGGACATTTCTACTCGTGTTCCTATTTTGTTTGCCATCTGTTGTTTGGAAGTAAATATCTGTTGTTTGAAAGTACACTATAAATTAATTCGATACTCTGTATTTAAAATAAAAAGAAGTATACCCTAGTTAAGGGATGAATATTTGTGGATGAAAGGTCAAAGAACGAAAGGAACAACAATCCAACCCTTAATACTAATCTCCGTCTCTGCAAATTTCAACGAATCGTCAAAGACCTCCAATTGGAAAGCTAAGGCTCTGCAATTTCCTCTCTTGATTAAAACAGAGCTGATTCTGAATAAATGCTGAAAATACTGATACTAAATTCGTCCTAGTTTCACACACGAAAATCCTAGAGTAGCGTCTAGAAAAACGAGTTCCCAATTTTTCAATAAAACGAAGTGAAAATACCAAGTTAATTCGCGCGTAGGCGCCAGCGAACAATCTGTTCTTCCACTGACGAATGACAGAGGCACGTCTCCGCTGACGAAAGCGGAGGCAGCGATGACGATGGCACGCTTTTCATCCCAGTCGCGAAACGCAATCGCGGGATGAGAACTAATTTTTTCGTCAGTCGGAAACGAGGTTGCGGACTCCCATTTTTGTCTCAAGCCTGACGAAACGCGGTTTTTATTACGAAGATCCGCGCGACCCGGCATTGTACGCGCGACCGGTGAATTACGCGCTCCAAAACGTAACGCGTACTTACTTTTTACGCGAACAATCGTATCAAACGGGAGGGACATAATCAGAGCTGTTCCTAGTGCTCTGATAATGCCAGCAACCACGATGAATACCTGCGCGGAAAGTTACGGATATTTCATCCGTGTCCTTTTTTATTTTTTTGTTTTTTTTTTTTCGTTTCTCTCCTTTTTTTTAACGAAATTCGAGCGTTGAGGACGTTCGACGCGTGTGATGATTCTTTCAGCGCCCGATGACGTTCTAATCCGATTTCTACGTAACGTCAGCGTCAGAGGGAAGGCTTACACGCTCGATTGCTAGCTCCAGTGCTAATAGAATAACTGAGCGTAGAGATTGAATGTAAAGTGATATTTATTAAATGACGGTGATTTAAACAAGGCAACGAGCACAAATTAACAACTACTGTACGCGGTCGTAACTCAAACAAATTAATTTTTAACAACTCCATCGACCCTTTTTTTACAACTCGAATTTCAACTCAACTCGATCCTCTCCTTTTTGAAAAAGGAAAACGCCAACACCACCACATTCATACTTTCTCTCTCACATGCACAAGGTAAATAGAAAAAAAGGGTTGATAATTGACTTTCAGGGTAGACGGTACTCGCCGAAACATGAAAAAATAAATGGTAACAAACGTGGGTTTTCGAAAAAATATTTATTATCATTGACTGCGATCATATTCACAAACAAATTTATTCTGAAACGTGTAGAAAACAACGTTACACCTTGCCGACGGTAACAATTTTAATTAAAGTACTTCAAAAAGTCGCTGAAATTTTCAACAACGACTCGCAATTTACACATTACGCCGGCCTCGAACACGAACATTCCAAAAGAGTATCAAAAGTTACGAACGGAAATGTAGCGCGATGTTTTCAACGATATTTCGAACACTCGTTACCGAACGCTGTGCGAATCGAATGAAAATGAAAATTCGGCTACTCTCTCAAGACAGAAGAATCCACCCCCCCCCCCAAAAAAAAAAGAAAAAAAAAACTGAAACAAGATCTTCTAATTAATCAAACAAACTGCACGCGCTCCGACACCGTGGAAATATTCCGAGAAATTTGATTACCCGCGGTAGGAAAAGCTGGCGGTGGGTTTGAAGAAGGTCGCCGGGAGGGGGGTGGGTCGGGTACACGACTTGAATGAGGAGGAAACAAGAAGAGAACGACGGCGGTGCGGTGTACGAAGATGCTTCTCTCCCTCGGCGGAGAATCGAAAAGGCGAAAGAGGAGAGTCGAGAGGGTTGATCGATGTTGCAAGGTCGTCGAGTATCGACAGCCTCTCCGATCTCTCCCCCTCCTCCCTACCTTTCCCATCGAGCCTCGCGCAATAAATGGACGACAAAATCAACTTTCTTCGAAACTACGTATTCACGACATTCGCGACATTTAACTACGACGCATTTACCATGTGGTTCGCGCACGTCCAGCGAGAAATATTTGGAAATAGTAGAATTCTCTTTGTAACGCAAAACTCAAGATTCCAATTTATTTGCAATTTGTAATAGTTGAGGTCCCGTGGACGAATATTCAAGAAAACGCATTAGGTCGTAAAAGATATAAGTGTAAAGTTAACTGTAAAAGATATAAGTTTTTATGTAAGTATATTATTAGATTTATATATATTATATATATTATATATTTATATATTATTAGGTTTATATACATTATATATATTATATATTTATATATTATTTGGTTTATATATATTATATGTATTATATATTTATATATTATTAGATTTATATATATTATATATATTTTATATATATATTATCGTTTTATATATATATTATTTAAACAAATTCTTCTTTCTTAAATATATATTATATATAAATAACATATAAATATATATATATATATATAAATATATTCTTCTTTCTAAAATATACACCATTAAATTCGTAGCTGAAGAAGCAATAATTTCATCAATCTGCACAGAAACTGTATCTTTCGAGATACTTGACAAAATATTGGTTTCGTACCTCCAACTTTGAGGGTAGTTTTCACCTCTTGAACATCAACGATAGAAAAAGAAAAAAAAATACAAGTCAAATATTTCGTCGAAAAACCATTTGTGCCAAATTTCATCAAAGACACCTCGATATGTTCCCACCCATTTTACCGCGACACGATTCATTAAGATGGAGAACACTACGCGTACGCGTGGCATCCCTTAGTTAGGAAACCTTCAACGCGTCCTTGCAACGCGCCGCTGCTCCACTTAAGCCGATCCTTTTTGTCGTCGCTGACCTATTTCACGTACCCTATACCCGAGGCCTATCGTTTAAAACGCGTATCCCATTTTTCAGGCCGCAACCCACGAGATCCACGATTTATTTTACACCACTGGAACCAGCAGAACTCCCTCCCCAAACTTCGAGGCAATTTGCACACGTTCGCTGGATTCACGACAACTTCGACTCGAAGATGAATTTCGCACGAGAAGAGGAGAAAAAATTTTGAATCTTCGTAATTTCTTTGGAGCTCTCGAAGCTTTCAAAGGATCCCAAAAGCTTCGCGCGCGCGTGTCTTTTCGTTTCAGTCGTCTCCACGTCGCCGAGATTAACAGACGCGTTTACTTTCCTTTCTTTCTAGAACCATCTGCTTGATCGAGAAAGCTTCTTGTCTCGTAGTTCTTCTTTGAACTTTCAGCTTTAAACATTTCGAGCTTGGTAGGGAATCTTTCATATTGATTTTCGTTGGCGCGAGTCGTGTCCACGTCACCGAAATTAACAGCTTCCTCTCTACGATCGAGAAAGAATCGTACGTATCACATCTGCGAGGATATTATTGTTTGCCAGGCGAAACTGAAAGAGAATTTATTAATTTCCGAGATATCGTTTCGACATCGATCCCCCGCCCTCTCTCTCTCCCTCTATTCTTATGGGGGAAGAGAACACGCAAAGAGATTCCCATCCCTGTGAATTTGATACTTTCACGGAGAGCTTCTTTAATATCAGCGGACGATATATCACAGGTCTGACGGATCTTTTAAAATCGTCGTTTAAAGCTACTTTCCAAGAGAGAGCCCCCCCTAATCCTGACAACCTAAAACTCGCGACAGATAACTGCATATATTATATTACCATACCGAGAGAGATCCTCTAAACTTCTATCTATATACGTAGAACTTTGCTTTCTCACGCGAGTGTTGCACAACGAACGTGCTGAGACTCGGCTGAAAAAATTTCCAAGCAATTCTACACTAACCGGAATAGCAATCAATGTTAACGAATGTTTCGCAAACTAGATTCTAGACTTTCAGTTTTAAGTGTATTTAAGTGCAATCCAGGCAAAACAAATGATAAGTACATTACTTCTTAATAATTTCTATACCGACGAGTTCAAAAGAAAAAGAAAGCGACGAATTATCGTATTCGGTCACTCGTTACGGTCCGCGCAACCAGTTGCCAGTGCAAGGGGTTAAATTAAATCGGAGGTGGCAAACTGGCGGCCTTTGCCCCTGTTTTCCTGAGCGCTAGCGCTACCCCCTCCACTGCGTCGATCTCCACAGTGGAGGGGATAGCGCTAGCGATCAGAAAAGTGGGGGCAGGGCCGCCAGTTGGCCCGCTCTGAATTAAATCATCAAGTGGCGTCCAGCGTTCGTTCGATGCGAACTAAAGATTTACATGCAACGCACGGAGGAAATACAACAATTTTTTAAGACAGAATAACATTTCGTAATACGATGCAAATAGGCGTAGCATGATATTCTCTTTACCTTGTACCACTGTGCACAATATGTCCTTATACACCAAGCAAAATTTCAATATCAAAGAGAGTAGGATATTAAAGTAGGAGGATATTAAAATGAGAATCTAATAATAATAAAAACGAAAAAAAAACACCGACGTGAGGACGCAATGAAACCATTTCAGTTTTAGAGACACAGAGATTCCAATGATAAAAGTAGAACGATCGAAAGACAGAAAAAAGAAAGGAAATTTCTGCAAGACCCAAAGAGAAAGTTTCTGTCAAAAAGTGACAAGAAACGCAACATACCCGCATTTCTCTACAAGGTAAAAATCGGCGAAGAAAATTTTATTGCGATCGTAGGTAAACTTATCTATTCTCAATGGAGCAACCCTATTTTCCTGCGCGCGAAATAACTTTTGCAACGAACTGCACGGTATAAAGAGATACAGTATGGGTGTATAGGTTTCGCTCATCGCGTTCGATGGGTCGGTAATTAAACGAGAGCATCGATCGGCGATCCGGGGGAGGGCAGACGAACGCGGTGAATTTAAACGAGCCGAGAGGGGTGAAATTATTTCGAATAAAACGACATCGTCGCGATATTAACAAAGTTCCTGGTGGAAAAAGTAATTAAGATCTCTCGCTCTCTTCTTCTTTTTTTTTCCTTTTTTCTCTCTACCTGCAGTATCGACGGAGTACCGATCTCGCGCGGAGCTTATTAGCAGATCGAAAAAAAAAGAAAAAAAAAGTAGAAAAAGAAGAAGAAGAGAGGAGAAGAAACGTTCGATCACGGTACGGTAACTTCGTTAGAGATAACGTCGGCCCTCACGATGGCTTGAATAATTCTCGCGTGGATAATGGATGGAAAGCGAGCGCGTTTCCCTCGAAATTGCCAATCGTTTTTCTCATCGAATTATTACGGGGTCCGCCGCCTTTCTCCATTGCCCCGGAGCAATTTTTTAACACTCGTTTGATATTGGCGAATTTCACAGTTTCGACTGGTTCGAAGCTCGAGCGTAATTTTTTCTTTGCACTTTAAATTTTGGAAATCTCTGTCTCAATGTTAATTGCGTTGTGTGTCACGGACGTTGTGCAATGGATTAATTAAAAATGTTCGAACAGCGTGCGCAAACAGCGCATTCATTCCGAAGTTTCGAAAAACTTCTCAATACGAATTTACCATCCGTCTTCGATGACGCGAGATCGTCCATCACCGCGAGAGATGCTGCCACGAGATTCCAATATCGAGCTAAGAAGTTCTCGCGAATTTGAACAAATCCTCTGTCATTCGGTCAATTTGTCGCTCGTTCAAATATCCTTCGTTAACATCTCTAACATTTTCACGCACGGAGAAACGAAGCTACGAAGACTCGTCCGAAGGATTCGCGCGAAGAATTCGAAAGAGATTGCGCCAGTGTTCGAAGGAAGTTGAACAACGCACCGAAGTCCCTGAAACTGTGTCAAACCGCGGAAGATCGATAGTTTGTAACCCTGAATAGCGTCGAACAAGGGGTGGAGTGGGAGAGAAATCGAGAATCATCCTCCGAAACTCACCTCGCCCGCGTCAACCGTCGACCACAGCCGAGAAAAAGAGACGAGAAAGAGAAAAAAACGAAACCAGAAAAAGCATGTTTCGCGTCTTGACGATATTTCCCTCGGGCCGAATCCCCGGCTACGGATTACCCTAAACGATCCCGTTTCCTCGTCGCGAAACGGCGAGATGAGGAAAAACGAGGAGCGAGGAACGAAGCTGGCGTGCGGCGAGCCGAAAAAAATGTGGAAACGGGAGAAAACACGGGAGAGCGGGGTGGGAGAAAAAAGAAAGCCAAGACAGGGGTATAGGGACAGAGAGAGAGAGAGAGAGAGAGAGAAAGAGAGGGTGGAAAAATCGAGGAGAGGAGGAGAAAAAGAAGAAAGGGCCAGGGTGGTGGGAGGGTGGAAGAGACGGTGGACAAGGCCGTCCCTAATGAGAACTCGAGCGATTTTCCATCGGTTTTTCCAAGCGAACGAAGGTCGCGACCGAGCCACGAAAAATGTGGAAATGTCCTCCCTTGTGTTTCTGTTCACCGCCCTCCTCTTTCGCCGTCTGATCCCGGACGTTCCAAGGCGGCCTATTTCGATCGCGTTATCGATCCGCTTTCGAGAGTTCGACAGTCGTGGGAATGTGTATCGCCTGTGTGATTGTATTGGAAATGTTCGAACTTCGTTAGTACTGAAAAGCTGAGAGACGCAGCTGCGACGATTCGTAGCTGGTAAAATTCAGGCATCTTTGACCACTTGCGCTGGCGACCGATTGCGGACCATAACGAGCGACCAACATCGTGTACAGTAGTTCGTCGCTTTCTTTTCGAACTCGTCGGTACGATATCACCGGATACAAATTATTATAAATTATGTAACAGAGATATATTGTTATTAATAGATTATATATTATTATAAATTATATAACAGAGATATATTGTTATTAATAGATTATATATTATTGCAAATTATATAACAGAGACATATTATTATTAATAGATTACACATTATTATAAATTATATAACAGAGAAGTGATAAATTTATTATTTGTTTTGCCTGGGTTACACTTAAATATACTTAGGACTGAGAAAACATTACAATTTTAGAATAAACAATTCTCGACGTGCGTGACACGTCATTCCAGCGCAATAGGTTAAGGCCTTCTTTAACCAACTGATTGCGGACCATAACGAGTGACCAAATAACCCGTCGCTTTCGTTTCGAGCTCGTCGGTACGACATCACTCGATAGAAATTATTGACAAGTAATAAATTTATTATTTGTTTCGCCTATTTCGTTTTGCTTGAATATACTTGAAACTGAGGAAATATTGCAATTTTGGAACAAGAAAAATTCTCGACGTGCGTGGCAGGTTAACCCCTTGCACTGGCAGCTGACTGCGGACCATAACGAGCGACCAAAACCGCGATACAATAACTCGTCGCTTTCTTTTTCAACTCGTCGGTATATCACTCGATAGAAATTATTCAGAAGTGATAAGCTTATCATATGTAAAATCTTACAAATTTTTACAAATTTCACAACAGATTAAAAATAGTTTTTAAAAACATTAGAACATTTCGGTTGACGCAGAAAGAGAAAGAGAGACTGGATATCCTTTCCTTTTAGGGCAACTAACAGTCGTGTCGAGGGCGCAGAGGGATGAAAACCGAAGAGGAGGGGATGGAGACAGAAGGAAGGAAGAGAAAAAACGACGAGATAGATAAAAGAGAGGGTTCCACGGAGAAATAATGAGCCAGGGCGTTGTTATCATTACGTACGTGTTGTGTTGGTACCGGGTTCAACGTGTCTGGCAAGCATTGTTTCCGCTTTCGTGCTGGCAGCACGGCTCAAGGACAACGCCAGACAATGTGAATCGAGCTCTTCGATCCGTTCCTTTTTCCAGCCTCCACCACCACCACCCACGACTTGTACGTACTGTTCCATCCTTTCGAATCCAATCTCGTAAATATGATTTCTAGACGCTGCTGGACGCCGTTCAGAGTAGCATTCGTTGAGGAATCGAGGATTGAGGTCTCGTTGAAGAATCGAAAATTGATTATTTCATGCTTCACGCGCTACCTTCCTTCAAATCCCACTTCGAGAGCTCTCGAATTTACGCGAATACATTTCAGGAACAAAGGCGTTGCTATGATTGTTTGACGATGCGGGCTGGAGTGTCAGAGATTCCAAACGGGACGGAATTGAGAAAATTGAAATTTAAAGATATCTGAGATTTTTTCGGGAAATTTCACTGTGCAAAGTATCCCGCTATTGGTGGTACAATCGAGTAGGCAGTGATTTTTAATTTAATTTTAAATTAGTATTATCTTTTTTCTTTAATAAAACATCAGAATATTAAGAAATCAATTTTAAATTAATTAATTGTAATATTAATTTCAAATAAATTAATATTAATTTTAAATTAATTTAAATCTGATTTCTTATATTCTGATGTTTTATCAAAAATTTTTTATTAAGTTTTCTATTAATTTTAAATTAATATTATCTTTCTTTTAATAAAACATCAGAATATTAAGAGATCAATTTTAAATTAACTTAAAAATGATATTAATCTAATATCAATTTTAAATTGATTAATTCGTTATAATATTAATTTTAAATTAATTTAAAACTGACTCCATATATTCTGATGTTTTATTAAAAAAAAAAAAAAGAAAAAGATAGGTGGAAAGAAACTTTTGGCCCACCCTATTATACACCTGTCCGATTTTGGATTATGTACACCTACTCGAAATTTTTATTCACGTGTTTCACATCACGCAGTGTTTTCTCGAATTTATAGCTCAAAATTTCAATAGAAAGAGATCAGTAGGAAGTCCGTCCTCTCTCGGGACGTGTGTTGGATTTGCGTTTGAAATATGAAAGAGGAAAAAAGGGAATGCCAGCTGACGTGGTAGCAACAAGTCTTCAAGATTATACGTATCAGCAACTCTGACACGAGAGAAGTCAGGGTCACTATCGACACTCCGAATTCTCTCACGTTTTCACGTACGTCGAACTTCAAATTTCTTAGCTTGACATTTCAACTTGAAATTTCCACCGGTTTAAAACTGAAACTCGAGATGTCAAAGCAGCTTTGACGATCGAGCCTTTCGGCGTTGCACGCAATTTATATCGAGCGAAATATCCTGCCAGTAAATCATAAAGCGCGTAATAATTCGCGGGCAACGAACATAAGAGTCTTGTATTTATTAATGTATGAAAAGTGAAGTCGATCGGTGTAAGTGACTTGTATTAAAACTATCAACCGATGGAACAGTTTAATTATTATTTCAAACAATTTCGATGGTGACGTTATTTTAATAATATTTCATTTGGTTAATTTCATTAGTAATACATTTTTAGTGAACAGAATTTTTAGTATAATATAATTTTAGTTTTATTAATAACTAAATAACTAAATTATAGTATTAAATAAATTATATATATAATAAGTTTCATTAATAACTAATAAATTAATGAAATACTAACAATACATTTAATTTAATAATTTTAGTTGTCACGTTTTAATAATTACGTTACAGTGATAATAGAATAATGACTAAACTATTCTGTTGACTAAAGATTTTGTCAAAAAAAAAAAAAAAAAATATATATTTTCATAGCAAATTGTTCCGAATCAAAAATAATTTCAATCGAGATTCGATAAATTATAAACACACGTGAACATGTGCAATGAAATCCAAATCTAACAACCTGAATTTTCCTCGTTCAATATCTAAATATCTGAACAAAGAGGCGACTATAATGAATCTGTTTCATTTGGAACTTTTGTTAGAAATTAGTCATATACGAATACTTTGGACCAAAGTGCGAGTCGAGAAAAGGCAATTTTTAGACAGTATTGCAGCCAATATCGCAACACGTCTGCATCAATGAGTTCTGAAGTCTTGTTCGAATAAAAAAGTTCTGTAAAATTGCACGGTATAATTTCTTAATTATAACTTTACAACGTAACGACGTCGTCCCACCTTAGGTCAGAGTAACGAGCGAAAAAAAAGAGAAAAAAAGAAAAGAAGTAGGGAGAAAGAATGCAGAAGCCGTTCGAACGTTCACGAAAGAAGATAACATAACCCACATTGCTTTATCACGTTAAGGCAACGACGTTGGCCACAAGGAATCGTGTGGAGGTGATACGTACAGCGAACAGCATAACTGCACGCAACAACAACAGCGAAAAATTGTAAATCATTTCAACTGATATAACTTTGTAAAAAAAAAAATATCATATATTGATTCACTTGGTCTCATTTTAAAGAGCGAAGCTTCTAATTTGATAGTTGCGAGTTCGTTTCATTTGAAGATGATTTTACATCGTCCGTAGCGGGTGGGAAACTCGGGACACATTTCTCTCAAAAATTGTAATTCAAGCGTACGTAAAAAAAAAATAATAAAAATTTCATATCGTGACTTTATATCTACCATCGTTTCGAAGACTGAAGTTTCAGTCGCCTTCAACGACGCCCTGAAAACTTGTTCCAGAATTTTTTCTCTACTGTTTTCATTGGATGTTAAAGTTAAAATTCGAAAGTCCTAGCACTTTGTCATTTAACTCTAATGTGATAAAATGAAAAGGAAAAGGAAATGTGTAAAAATAAATAATAATAATTATTATTATACTAAATTATTATTATTATTATACGAATTTGTTCACATTATTTATTTTTACGATTCCCTTTGCTTTTTCATTCTATCGCATTGGAGTTAGACGGCAAAATGTTGGGACTTTCGAAATTTCTGTCGCAATGAAACAGTAAAGAAAAAATTATTATTATGTGTAATACAATAAAAATATTCTAACAGAGAAGAAAAAGTTGACAAGTAAATGAAAATTGAACGAAAAGTGACGACTGATGACGCAGTACGATAGTTGTTTGTAAAAAAAAATTCAACGACCTACGGTTAAGCATGAAAAAAAAAAAAAGAGAGGCTCGATCTTCAATTCAACGAAGTGACCTGCCAAGGTCATTTCGCAACGCGCTTATGACGCCACGCGATTAATACAAGCTATTTCAAAAGTGACTAACATTACACATGATAACAAAAAAAAAACGTGTAATCGTTTGCGTAAGAAATGTGAATGACCTTGGGTCGTTTCTAGTTCCCCGACGTAACACTTGCGCAACGTCGAATCGCTTTTTCGAAACAATTTCAGGTGGAATAACCTGGATGGACGCGGTGTCGTTCGTCACCTTTAATCTCAAACGAAATTCAACTGTTCAAACACAGCTCGTTTTGTTAAAATTAACGTTCTTTGAATATCTACATTTATCTTTTTTTTTTCTTTTTTTTATGCAATATATTATATAGAACAGATCAAAGCGTTTCACGAAACAGCGACCGACTGTTTGAAGAGATCGCCACGAGCTTCAAAGGCCCCGGACGAACAATTCCGACTAAAGCTACAAGTAGTCGCTGTTTTATCGTGCGAGTTCAACGAAGAGAAATTCGACGACTAGAGAAAAAATTCAAAGCTTCATCTCATTCTCGATCGGCAACTGGAAATTCAAATTTAGAGAATGCGCTACGCGAATCTCGTAGACTCCAAAGGAGTCGATAAATGATTCTTCAGTCACAGAGTACACGATACAAAGAAGAAAGACACAAACTGACAGCAACACGGTGCAAATGTGCATCGAACAAGAGAAAGACCGACCGTTTTGCGCCAGCATGGAAACGCATGGGCTGGCTGACTTTCGCCGTAACGTGACCAAATATCGATCGGTCACGGCGCTTAAAGCGGAATAATACAATTCCAGAAACACTACAACAGCCGAGGCGAAAACGGCGAAATGGCTGGCGGAGGCGCGCAAGAGCCCACCTCCTTCGGATCGCAAAGTGGCAAGCGTCAATTGATCCATAAGCCGCGACAGAAATTCACGACCCGCGCCTTATCAAGAGAAACCATCGTTGGTCGTTAATCGCCGCGATGCCGTAATTCACCTTCGTCGCGGGTCAGACGCCACTGCACGTTGCATTCGTTGCTACACGGTTTTTCCTTGTACGCTGAGCTTCCTAAATTCGCGATTAGACTCTGGGGCTCGAAACAAGAGGGAAATCAAGAATAATGAAATCAAACCGGAGAATAATAAAATTAAGTCCTCGAGAAAATCAGAGGCCATTTTGAGACGTCTCACAGAGGTTAAATTCGATGGGATACGAAATGTTTCGATTTTTTCAGTTGGGTTAAACCTCTTGCGTATGGCGGCTGGACTGCGGACCATAACGAGTGACCGAACCGTGTACAGTAACTCGTCGCTTTAACTTTTTCTTTTGAACTCGTCGGTATGATATTATCGAGAAGCGATAAATTTATTATTTGTTTTGCCTTATTTTGTTTTACTTGAATACATAATTTTACTCGTTATAACATGTTATGCTATAATATGTAATATGTTGTAACATAACCTACGTTATGCCTGATATAACCTATATTCTTGTTAAATACATTGACATTCAGTGTCTTTATTGTTAAATTATGTTACAGATTAAAGCTGTATAAGCTTTTAAATGATGTAAAATTTTCTACAGTGTCAGAAAATGATATTATACTGATAGGTATCCTCAATCACTTGCACTGGCAACTGATTGCGGACCATAACGAGTGACCAAAACCGTACACAATAATTCGTCGCTTTCTTTTTCTTTTGAACTCGTCGGTATGAAAATTATTAAGAAGTAATATATTTATCATTTGTTTTGCCTGGGTTACATTTAAATATACTTAGAAAACTGAGAAAGTATTACAATTTGTCATTCCAGCGCAAAATGTTAAGAAAGATAGCAGATTCTCAGACAAATTTTTAAAATATGTTTGCAACGTCGTCTTTCTTTGCTAACGTGTGCGACTGATTGCACTGTTATATATTCATCTTCATCCGGGTACGTGAGATACTCGGGGACCAAAAATTAGAGCAAAATTACCCCCAGATATCTCACGAGATGATTGAGGTTATTTCTACCCGGACGCTCGATATAAATTCACCCGATGTTTCGAGTGATTTATATCCCTCTGACAAGTAATGAAACAAATTACAACTTCTGTCCACTGGAATGGTGGAGAATTTCCCTCAGAAAAGGGAATACACGAGATTGGCAAAACTTGCTAGAAAATATGTTTGCGTACCAGCAACATCTGAAAAAGTATTTTTCACAACTAAGAATATTAGAAATCCAACTAACCATTCGAAGATCTAGACTAGCTAGTATTTTTTGTAAAGACACTGCGCAAAAAAGTGAGTACTTGATTGTTTCATTATAATTATTACACACCGCTAAGATGTAAACGAGTAACACGACTAGAAATAACAGACACGTAACCTCAATGTCTCGCGAGATATTTTCGTAATTTTTGTTTACTCGGGCATCCCGCGAGTAACCCGGATATCTCATAAGCAACAACTCTAAGCGTGTATGTGCTACCATTCGGGTCCGCGTGCACTCCGTCTGGTTCGAATATACTCATAAAAACGACATACTATATGTAGAAGTACACATATACGCACGTCTCCACACGTCCAAGCGCAAGTACCCATAATTTACCGCTCATTACACACAGCCACACACATATAGCAGCGACACAGTGTAACCCGCAATATCTAAATGATCAAAGTCTGTCTCTCGCGGAGACAAGAGACTGGAGAGGCCCTCTCATTTGCCAATCAAAGCGAGAGAATCTTTGAAACGTTAACTCGGCAAGGTCGCGACGTTTTAAGAAAACGTTGTTGAGCGTCGTTGGCCGGGTTCTGTCTGCGTCTCTATCAGGCAAAAATTCAAAACAATCGGTCGCACCGAAATACATACAACTCGTCACTCGGTCACACGGAGCTTGTCAGTCTCAGCGAGAGAGGGTAAAAAGAAAAAGTGCTAGAACAACAAATTCAAGCGCAAGGTCGCGTCGCCTAAAGAACGTTTTCGAAGCGTTACGACGATTGTCGTTCCTCTCTTCTCGCGTGCATGAACGGCGGACAATCGAACACGGGTTACGTCGCACGCCGCCGTACGATCGATTGGATACGTATTAATTACGTATTAATTAATCAGGGAAACGGTACACTTACATTTTCCCCTGATCCGCCATCCAGTCGATGGTGTCAGCAGACCAACACGTCGTCGCCTACACGAAACCGCTTCTTCGTCGTCGTCGTCGCCCTCGTGTGTACAGCTTCGTGTGCTTCGCAGCTTGTTCGATAGTGCGGGAAACTGCTACCGCTGCCGGAACGGGCTGCGATGGCGTAAAGCGCGGAAGAAACGCCACGACGATCACGAGGCGTGATTAAACGTACGCGACAGCAGCATAGAGCCGGCTGATCGCGGACAAAATTGTACGATGGATACGCCGCGTGCGCGACGCCGATTGTTTCGTGATATTCGTCGCTGTCTTCTGCTATCTCACTCCTTGCGGACCTCGGGCCTCCTATGTCGTGCGAAACAAACGACTAAACAGCAATCGATTCATTCACTGACGACGCGAACGACCAGCACGCGCCACCCGCCGCACGAAATATCAATCGGTTATCGCCGAGCAACGATGACACCACGCGAATGAAGAAAGTTTTCCCTGGCGAAAATACAATTACGAACACTCCAGTACTCCCGGCCCCAGACTGTCATCGATTGTTGACGAGCGTCTTGGCCGATCATGTCTGCTACCTGTGTAATCGTAGCGACACCTCGCGACTACTGCCACTGATGTAACGTGCACGCAAGAAGAGAGAAATTCTTGCCGGTAAATAGGTACATCTACCATATCGATAAATCGAGTTTGGCGCCCCGAGTGACCAACTGCAGTACTCCATTGTTGAAATACCGGATCTGTTTAATCGATCGAGTACGATGTAATTTAGTCGCTAATTAAACACGAAACAAACCTGACAATATTTTTCTTCCGTCTAAAGAATCAGCTCAACATATTTTCTGTTAAATAATTTCCTACTAAGAATCTATGGGTATTAACCACATTATATATTGAAATATATATCCAATCAGTTGTAAAATTAACTTCCAAATGTCCTAACCAATTGAAAATTCAGCTATGTACTTCATTAACCCTACATATCTAAGTAAGAAACAGATCAGATCGAACAAAATGAATGTAATCTTTAAAATGTGTGTTAAAATTATATCGATTATATAATGATTTCAATTAAAATTGCAATATTAGGCAACGAAGTCAGAGGGCGTTCAATTTCTCCATTAAAATATACTCAAAATAGTTGTAATATCATCCATTTAGTCCAATATTCATATTATATCTTAATATCGTAATATTATGTCAATACTATACTGATATTAATTATTACTGTACTATTACTAACATTAAAAAACGCAATATGCAAGAGAACTTATCCAGAGCTAATAATAAAACACAGGTAAAAAATTTTACTCCTCGCGAGTATAATAAACAGTCACTATGACCAATAAAGGTTTAGATAAAAAATTCTACGTAATACAACCAATCACTCTTATCGATTCGGATCTTTCATCCTAAGACGTGATTGAGCGACCAGAGGAACAAAAATGCATGCGACTCACCATTAGATGCGAAGAATGTTGTCACTGGTCCACCATCGAGTAAGAATTGTCAAATCATGGAAGAAGTGAAGACTGATAGAGTCTATAACAAAAATTAAAATATTAGAATTTCTTTTTCAAAACAGTTATTACTTCTTTGAAAAGTTTGAAAGATTGATCCCTACTAAACATAAAATTTTGATAATAATATTCAATTTAAGAAGGAAAAATTAAAAATAATTAATAATTAATAAAATAGAAGGAAAATTAAATAAAATTAAATAAAATAAAATTAAGAAATAAAGTATAAAATGTAAAATTACTTACACTCTTAGCTTTTGAAATACTACCAAATCTTTTCCAGGGACTGGAAAAAAGAGTCAAGAGTAAAACCTTTAACAAAACATAAATTATTGTTATAAAGTTGTCCTAAAAAACACAATATTGATTGTTCAATAAACATGAGATATAAAATATGAAAATATTTATTATATATATAAATATATATATAAAATACAAAATATTTAATAAATACAATTAAAATATTATTATGCATTGTAAAATATTATCTAATATTGTCAGATTATCTATAAATAGTTAGTAATATAATTATTTCCGAAAATTATGCTGTGAATATTCATCATTGGAATATAGTTTAAATATACTTTATATTAATCGAATATACCGCGCTTCTTTCATCGGTTAAACAAGCTGCGCAGTATTTAAACGACGCGATGCGCAGAACATATTCAAACCTGACCGTAATGGCATCCCTTTCCGAAAAAAAAATATCTATTCTCATTAGACTGAATCAAATATAATAATATTTTTATGAAATATTCTATTTTCTATCAGATTTAAATTTAAAATCAAATTTATCAGATTCAAATTACTCACTATAGTATCCTTTTGAATTTCGTAATATCCTTCCGAGCTTCGTAACGTACTTTGGAATTTCATGGCGTTCCGCTAACGTTCCGAAATTCCTCGCGATAACCGAAATTCTCACCGTAATCTGTACAAAAGAAAACCAAAATTTCTAAATAAAGAGGAAAATTATATAAAAACGAAATAACAATCAAGGTCAAATGTAATTATGAGAATTTAAGAAAACAGGGTAAAATCAAGCAAAAGATGATTTAATGATAAATTATAATAATAGTCGATAAATTATTAAACAGAAACGTAGTTAGCAGCATAAATAGTGATATATTTGAATAGATGGTGACAACGAAAGTATTGCGCGATTGTTAATTGACGCCACGCGACGCGACACATCTTAACACTATGATTTCCGATACAAAACTAACCCTCCGCGCAACAGGTACAACCAGCGAACTAATTTGGTGAGGGTCGGAACACGAGCGACACGAACAGAATTCGGCTGATTTATGAAATAACAAAGTGTTCTTCGAGAATATTAAAAAAAAAAGCATATTATATACATATTGTTACAATTTGTATTACAATTTACATATATTTATTAAATATATGTAAATTTATTAACATTTAAATTAAGTTTAATAAATTTCAATTAACTGTGTGATGAAATGTACATCATAATTAAAGATGATTCTTTTTCAATACAATACACACGATTCTTTAGATTTTAGATAAATGCACATAATCATATAAATCACTGTAATCATGTGGGACAATGACTATGATTCTATACTTGCAGTACACCAATACACGGCATTACAAACTAGAAAAAATTTTACTAGTGCAATATATAAGAAATTTCTCCAAGATAATTAGTTGTGTTTATATGGTTGTAAAAATGTTTTATGCTTATTTGAATACAATGTTTTCACAGACCTCACGTATGGAACGTACATAGTATAGTAATATACGACATACACATATATTGACTTTTAACCAATAAGAGATTGGATTGACATATATATATATATATATATATATATATATATATATATATATATATATCCTTTTAACTAACACGTACTGTTTTAAGTCGCAGATATATTCGACAATGCGAAAACAAGTTTAAAAACTATTGATTGTAGTCTTTACCTAAGAGTTTTCTGGACGCTGCTTCTTGATGTGATTCCCGCCTAAAACTAATAGTTTGCAGTATTATAGATCAATACTATAGTGTTATGAATCAATCGCAAAAATTGCATATTTTACCGTTTCATTGGCGCTGAATCGCAGAGGGCGTAAGAAACACTCTGATCTTTTTCGAGGTCGGTATTTCAGACTGTGATCTATTTGGTCTTTAGTTAATGGTTTAGTTTCTCTTTTTAGTAAACTTCCATTTTCGTGTAACATTAATGTGTTTTCGAATATATTTGATTAGATATGTATACTGTGTTCGTCTTCTTTTGGGTAATGTTTTCCAACTCTTTTAAGGTAAAGATTATTTTATTATATAAAATATCAGATTGATCATTAAGTGTAACGTACCTAAGGGTTATCCGATTGGATTTCGCAATAAATGATAAATGCATAGAATTTAACGTACCGTGTGAAATTCGAATTTTTAACCTATTGTACTTTCACTATTGTAGGTTTCACTGTCTCGTGAATATAAAAAAATCACTAACCGGAACATGACAGACACTTGATCGATTACGTGTATGCATAAGCACAAGGATCAAAGTTAGATCGATATTATCTCAACGGATTTTAAATTTCCCATTTATCGGGAGCAGCTTGGAAAAATATGGAGATCATAATGCAACGCACGATAAACTACTTCTTATCTCGTGGCATTTAAGCGTCAGTATCTCTTGCAGGACTACTCACACACAAAGACCGCAGTCTACCGAAACATTTCCTGCATGCTTAAATCTTACTCATTTCTGATAGTGACATGACTAATTGCAACGATAATCGTAACATATAACACGGCCTCAAGTTTCTTTTTTCATGATTAAAGCGATGCTTTGCAATTTTGTAAATGCGTCATATAAACTTTGACTCTTGTCTTTCTTATTAATTATGCTAAACAATTTTTGCTATATTATTGCGAGTTACCATTCGGCCATATAAACGACGTATTTATAGAATTGAATATTTAATTGCCATCAGAAATTCTCATTTTTATTCCCACGACGAAGTTACAACGCAAACAAAGCAGTTAAAAATGGAAATATTCCTGAGATTCCTACTGTTTTGCATACAATAGTTTGTTGGATTAGATATCTCGCCGAATATGCAGAAAGAATTATACATTGTTCCCTTCTGTCTGCCGCGTGTGAATACCAAAATGATTAACGAAATTTAAACTCGCCATCTTGAAATTTATAATTCCGCACTGGCGCCCGACTCTTTACGCCCACGCATCGTTTTGTCCATAATACAACGCGCACAAACACCGTCTGTCCTCCACTTTAGAAACTATTGACCATGCGCTGGGTTGTTTCGTTCAACGACCTAAGCAAACTTTCCGTTCAAAAATCTCACAATTTACAACCATAATTAAGATAGCAATTGAAATGTAAAAATGACCGATCTTTAAATCAATAATGCTGTATTTTTGCGTTTGTTTGCACAGGTAACAACACGTTCCTTTCTAATTAATGTAATTGTAACGACCTTGGCAATTTACATTCCTGCTGATGCTTCCAACGAAATCGATTTCTCAGGTAAAAACAATGCCTTTGTTCCACTTTTCTATTAGTTGCTGTATTATCCTCCTTCTAGCCGTCAACCTTGACAAATACAAAAGAAGATAAATACCAAACTGCGATAAAGTAATTTCAACTTTGTCTTCCTGCCAGTTGCGACGAAGCTATCTCCCTGAAAAATGTTCGTTTGCTTGTTTACCGAAGAGTACAGAAACGATCTGCATATCTGCATACAGTTATTGGTATGAAAATCCGAGTGATTGGCATTATGCACGCGTATGTAGCACAAAAGTTGCATATAATCGCTTTGTTTGCGCAGCTATCGTGCCAAATTTATTAACAGGCATGTTTATTGGCACGCGACGTGTATCCTCCAGCGCATTTTATCTCGAACATTTGCAAACGGCGCAAGCGAATCGAAATGCACGTGCGTTTTGCAAGAGGCAATGAGAGCGGGTATTGACTCATTTCGCGTAACTTCCACGGCTGTGCTCGAAACTTGCCAGCTGCGACCGAGAGCAGAGTCCAAACGTGCTCAATTCCTCGATCTCTCGTTGCATTGTTCGCAAATTGTCCGATCACATTTTCACGAGTTAAGCCTTTCCTTCTTTGTTTCAGAAAATTCCGCTATGTCAGCAGTAACGTTATCTCAGACGACTTTGCGTGTGACTGTAGAAAGAATACGCAATACGATTAACGAGCACGTGTGGCGATTTGATTTCGTACTTTGCTGGAAGAGTAAAGGTCGATATTCTGCATGCAATTAAATCTCTGAAGATTATGCTTCACTACCGATAACCGCAAGTACTCGCATTATCATGTCGAAATTGATTGATGAGCAAAGTAAGAAAAATTATATAAAAAGTACGAGCGTTTACGTCAAGCAGAGCAAAACACAGAGATGGAAAAATAAGAAATGCTACGAGCGTAACGTGTTTGTTAAAAACGATGGTTAGTAATCGTTATTATTAGTAACTACTAAAATAGCAGTCTTTTTATCCACGTTACACACAAAGATAAGATAAGGAAGGAAACTTCAACTTTACTGCATCAGTAGAAACTCGCTACGTCGACTTCTAAATGCGCATATGTTAATGTCAAAAACGTTTCATATCTTGTACAACAGATGCGCTCTTCTCGTTTCTTCTTTTTTTCTTTTCTTTCTTTTTTTTTTACAAGGAAGATCGATGTGTGATTTGTTAACCTCGAACGCCACGAACAAGGGCATAACCTACATTTTAACCGAGAGAATCAGGCAAATATGAAACAGGCAAAATAACGAAACCTCCGTGTGTATTCTTCGAGCACGTGTGATCGCGCAGATCGCTCCCGCGGCACCGATTTACAAAACGGCAATGACATTCCACGGCGTCGTAATTTTTCCAATCGGGTAACGTTTCAAATGTAGCCGCTAAGTCGAGGCCTTGGCTATAGGCAGAAGTTAGCTCAAGGACGACGACCGCCTGTCTATTCGAATTTCATCATGGTGTGAAGCTAAGCAGGTGAATGTCAGCCCCTTGCGCTTCATGCCCGTAATGAGACATATCTTTTAGGCGCGAGGTGCTCGCTGGATAGACCTGACGCGGTTAAAAATAACGATTATGCAGAATGTTATTAGAAAATGTGAGGAACAAATATAGTGGTATCTGGTTAAAATTTTCGACATTCCGTACCGGCTTGATGAAAATAGATTAGATTGCGGATATTAATGCAAGGATGGACTTTATCAAAATCATTTCGTATTTAATTTACATTCATGGTAAGTGTTTCAGTTTCATTAACCAAATACATACACAGTGTTTAATTTAACGCAACAGACGATATCAATAATTAAAAATTCAATAATTGTTTCCAGCTCTTTCATCTTATTTCTCCTATCATCTTATTTCTGTGCATGATACACATTGCAAAAATATCGTATGTCAAATTGTCATAACTCCTTACTTATTATTGTATATACCAGATGTTTGGATGCGAAAAAGAAATCACTGATCCATCTTCTTAATCCTGACAATGTGTGTTCACGGTTAATCATGCAAAAGTCTAATAGCAAGATAGAAAGCGAGATACTAGTAACCTAGCTTCCTTCTATATCTTGGCCACTTGGTTACACAGGAGACACCTGTATGCTTCAAAGTGGAGGAAACCACAGGTCGTGGAACGTCTGGCCATCCAGAAGGAGCAGGTTAAGGCACGAATATCCAACATATCAGATTGGTGAGTCATGCGTCTTGTTCGATATGTTCCGGCTACCCCGTTCACCGCCCACACGACCCTCTGTATGAGTCACCGACGATTCTTGGAAACGGAGCGCGCCACTCGTTTCAAATTTTCCTTGCCAAGTGACACCACTGCGGGCCCTTTTGAAAACAGCACCCACAAAACCCAGCTTCTATAGATCCTGGCATTCGATTACTGCTTCGCTTGCTCAGGAAGTTCTGCTCCAATGACACTATCAATTACGAAATAAGGTCTACGCTTATCTGTCGCCAACAACAGGGAACACGCGGTGAAATGACGTTGCCAATAGTACCGCGAGCCAGTCAGGGATGAAATAATCGCAAAATGATTGTCGACTTGTACAAAAAAGTAGGAGAATGAAACTAATCCTTGCTTTTAGAGTATGCGCACGATTTAAAAAATTCCTGAAGCATGACTAAGTTTATATTTTTATCCTTGAATATAATATAAATAATATTTGATACTCCTTGATAAGTACATTTAAACTTATATATTTTAACTTGTAATGTTTGACATGTACTCAAGTGGTCATTATTATCCTAACTCTTAGAACCGATTTTTGAACAGAATTTCTTGTATAATTGAATTACTATTCGTTTTTCTTGTCCGTCAATAATCAACCAGATAAAATCCATTCATTATCGGTTGTGTAGTAAAAACTATGAACCAACGACCAGTGCCCTGGTAAATAGAACCCATTCGTGGGAGGAACAGTGCCAGCCCTGGGTCAAGCGTCACGATCGTGGCGCGGCAAGCTTTGCGATTGGTTGCCTGGGAATAGCTAGTGACGTCATACACGTTCGTGGAGCCTTAGCAAGTAAAGAGAGTCGAGGTAGATCGTTGAGCTGAGGATTGAACGTGCGCGAACCTCAAGGTATTCCCCCACGGTATGAGTCATCGGGCGCAGTTTCACACAGTTTCGGGCAAAGGAACCTGCGCTCCGTGTGTGCTGTTTTCAAGTTCTGCATAACGAAGGATCGCGGGCATCCTTATACTCGGGGTAAAGAAGACAGACCGTTTTGTAACAGAGGTTAACAAAGCCTCTCGCGTTTCTGATTGTTAACTTTTCCTTTCGCGCCGAAGTAGACGCATACATCCCGTTGCGCCTCGACGACGCAAACATGAAGCTCGACGTATCGGATGTACTTTACGACAGCTCGAGCGTGTCCAGCGACAGCGGCACGTCACAGAGCTCACGCGTCAGCCATGATTTTCTCTCCAGCATCGCGAACTCATCCATACTACCTAGCAACGTAAGTACCGGCCGAGTTTTTCTATCCTACATCGGTATAGAAAATGCCTGGTTCGCCGGAGAAAAGGCAGATTTCTCCGTGCAAAATATGGCAACTTATGCAATCTTCGAGGTGCACGCGTATGCATGTTGTGTGTGTGTATGCGTGCGCGTGTGTGCGCGCGCGCCGTACGTGCATCTGATAAACAGCGTTCACATGATTGGTCGAATTTCTTTTGAAATAAGTAGCCAAACAGTAAGAACAGGGCGAATAAAAGTCCTAGCCAAACGCTGTTACGTAACGCGGCAATTTCCTCGAATGATTAAGCATTAGATATTCAAAATAATTCAAGCGCCGTTGTCGACGATGGACTTGCCTGCTTTACCGAGAAAACGGCCTTGCTCGCATTTTCCAGGAACGCGATCGCGTGCCCTGTCGAAAACTGGACGATCTCGAAAAACAATTATCGCGTGTATTTCCCGCTCGAAATCGTTGACTTCGTGGAAAAAGATTGATTCGTCGAAAATCAAAAGGTAAACGGAACGCCTGTTATCAGCGTGATACGTGTTCTGATTTTTTACTTTGACTTTTCTTGGTAGAAGAAGATTCGATCTACGATCAACGATAAGAAAGCAAACTCTCGTGTGTTATCTTTGGTTGATAAAAATTCTTAATTAATTAGAGCGTACCTGACAATCTTTAAACGGTGCTATAAGCCATTCCGTCACACAAGGATGGTACACACACACACGAGATCTAAATTTGTAATTTGCGTGGCGTCATCGCTCTAAACTGTTCGACGTAAAAACATGATTTTCGATTTTCGTAATTTCCGTCTGCTAGCCTGCAGCGGCGATAAGAATCGTCTCGTAAATAGAGTGCAGATGATATCCGTACGCGACGATAACATCAATTCTCGTGTCTACTTAGCGAAATAGCATATTTAGACAGTATCTTCTTATCTCAGGTAGCTAGATACCCATTTAAGGCATATTTTACGTGCATATCACCAATAAACATTCTAGTTACTATAGAATTAACCAATGAAACATAGCTTTATATATTATTATGACCCATTCATTGATCGCTATTACAATAAACGTAACTGAATTGTTTCGTACTTTATACTTTTCGTTTGGTATAAAGTTAAAGAAACTCGAACGATTTTGAAATACAAACGTTTTCAAATGTTACTTCAGTCTAAAAAGTTCCTAGTATATTCATCCTTAGGAGAGTCAATTTAAATAGACGTAAAATAAATTACTCCGGCTAATTCTTATCCAACGCTGAGCAAAACAGGTTCCAGCGTGCAAACGCAACGAACACATTGACGCAGAATGCCTTTATAGACACGGCGATTACGCTAATTTCCATTTTCTTTCCCTTGCGTCACTCTTGGCAATAGAGGCGCGTATAAAAATTACACGCGTTTTCCATGTTATATAAAACATTCGTGTAAACAACAAGAAAAAAACGAAGTACAGTCCGGAGAAGTGTGCACAATGAGACAAAGGTGGCGAGACGATAAAATCCTTGGATAGCGATAGCTGCTGTACGTTTCGTGCCACCGACATTAGTCGAGGGTTGAACGCGCGCCCTCGGTCAGTTTCCCGTTTCACCCCAAGTATAAATTCTGTGGTAGACGATGGTATTGATCTAGCATTTCGACTCGAACATGGCTTCTGTTGTCCCCAACAGCTGTTTTATAAAGAACCCGTACACGCTCGGCTCGTAACGACGCGCGGTCATTTAAAAACACGCGCGGCTGTATCGACGCTCACGTACATACACGTGCGCGGCCAATCGCAAACACACGTGCACGGGAAAGGAACAAGTATAGATCGTGGTGTATATTGCGCAGCATTAATGTTATGAGCAGATAGCAGCCCAGCTGTTGTCACCTAATTATCTCTGTCGCCATTAACGGTAGGGTTCAGACAATGAAATCGACCGATAAAATGCAAATAGCCACTGCGGAGGAACATTTGCAAACTCTGTCGAGAAGCGTACTGCCGTAGAACGTGCGGAATATAATTCCACTTATGGGGTTTGGGGGGAAGGGTAAAAAGGCTTCCTCCTGCGTTGTTCCATAAGGGATCGACGTACGCGGCGGCCATGTTGAAATATCAGCTAGAGAAAAAGAAATCTAAGCAATTTATAGGGTATTGTGATTAAGACAGGAGAAAGTTTTGATCGCAGAATTTTAGTAGAATTTATCTTGCGTTCCTTGTTGGGGTATTGTTCAAATTTGTCAGGCTGACACACGGGCGGCGACCATTTCTTTTTCGGGCACTAGATTCAGAGAGAAAGTATCCGCCAATGGCCTAGATAAATTCAACCAGTATACAGAATGCGTCATAATCTATTTTTTTTTCGATGTATTATTCCTTTATATTTATATGTACTTACATATTTTATAAACGTAGAATACAATTTTTTTTTTTTTTTTTTTTAAGACTGTTTATTGACGACTAAAGTTATGATATGACACTCGGCGATTAAAATTTCCTTCGAAAGAAGCCATAAAACGGCGAAATAGCCTCGTCCAGGGGGATTATCCGCTATGAGCGCATCCAATTATTCTCGGAACTCTCGAAGCTTTCGATTAGCTGGTGGAACGTGATGCGCAAGAATCGGTAAGCATTCGATCGGCAGCAAAGTCACGGAGGTATAATCTTGTTTCCTGGTGTTTCTCTCGTTCGTTGTATCTCCTTTTACTACCTTTAAAGAATACTCGGCGTTCCATGTTTTATCCTTAGCGAGAGTAAAAAGCACTTTGACGCGCATGCAGGAAGAAAATAGAAGAATTCATTGATTCACGGCGGTATACGTCTGATTATCTATTCCTCTTTGTTCCTTTAAACATTCGAAATGCCGCCGTTGTTTTTCGTGTTTTGAGTTTATCCTGAAAAAAAAACGTCGATTAAGGCTTCCGACTTTCCCTCGTATTATTTTCGGCGGCCATTGTTATGCCGTGCGCGCAGCCCGCGTCGACGTTTGGTTTACCCACAAACATTCGATTAACCCCGCGCTGCTCATTAAAATGTCTCTTTGTTCGCCGCGGGAACAAAGCCGCGATCCATTCGCGTCGTCGATCTTCGATTTTCTACTCCTTTGTGTCGTCGACGCCATAAGCGAGGTCGTCGATTCTTCGCGCTACGTGATTGACACAATTCATCGAGGATTTTCCTTAATCAGTTAATCGGATTATCCGTTGATTAGAAGCTTCCGCAATTCTAAAAAAAAGTGACAGACATGAGCGAATTTTAGTTAGACCGATGTAAAAATAGATCTTTAAAAAAAAAAAAAAGAAATCATTGTTCCCGAGGATCGAATGACTTTGAATTAACGCGTCTTTGCCAGTTAACAAATTAAATCTCATTTGAATGAAAGAGCGAAGATTTTTCGTAATACGTGACTTGGTTACTTGGCTTTCAGCGCATGCGACCCTCGAAGGACAATTTTCAAAATCCAATCTACAGAAGTGAAAATTTCTACCTGGGATAATTAGGGTGAACGTTAACATAGAACTGTGCTGTTTACTTAGTATTAGATTCGTAGTTCCGCTGCATTGGGTAGTTTACGATGTAAAAAGTTTCCCTTGATGCAATAAAGATTAGCTGCACACGATGTTACGTGCGTATAAATCACACTTTGTCAATATGTTGCATTTCTTGTAGACTTTTCGCCAAAAGAAGGTCATAAATCTGCCAGGATTTGTGTTTTTCATCGATACGCCTTAAAGAGCCGATTATGGTTTAAGCGGATCGAAGGGCCGTGTTCGTCTTATTGAATTCCTGTACGTGGCATTACCTTTCAAACATGCAAAACATGGTCGTAAATTACAAGCCTGCCTCTCGTTACATGCCCGTTTGAACAATATTAATAGCATTCTTATTAAACATGCAATTTGCTGAAAGATTGCGAGAAAACATTCAGAGATTGAAAACGGTTTATATTCATTTAAAGCACAATTATTTTAATACTCTAACTGTAATGGCAACGTTTGACAAGTTTCAAGAACAGATTCTTCTTTTTCTTACCAGATTTTATGAATATTTTATCAATATTAACGTTAACGTGATTCAAGAACTTATAAAATATTTGATGTAAAGAAAAAAAATACAACGGTGATAAAATTTTATGGACATGCCAACACGCCACGTTTCTGCAATAATCTTTATGACCTTTCTCCACGCATTTTGCACACGGTAGCTCTGGACACGCGTGTTATTCTTTTCCCTTTTTTCTCCTTTTAATTCTTGGACAAAGTGCGTTCACACGTACGTTGCACCGTACCGACGAAGTCGACTCGGATTCGTTGCACATGTTTGCGGCGAGTGTATATATATATATCGAAACAAGAACAAAGAACCATACATGTACAAGGGAATTCCCGGTACCGAAATACATAGTGAGAGCGAAGTGGTTTATGGCGACAAACGATCTCGTACAAACTGTGTACTTAACATCTGTGATAACTTCATTAATTTTTATTATCTCCATGCCTGGAATTGCAACAAAATCACGTATAGTGCAAAATTGGTATGTAAGAAGAAATAGCAATTGTAAAGAGCCTTGAGTTCATACAATATAGTTATAGAGCAAATCTCTCTCGAGTAATTCCTTCGCATATTTCTATCGAGCTGTTACACTTTGTATATTCCTTGCGAATTGTTTCCTGAAAGTGAGGCAACCGACCATAACAATAATCGTTTTCAATAAATTTTCGTATCCCATGTTTGAGAGGTTATGAAATAAAATGAAATATCTTACGATTGTAATGAGCTTGTAATTACCGCAAGAGACTAAATGTCGTCCTTTTCAAAAGTGGATCCATTCGTTTTTCAACATGTAATTAGGGTTTCAGAAAAATCACAAAATGATGCATTAAAATATTACCGTTATACGTTTGAACACTCTTTATTCGTCGTAATTAAACGATTGCTCAATGCGCATGCGCGGGCTGTTTGAAATATCGTAATGCAACAACTTGTTAAGATTTTGAAATGCTCCTTTAAGCTCGTATATAAGCGTAAAGCAAAATCGTGTAGTGGTCTTGACGCGAAAACCTCGCCGTTCGACCATTCGTTTGTGAGATTATGCAAGTTTCGACGATCACACGTTGTTACTTGGAAAAGGGGTTCTAATTCTTAGTGATGCACTCTCTGATTCCATGGAAATCGTCGCGATAGAGAGTAGACGGGACGCGTTGATTGGCCGCATGCTATCGTGCGAATCAGCAATCAAGATGGCGATGACGTCGCGCGGTAGTTGCTTGCTGATTGGTGGGGGGTCGACCGACTGTCTTTCTATATAGTTTCGAAGTCACATTGGCGGGCTCAGTTGGGATACGTAAGCACGCGGGATAGTAGCTTCAATACACAGCAATTCAGTGTGGCGTGGTTGAACTTGTAAGTACATCGCAGTGGCAGAAGGACAATCGGCGAGCATTCGTACGTGTCGCTTTTCGTCGAACGACGAAAGTGGTACTTCAAACGGGGAAGTGTCATCGATGACCGGGAAGTGAAGGTGCTATCGCTTGATGTTCTTGTTGAGGTTTTAACTTTTTAGAGTCGGGACCGGCGACTCATTTCTCTCTATTTTCTTTTCTCCCGTGGTGAAGTTTTGAAAGCGAAACGCACTCACAGATGACGCAACGTGTACCAAGCGCAGGCTTTTACGACACCATCGTCGAAGACCATAATTACACCATGTTTTCCATGTACCCGCCAACCTCTAGCATGCCTGATTCGTGGCAGCCCAACAAACTGGACAATGTTATGGTAAGAAAATTGATATTTCGTATCGCTGAATTTATCTTTCATAGACGAAAGATTATATCGTTGGAATGGAACCTCTTGCTTGCTAAATGTAACATCATAATATTTTTGGAGAATACTATTTAACGCATCTACGTCCAAGGGCACAAGAATATAATTTTTATCGACAGTTCGTCGAATGCCGGACACAACATCCCGGACGCAGATGTGTTAAATAAATTGTGAAACGAGGAAATATTTTCGTTGCTAAACAGCTGAATAATTAATTTTGTGCTTCAAGCAAAAAAATTTACCTTTCTTTTTTATTTATGTTTTACGTTATCGGTCCACGTATATTGAATTACTAGAATAAAAATATTTTATGTAAATAAAACACGGGAGGACGTTTCAACACGTTGAATTGGTGAAGAAACGAGCATCGATTGTGTGTACGTTCGTTCAGGTGTCTCAGTCGAAGGTCAATCGATATTAGTCGAACTAGACCTATTTCTGCCATTACATCTAGTTGCCATTCACAATCTAGTTATTTCATGTTGATTATAGTCGGTAGTAGATTACTCTCATTTTTTTTTCTTTTTTTTTTGCTTTTGTTGTCACGTTGCATTTTAAATTTCCGCTTTTTTGAAGAGAAAGAGAACTTCTCTTTCCTTTATCGAGAGGAATTTAAATGCACAAGTCGGGGGAATAAAATGCTAATTAAAATTTAAGTAGCGGTGATAATGCACAATTGGACTGATAATTGTGGACGTGCTGACAGTGACGTATATGCTCGAAATTTCCGAGAAACATCATTATCGCGTAACGCGTAAAACGTTGTTGTCTTACCTGTCGAATTTCGTTTCTACCGCTTGCTAAAGAAAAATTTCTGTTCTTCGTAGTCGTAATATGATATACAAAAATAGTGGTATTTGGTTTGTTTTTAATGATTCATACTTCGTTGTTGATTTCTCATAGCGTATTTATCTTAATGAAATTTTCTTTCAAATAATAGATTTTAGAAAGATGTTAAAAGCGTGTACTTAGCGTGGGGCAATTATATAAATGAGTTTAAAAGCGTTTCTAATTCTCGGGTCAACTACGTAGTCGTTAAGTTTCTCTGCCAATTTTTACAAACCTTCCCCAGACTGTTAGCCGAAAATGACTTGAAGGAAAAACGTCCAAAACACCGATTATATATTACACGATGAGTCAAGACTTTCCATTTACGTGATCTTTTTTATAACCATCGAAGAGTCAGTGTTTCAAACGATTATCGTTAGACTGGTCATTATCTCTGAAAGCTTTGCCGTGTAGTATCTGCATTATTTAAATTATTATCTATTAATAACTTTAACTCACTCGAGCGTTTATTAATTTACAAAGCCGTAAAATAACGTTATTGAAAGATACTATTGTGCAATATACCATTTATTCGGTGTTCGTTAATAATTACGAATACAGAAGTATTTCGATATATAAAAATACATGATTCTTCGATTTCTCAGAATAAAATTGAAAAATTTCTAAGTAGCAGACATTTCTTTAGAACACATATGTATGTAGGTGTGTAACATCTTTCGCCTCCAGCTTTCAGTTTTTTTTCTTTTCTCTCGTGGATTGTCTCCTGAGGAAAAGTCGCTCATTTCCCCCGATAAAATTTCTTTGGCATTCTTCGTGCACGTGACACCGAAGGAAAACAGTTAAATCTGACAGGAAGCCCGGAGTTAACGCTCGTTAACCCACCAATTAGAGGGTTTAGTTAAACGAAGGCAGGGTTAAGTTTAGCGAGAGCAGCATGAACGGGGGTCATAAGGCAAGAGGTGTCATCCTGCCTCTTAGCCTCGCAAGACGCTCGTTCCCTTCGTTATAATTCTTCATTACATGCACGCAACACTGTCGCCGCAAATACCACGGCATTCGATAGTAATCGAGGATAACGCTTATCTCCTCACTATTTATTTACTTGGCTATTTCCTAGCTCGTAGTTCTTTCTTCTTACTTCCCTACCAAAGAATGCTCGATTTCACCGTTCATTTCAAAATTCTTTGACGTATTCCTCAACGTGGACAAACGTTCGGCGTTGGCGAACTATTACTACTGGCGTGACCAAAAATAATTCACGTTATCGGCAGCGGTTACTTAATGACTTGTGACTGTAAAATATTTTCAAACTGCGAACTCTGATAAAAAGAGAGAGAGAGAGAAAAAAAGAATTGAAAACGTTGAAACGATCGTTTCCTCCGAATTTTAATGACCTGTATCTACGTAACAGTTTTCTGTTGTTGGTAACAAAGATAAACGACGATCAAACTTATTTTATCTAAATTTATTTCGCTATGTGTTCTCCATTCGATCGTGACAGTGGAGGAGAAAAAGAATTCGATTGTTCACGCCATACCAGGGGTATTTGCATGAAAATACGTAAAAGAAAAACAAAAGCGGAAGTTGTAGGTTTTTTCTTTTTTTTATTTTCGGTCGGCTTACCTCAGTTTCCGCGGCGTGTATACGCGACGATGAGTCATCGGGGCCTCGCGTAGTTTAACCAGCGATTTATGAATGAAAATCCGCGCACGTGTCGCGTGCCTGGCTCCCAGTGCCGCGACACGCGAGATCGCCCGCCATTATTATTCGCGCCGCCTCGTAAACACGTCGATTATGCCGCGTTACTACCGCGAGACATCATCCGGTACCAGGAAAAACGTTTAGAGACGCGTTTTTTTCTCGCGATACGATCCGTGCCTCTGTCGCGACACTTCTAGCTAAGCAGACTCGTCCCTCTCCCCTCTTCCTTCCACTTCTCAGTATCGCCAGCAATTATTACTGGACTCTCCACTGGGTTCTAGCAATACAGGGAAAATCGAATCCGGTATTACTAGAATGGAATAATAATAAATTAAATTTTTAATATTTTAATATATATATATTTTTTTAATATTATTATATATATATATTTTTAATAATTTAATATATATTTTAATGTGTATATATTTTTAATATTTTAATATATATATATATAATTTTAAATTAATATGATTAAATAAAGTTTCGTAATGAAAATGTATTTCAGTAACAATTAAAAATTAATAATATTATTAATAGTTTAGAAGTAATGAAACTGAATTTTCAAAAAAATAAATAAGCAAAATTTTGTACCTTTTGCATCAATGGTTAATCAATTTATTTTAATAATTCTAATTATCTCGAAAGTAAATGATCTAAATATATACTTAGAAATTAAATGTTCGTCGTATTTATTAATATCTTTACCGTTTTTTTTTTTTTTTTTTTTTTTTAATAAATTTAATGTATTTAAACCGTTCGGTTTCGAAATTGGTACTATTAAGAGACTGTATTGTCCCCGTTCACGTAGTTTCATTCGTACGACTTTACATTCGCATCGGTATAATTTTTTCGTACTATTTTATTTTTCTTTTTTCAATTTTTTATTTCGTGATAACGAGATCCATCGGCGTCTGCTTAAAACTTCAACAGTCTCCTCTGTATGAATCTTGGTTCTATAGTGGAAATATTTTATAGAATCACCATCTCTCGTAAAGGAATATGAAAGTATATCCACGAATCTCCATTTAGAGCGTACAG
Source organism: Tetragonisca angustula (assembly GCA_036937485.2). Lineage (NCBI taxonomy): Eukaryota > Metazoa > Arthropoda > Insecta > Hymenoptera > Apidae > Tetragonisca > Tetragonisca angustula. The sequence goes on from JAWNGG020000324.1 coordinate 149,479, forward strand.
AAATCGTTTAATCAGAAACATCATCCACAAATATCATGCCCAGTCGTATGTTACAAAACTTTCGACGAATATCGCCACCTTAGGTAAAATTAAGAGATAAAAGGAATCGCAGTCGTGGAAGAAATGTTTGCCATTGCGAAACCATCGCGTTTAATGCGCAGAAACATTCGTTTCGCAATGGAAATCCAGCGTATTGTGGAAACAAATTGTTCGAGCCTCGCTTCGAAGGAACGAAACTACGAACGTTCGTAAACTACGTACAATTTCCACGATCGTACGATTCTGTTTTATTATCCTTCTATCTCTCCCCCCCCTTCGTTTTCTTTCTTTTTTTTCTTTTTTATTATTTTTGTTCACGTGGTAATCCGGTGTAGCCGACCTCGAAAGGAGGTCGATTCCACGGAAAGATATCTTGCGTACGAGTGACGTCAATACGCTAACACTTTCCCCTCGAGAATGCTTCGAACGTGGCTGCGCGTGGATCTCCACGGTTCCAACGATTCGTCTGTTATCCATCTACCTGTCTGGAGTTTTTTTTTCCCGATAGTACTCGATCTCGATTTCGATTTCGATTTCTTGCGTCGTGTTTCTTTTGCAGCGTAGGTTTCTCTCTCTCTCTCTCTCTCTCTCTCTTTCGGAGTTTGATCGACGAGTGGAAGAACTGACATTAGCTGACTAAAGTGGAAATGCTTCGACATCACTTTCTAAGACCTCGCAATTACGATCGGACGTTTTACTTTTGTTTCTCTCTGTTTTGACAATCGAGCGTTTACTTTTACTTGGAAATTTCTTTTTACTTCATTTCGTTGGAACGCGTCTCTGTTGCGAGATGAAGCGAGTACGCGCAACACACTACGTCTCGCGCTCGAGTGATAAATTGCAATGTTTCCTCAGTCTTAGGTTCAATAAATTTGTAGCAATAAATTTATTACTCGTTGGTAATTTCTATCCGGTGATGTCGTACCGACGAGGTCCAAAAAGAAAATTAATTATTTGTAGAATTATTTGTAGTATACAGTTTGGTCACTCGTTATGGTCCGTGCCACCAGTTGCCAGCGCCAAGAGGTTGAAACTCTAGAATTATCAAAGTGGTCGAAATGACCAATTTATAATTTTTAAGTTAGACGTAAAATGTTTCAATAATTTTTCGTAAAATATACGATCAGCATGCTCCATTGTATCATAATTGTTTCTTTGTTCTTTTCGTCCTCGATGTCTCCAATGATGCAGATTTTACGCTTCGAACTCGTCGGTAGTTCTAAACGTTACAATACTCGAGACTCGTTGCTATAATTTCTAAGCGACACGTACATATATCTCACTCGTACCCGATCGTATCGAGGGGGACACGTTTAACAATACACGAATCACATCGTTTCGTTCCAAATCATCGTGACGAACTTCACCTTCGTCACTCTGTTTCAACACTCCTTCAAGTCTGAAATCCTTCGAGGAACTGACACACACCGTGTCGTCTCCGTCGCCGAAAAGAGTCCACGATTTACGCTCGCTGTTCCATTGTTTTCACAATCAAGATCCGTCCGTTCCGTCAAATATTTAACATTTGTGACGTACGAGTGATTTCCGTCGCCACGGAAGAATAGATGCACACATACACACACATCGTCTCACGAACGAACACGTGTACTCGTCTCGAAATTGATTTTTATCCGCGTGCCACGGAGGAAGAAACGAGATCCTCTTGCTGCATTCCTCGTAGACGAAAGACTCGGGCCTGTTATACTAACAATAAGCTCCTCGCGCGCTTAGGAGTTTGTAATTCGTGAGAGACGTTCGCCGTCTGATGGTATGATAAAGTAGTCTCACCTATTCAGAGGGTGACGCTCGCCCTTATGAAAGGCTGCCTCGTTTAAAAGGTCATGGAACCCTGGCCCCAGCCCTTTTCGGACTCTCTGCTGACACGTGGGACGAACGTGTATCCAATTTCGTGATGGTCCGGGGACTTGCTGGAGAGACGAACGTGGGTGCCTTTGAATACGGCACCATACCGAGTAGTTCATTATGGGTTAATGTGTGTGGTTTCGAGTTAAACATTCTAGCCTAAACGGAGTTTGGTTCTCAGTGGAGTTAGGCTGAACAATAATCGTTCGATTTGTTGAACGAAGCGTTTCGTAGATCGTCGTTCGTTTAAACTGTAAAACTTTTAGCAACGTTCTTTCGTTCCTTTCGTTCAGGCTTCAATTCAAAAGTGAGAAGAACGAGAATTGTATTTTAACAGAGACAGAGGCCGAATGTGCTAGTTTTTATGGTTATATAAATTATAGTTTTTTTTACGTGTATTAATTTATATTAATATATGAACATATTTATATTAATTATTACTAATTAATATTATTATAATTTATATTGATGTTAATATATAAATATATTTATATTGTACTAATTAATATTCTAATTTATATTAATATTAATGTATAAACATTTTTATATAATACTAATCGATATTATTATAGTTTATATTAATATTAATGTACAAACATTTTTATATTATACTAATTAATATTATTATATTAGTATTAATGTATAAACATATTTATGTTATACTAATCAATATTATTATAATTTATATTAATATTAATGTATAAACATATTTATATTATACTAATCAATATTATTATAGTTTATATTAATATTATTGTATAAACATATTTATATTATACTAATTCATATTATTATAATTTATTTTAATATTAATATATAAACATTTTTATATCAATTAATATTATTCTAATTTATATTTATATTAATATATAAATTATAATATATCAATATATAAACATATATTTTTATATTAACAAAAATCAATATTTATCAGACTCCACAAAGTGTCCTAAACGATAAAATATTATAAGTGTCGGCTAAACGGATAAGAAAGTGTCAGTCGGCAGGGACCGACACCGTCTCGAACTGTAAAATTTTCAATCATCAAATTCGCTTCCTTCGTTTCTTTAATTCAAGCTCGAACTCAAAGATTCAGACCAAATTCTCACAAGTCACCGTGACTGTACAAAAAAGAAAAAGAAAAAAAAGAAAAAAAATTGTCGAGCAAAATGAACCACCGTTCCACCGCGGGGGAATCCGCGAGACAGACGAAACTGCAAGCATAACCGATTAGAAGTAATTGCGTTGTTCTTTGTTCGCGTGGAAAAACGCTGTGCCGCGTGAGAAGGTCGATCGAGAGAGCCGAGAAAAGTGGAACGGTTTAAATGGGAGGAGGACAGGAAAAGAGTCGAGCGCCTGGAGGTCCCCTCCCCTCCCCCCCCCCACCCTACTCGCGCATTATGCGCGCGATTATGTGGGTATTCTCATCGGAGAACACGTTGCCGAAGTGCAACCAGTCGGAAATGCCTGAACAATTGCGTCACTGGTCAGGAATTCACGGACCGTTCTGCCCTCCGAGCGTTTTCCTTTACACTCATGTTCCTTTTTTTTTCTTTTCCTTTTTCTCCTTCTCCTCCTCCTCCTCCTCCTCCTCCTCCTCCTCCTCCTCCTCCTCCTCCTCCTCCTCCTCCTCCTCCTCCTCCTCCTCCTCCTCCTCCTCCTCCTCCTCCTCCTCCCCCCCCCTTCTTACGACCGTCATCGACCTCATCGTACTTCGCTCTCTGTCCTTCGTCCTTAACGTTCTCGCGACGTGCACGCGCGTTACTTCGCTCCATTGACCGTTCCTCGAGTTCGTGTACATGTAAGTGACTGGCGAATTAGCGCATCGAGAGGGGTGGCCATTTTGTGTACGAGTGGTTTAGAGGACCCGGACATGGGGAGGGGGAGGAAAGGGGGAGTCGCTTCATACTTCCTTTCCTCCCCTTTCTTTCGAAGCTCGACGAGAAACGATGATTTTTCTCTTTAACCACTTGTGGCGCTGGCAACTAAATTGCGGACCATAACGAGCGACCAAATCGTACACAATAATTCGTCGCTTTCTTTTCGAACTCGTCGGTACGATAATCACTGGACAGAAATTACTGAGAAGTAATAAATTTGTCACTTGTTTTTGACTATTTTGTTCCCACTTGAACGAGAGAGTATTGCAATTTTGGAACAAAACTATTCTCGACGTGCGTGGCGCAAGAGCGCCATAATTAATTAATTCCTCTACTTCGAATTTCTTTCGTTAAAGTGATAGTAATAGAATGGAAGAGTAATGGTTGTACACAAAAGTATATATAAAATATTCAAAGAAGAGTAATAATTATAATATAGTGTAGAGTAACAATTATAATATAATAACAAAGAAGAGTAATATTATAATATAATGTAGAGTAACAATTATAATATAATGACAAAGAAGAGTAATATTATAATTTAATATAGAGTACTAATTATAATTATAATAACACGTAAAGGAAACAATTTGAATTCTATTTCTTTAATTATGTTTGAATTCAATTCTATTTGAATTCTCTTTCTTTAATTATACTTATATCATAAAAATGTTATGACGTAAATTTATATCGTAAATATTTGAAAGTGTATTATTTACACATTTATTTAAAATGTGTTATTTTGATTTCAAAAGATACACTTTTTTGATCTCAACAAGCACGTTCTTCCTGTTTCTTTTCGTTGTTTAGAGCTCTCGAAAGCTGTTCGAAGCCAAAAGGTGTACCAATTTGATTTTTGAACTTTTCTCATAAAGGAGTTTTAATTACTCGCACTCGCTGTTTGAAAATCGAATTAATAAGAAAGCTCGAGTTACGATCGAGTGACCTTGCGACTATCGAACGATTATCTCGCGTGATCGCCTGCCACTTTCCTGCCAAGTCATTCAAAACATTGTACTTTGATTCGACGACTAGATCGACGCGATTCGATAACACACGTGCGGGGCAGAGCTACGTCGAGTTCGGTGAATCGACAAAACTCGACGAAAATTTCAATTCAGGTGAGACTGCATCGAAAGACAAATACCGCGAACGTCAAGACAGAAATTCGATATTTCGCCGAGATTTTCCAGACAATTGCAAGTTTCCTCCGCAGCTGTAAAAAATTACGCGTCGATGAAATTCGAGTGAACCCCTTTTGCCACGCACGTCTAGAATTTTTCCCCAAAATTGCAACATCTTCCCAGTTTTTGTGCATATTTAAGTGTAACCCAGGCAAACCAAATTACAAGTTCGTTGCTTCTTAATAATTTCGGTCCAGCGATGATCATACCGACCGAGTTTAAAAGAAGAAGAAAGCGACGAATTATCGTGTACGGTATTCGGTCACTCGTTACGGTCCGCGAACCGGTTGGCCAGCACAAGGGGTTAATTTCGGCGGAAAGTAGACGATTAAACGCCCTCGGGGATGTTAGATCGCAAGGATCGCGAGAGATCGATCACGCTCGTTGCACAATTGCCGGATAAAGGCGAAATTAGCATTCACACAGCGTTGAGAACGGGACCTTAACCTCTCCTAGCCTGAATTTATCCTCCAAATCGTTCGATATTACGAGAAACATTGTGCGTTCAATATCGACACGTTTTCTTCTAGAATTCAACGAACTCCCTCTTACGGAGGGGAGAGAAAAAAAAAATAAATTTTGTAAAAATTATAATAATTAATATAAATATTAAAAAATCATTTATATTATAAATAATTAAATTTCACCTTCCAAATATACTCAAAAAAGAAATAATTATTAATAATCTTGTATCACCTAAACGATTTAAAATAATTGTTATTATTCCTGAATTAAATGAATTTAATTTATTATAATAAATAATTAAACAATAAGAAATTAATCCTAAACCATCTCAACCTAATATAATTGTTAATATATTAGGACTTAAAATTAATATAATCATTGAAAATAATAATTTTTAAAACCAGACGACAGAACTGACCTGTGAGAAGCGCGCGTCTCCAAGAGCGATTTTCATCTCGACAATAAGAGAGCACGAACGAGGACGAGGCGCCGTGACACGTACCGGGAATTTCCAAAATTACCCCGGGAAAGTCCAGCGTCGTTCCGTGTCGTTCACCTCGTGAACGTGAACCCCACGCTCTCGAGGGGGGAGGGCGAAGGAGAGCCAGCGTGTGGCCTCTTCTCCGCCTTTGTTTCGAGTTCGGTGCTAAAAACGGCCGATGCACAGGCCACTTTCTGCTTATCTGCGTCGTTTTATCGGTCCACTGACAGGTCCTGCTCAACTGTCTACTTTCGGCCGCGTTACGAACGTGATTTATTTCGTTTGCGAAGGAAGAAGAAGGAGAGAAGCTTCGTGGCGTTTCTCGTGCTCTCTGTTTCTTTCTACTTACTTAAGCTCTGTCGAGTCACGCTGGGATCGAGTCGGCTCGAATTTCCTTCCGAAGAAACCGTTTGGAAAAGATTCGAAGGTGCGCGTGATTCTGTGTAGATATGTACGTTTTTTGCTACTACGCGAGCGCGAGGGGCTCGAACGTGTTTGTTTGAGAAACGACGGCAAGAGGGTGCGCGTTTTACTCGTGGAAAAGACGGCGTGCGACCAACAACGAGGCACTGTTCTCAATGGTAATCGTTAATCGAGACTCGGGAAAGGCCAGGCTTCAATTAAGAGCCCTAGATGCGGTCTGAAGTGATGTTCATGGCTGCTTAAACGAGACCTCAAAGAAGGGGAATGCTTACGGTTTATATTTTCAATTAGAGACGTAAATCTGTTGCTGGATTGTCATCTGGATGGAGAAAGAAATAGCGAAGATCTAGATAAATACATACACGTATATATATCTTTCATTATTTCTTCTTTTACCTAGATAACAATTTAGTGAAAGGTTTTTACATCTCTCTAGTGAAAGGTTATAATATATATAATACATATAATATGTGTGTATTGTAACATAATATATATATGTAGTTTACATCTCTAACATATATATATATGTATGTTCATGTATCTTTCATTATTTCTTCTTTTACCTAGATAACAATTTAGTGAAAGGTTTACATCTCTCCAGTGAAAGGTTGTAACATATACATATAATATGTGTATTATATCATAACATAATGTATATATATATATCTCTAACATATATAATGTAGCGAAAATCTAGATAACAATACACACAGATACATATATATATGTTTCACTATTTCTTCTTTTACCTAGATAACAATTTAGTGAATATATATGTATATCATATTATACATTATATATATATATTTAGTGAAAATTTAGCTAACAATATATACATATATATATCTTTCACTATTTCTTCTCTCATCTAGATAACAAGTGAAAGCTTTACATTTCTAACATATAGGTACAGTGGAAATCTAGATAACAATTTAATGAAAGGTTTACATCTCTAGTATATATAATATTTGTATATATATATATATATATATATATATATATATATATATATATATATATACACACACACAGATTCTTGAAAGTTTCGCGTGATAACGTAAATTTACCAAAATATTGCAAATCGGACGTCACACAATGTCTCTTCTCTTCTACGAACAGACAACGATATTCTACCAAGGTTTACCATTTCGAAAACCATCCACTAACTGTACCAACAAGAAACCGACCTTGGGAACGAATAATCCCTCCTTTTTAACGTAAAACGCGAGTGACCCAAAAAACGGATATGACCGATACATGTATACGTTTCGAAATAAATCTAGTCTAGGGACGTAATCTCGAACACTTTACGCGACTCCTTTGGTCTCTACTCACCAGTGAAAACGCTCGGAACACGTTGTCGTTTGCGCAACCACGATGGATACCCAGGAAGAAAAATCGTGTTTCTGCTTGGGTGAAATTTCTCGGAACGGTGGTCGCGTCACGTGTCCATCGAGCGGGACTTTGAGGGCGTCGTCGAAGAATATCGGCGGCGAAAAATGGCGTAACGCGGTCCTAGAAACGAAAAACGATAAAAAGTCGAGTCGTCGATACACATGTATTCTACTATATCTGGCGGACTAAGAACCGTACGAACAGGAAGGAGGCTGCATGACGCAACCAACACGTGCTCGATTTCGATTTTCCTAGTACGATGATTCTGTAACTTGGCGGTGCGCGCTATCGAATCCCCGTGAGTCACACGCAGTTGGCGCCTATTTAGTAATCAGATGCCCGTGGACATTGTTCACAGAGAAGAGCGCGTATATGAACGTGCTCAATGCATTCGCGTAAATCCCCCCCGGGCATGTTCGCCGCCGCCGCGCGCGCGCGCGGTGTATCGATCACGATCGATCGCGGAGATCTTTTTCCAGCATGACGAAACCAGCGAGCCACGTGACCTGAAAGCGACAACCGTTTCACGGCGTTCCTTTTTTTGCGCCGTTCGGAAAAAAAAATTCCCGAGATTTCCGGTCTCGATAGCGACCGTCTCGTTTGATAAGTGTAATCTCGCGATTGCGATACGTCCGCTATCGTTTTCCGAGAGACAAAGTCTCTTGAGAATCGCGGGCCTGTCCGATTCCTTTTAGATCTCTTCTGGGCGTCTTTTGGCCAACTGGAAAATTTGTCGAATGGCTGAACATAGTTTGCATGTTTTTTTTTTTTTTTTCTTTTTTATCAGTTCAATGTAACCTATATTATTCACGAGGGTGTTAAAACTTACAACTTTTATAGTGAAACGGTACATTGATTAGAAGAATATATTTATATGGAAATTTTTAATGAGGACACTGAGAGCCTGTTTTTTTTTTTTTTTCTAAATACCAATTCATCAATATCTGATTTGATACAGGCAGTAAATGCGAAGAGTATCTCCAAGATAATCGTTTGAAATTTTTGTTCTTTATTGTGGTTGTGTGCCCCATACGGGGGGAAAAAGATCTACAAATCGCAAATAGAGCATATGAATATTCGTAGTTAACCATTTGCGCTGGCAACTGATTGCGGACCATAACGAGTGACCAAGTCCGTATACAATAATTCGTCGCTTTCTTTTTTCTACTCGTCGGTTGACATCGGCTGGATAGAAATGATTGAGAAGTAACAAGTTTATTATTTATTTTGCCTATTTTGTTTTACTTAAATCTGAAAAGATATTGCAATTTTGAAAAAAATCTCGACATCATTCCAGCGCAAGAGGTGAAAATTGTTCAAATAATAAAATTATTTGGCGTGAATGGGTGTCTAAGGGTCTTAGACACGCCTGGCCTAAGCGTTCTGGTGTCCCAATTTTATTCGGGTCGCCACGATCGTATAATATTTCAATGTTACAAAAGAGAGAAACCTGCGTGTTACGCAAGACGCGGCTCCGATAATTAAACTCTAGTCGTCGTTCCCGCGAGGATACTCGGAAATGCCAAGTATTCCAGAGCGGTTATACCATTTCCCTGAAATTCTTCCAAAAAAAAAGAAGAAAAAAAAAGGTGGAAAGATTTCTTCGATTTATCCCCAACGATCTCCAAAGGGAAGCATTTCTCGCTCGCGAAGCGTTCCAGTGGCCAGAATGAAGTCATCTCTTGTCCCCAGCTAATGCAACCTCTTCTCTCTGCGTTGCTTTTTCCCTTCTTTTTCTTTTTCTTTTCCTTTTCCATCCGCGGAGGATTCTCCTCCATGCGTTTCGCTTGCACACCGGCGTGTCCTCTCGAGAAAGGAGTCGAGCACGGCCGAAGATAACCGAAGCTGCGAGGCCGACTCCGAACGGGCGACCATGTGGTGATAGCACGATGACAGAAGCACTGTCAGTGTCATTACGACTGCCGTTGCGCGCGGTTCTACGCGGCGAGGTTGTTTCGCTCGTCCTCCTCGTTATCTCTCTCTTTTTTTCTCTCTCTCTTTCTCTCTCTGAACGATCTCGAACGCTAGTGTATATCGGTAAGAGGAGGATTCGTTGAATTCGAGAGATTAAATCGAAGCAATCGGTAGTAAAAGTTCAGTTTTTCCGTCTATATACATAAAAAGAAAAGAAAAAAAGGTTATTATTGAGGAGTCGAGTGGAGAAAATTCGAGGTGAGTGCTTCACGCTTTTAAAATCCGTCGCTGTTTTCGCGTAGCCGTTTAGTCGTCAGCGGTGGTCAACTTTTTTTTCTCCCCCCCGAGAGGTTCTCAACTTCGAACACGCACATACCGTACAGGCGTGACGTCGCGTTGTTATTGACGTTGCACGAGCGAAACGATCGACGATAAGTGCTCGAGGCTAAATAACAAACTGAGTGGAAAAGAAAAAAAAAACGTTCCGAGACTGTAAGAGAACCCTGCTGTTACTATTCGCGGACAGAGTGAACAAAAGGACGACGATAGCTGGATATTTTCTTTTCTAATGGCATCGTTATCTCGTTTCCTGGCTGATAGCCGATGCCTGTGCTTTTTGTTTTCTCTAGCGCGCTCGATGCCCGGCTGCACTTTAGACCCGTCACAGTTGGCTTCGTGCACGTGCCTCTTCCCACGTACGTACCGTACGTAACGTATAAGCGAGCTTTCACGAATTGAGCTAGCGCGACCGGGAGTCTCGAAACCTTGACGGTCGTCTCGAGTCGATAGTGTTCCCGGAAATACCGTACGTGTTTCTCTTTCGTAATTGCCGAATAACGCGTAACCGTGCCGGCCGTTTTTCTTCTCGCGTGAAATTCTCGAAAGCTACGAAAACACGTTGCAGTGGACTCGTTACGATTATGCGAAAAACTCACGTGTGGAATAGTAAGATGTCGGGACATTTACGCGACCGAGTGAATGTCTGTCGCCCTCCCCGTGTTACGTAACACGTCGCGATAAAAAAAAAAAAGAAAAAAGAAACAAACGGAGAAAGTCCTGCACACATGCCAGTCGATCGCCCTGGTGTCGTGTTATCGGTGTTTACATTCTTTGTTCTTTGTCCAGAGCTGACGGTGCATGGATGTTTGCACTGGATCGCAAACTTTGGAGCATTTCGCTCCCTCTAACGTTCCTCAACTGCGTCGGTGGAGTGACCCCCCCCCCCGGGGGGGGGGGGATCATATACTTCTCTCGCTGCAAACGATCGGTTAAATTTAAACGTCTCGGCCACGCTCGGCCTTCTTTCTCGTCACGGGGAATCTCTGTCTAATTCTTCATGCGCGTGCGACTCCGATTTTAACCTCTTGCGCTGGAATGACGTGCCGCGCACGTCGAGAATTTTTTGTCCCGAAATTGCAATATCTTCTCAGTTTTAAGTATATTTAACCAGACAAAACAAATAATAAATTTATTACTTCTTAATAATTTCTATCCAGTGATATCGACGAGTTCGAAAAAAAAAAAGGCGACGAATTATTGTGTACGATTTGGTCGCTCGTTATGGTCCGCAATCAGTTGCCCAGCGCAAGTGGTTAACCTCTTGCGTTAGTAACTGATTCACAGAGCAAACCGTATACAATAATTCGTCATCTTTTTGAATTCACCGGTATATCACTGGATAGAAATTACTAAGAAATAATAAATTTGTTATTTGCTTTATATCGCTGGACAGAAATTACTAAGAAATAATAAATTTGTTATTTGCTTTATATCGCTGGATAAAAATTACTAAGAAAGAATAAATTTGTTATTTGCTTATTTGTCATATACTTAAATATACTTAAAACTGAGGAAATATCGCAATTTTGGGCCAAATATTCTCAACGTGCATGGCACGTCATTTCAGCGCAAGAGGTTAACCCGGAATTGACGATCGCGCGAATTATCTTTGCCCATGGAGGGATTTTCCATGAGCGTTGCGCGTATCTTCTGAATTAGAGATTACGCCTATTGAGTTTCCTGTTTGCACTTTCAGGTGGACAGATTAATTGCGTTGCTCTTGCGTTGTTAATCGAACGTGTTGCGTGTGACTCGAAGCCCGGAGGGCAGCAGAGTTGGGTATTTTAGCTTGGTCGGTAAGGAAGGATGACGCAATCGTAGTCCTCTTTTGACAAATTTTATTTCGTTCGTTGAAACGAAACAGACACACACACACACACACACACACACACACACACACACACACACACACACACACACACGTGTTCATGCTTGATTGTTGATAAAAATGCAGCCACTTTGTTACTGTAATAATTTACGGAGGTGGCGTTTTAATCGCGGAAAATAACATTTAGCTATGCCGTGTAAATCCGCCTTATGCTTTCAGAGTTCCGCGCGACTCGCGCGCATAGTATTACTATTGTTTTCCTATCGCACTCGTCGATGGAAAACAACGCGCGTCGAGCGGAATAAATGATCGCGAGGTTATTCCGCTGTTGGGTTTTCCGTTTCCGAAGAGGATCGGGCGCGCAAACGAGATTGTAATTCGAGTCGTGTAATCAGCAGCCGAGCAGTTTCCTAACCCTACACGCGGAATGAATTTTCTCGTCGCTGATCTCTCTGATCTCTGGTCGCTGAGAATTTACACGCTGGGAATTGTTACACTTCCTCTCGTTTATCGAATATCTTTCGTCACGTTATGCCAATTTACCGATCGAGCGTGAACTATTCGAAAGATTAAACTTCACTTTAGACTTGTAATTTTTCATTTTGAGCAAACTTTCAGGATTTTTAATTTGAGCGAAATCTCCAAAGAGATTTCAAATGTAAAAAAAAAAAAAAAAAAAAAAAAAATGCTTTGTTGCTTAAGGCCGAGTGTCCAAGCTATGTACAGTGATCTGCTTCACGTTTCATTTTTTTTTTTTTTTCTTTTTTGCTGCATCGCGCCACGATAACGCCTCTCGACGTAATCGCGTTATTATTTACCACGTAATAGCAACCACGTCGCGTAACGCAGAACGGAGAAAAAAAAAGGAGAAACACGTAGTGAAACGCAACAGCGTAAATCCTCGTAACAATCGGTCCACCGATTGAGGGATTTGAACGATTCGAACGATCGTGCGATTAGAAATTGGCACGCCGCGTGACAAACGTTATTTACACGGTACATTATTTTCCTAGATAATTCTAGATAATTTCGGTGCTGCGTACGAAGCATCGCGTTCCATTTTGTTCGATCTCTATTATTGTTTCGTATCAGATAACGCGCGCGAGAAACAACAAACGAGATCGAACAAACTATCGTCAGATTACGATTAAGCGGGAGAGACGTGTAATTACCCCGCGACTAACAAGAAGAAAAATAACGACACTGTTAAGTGCAGTTGTTGACTCGTCGAAGGATCGCGATTCGTTTGGCCGAGAACAACGCGTCCTTGAGTCGCCCACGGCTTGTGCCGACGAGTTGAGCGCTCCGATGATCTTGGCCTGACATTTCAATGCCCTCCGCAGAAAGGTTTTCGTGGAAAAATCGTCGCTTCTCCCGCCGTGTTCGTTTTGCCTTACTTAGAGACGCCACGTGCGTGTGAGAACATTCGGTCGCACAATTAGCCAATGAAAACAGCCGTGTGTGTCTGTGATCGTGGAGAAGAGAAGAAAAAAAGAAAAAAAGAAGAAAAAGAAAAAAAACGCAGAATTCAGAATGGATTCCAAGCGCACGATAACCGGTCACCTTGTACCGATTTCGCAGTCGTGCTTCGCTTTATTGCGTAAACCGAAATTACCCACTTAAGTGAATCGTCAGTATAGACAAACCAATTCGATTAACCCCTCGGCGGTGGGCAACTTCGGTCAGCGGACCATAACGAGTGACCAAAACCGTATACAATAATTCGTCGCTTTCTTTTTCTTTGGAACTTGTTCGGTATGACATCACTGGATAGAAATTATTGATACAGATATAAAATAAATAATAGTTAAAATCTAAAATACATAGATTAATAGATAACATAAATAAATAGATTCTTAAGTATTACTAAAAAAAAATATATGGCAATATAAATGTAAATAATGTAATTTCGTAATATATAGTAAATATAAGATAAATAATAGTTAAAATCTAAAATACATAATAAACAGATTCTTAAATATTACCATAAAAAAAATATAGTAATATAAATGTAAATAATATAATTTAGTAATATATTGTAATATAAATATAGATAATACAATTTCGTAATATATGGTAATATAAATATAAAATAAATAATAGTTAAAATTTAAAATACGTAGTAAATAAATTCCTAAATATTACTATAAAAAATATATAATAATATTTAGTAATATATAGTAATATAAATATAAAATAGATAATAGTTAAAATCTAAAATACACAATAAACAGATTCTTAAATATTACTATAAAAAATAATATGGTAATATAAATGTAAATAATATAATTCAGTAATATATTGTAATATAAATATAGATAATAAAATTTCGTAATATATAGTAATATAAATATAAAATAAATAATAGTTAAAATCTAAAATACATAGTAAACAAATTCCTAAATATTACTATAAAAAATATATAATAATATTTAGTAATATATAGTAATATAAATATAAAATAGATAATAGTTAAAATCTAAAATACACAATAAACAGATTCTTAAATATTACTATAAAAAATAATATGGTAATATAAATGTAAATAATATAATTCAGTAATATATTGTAATATAAATATAGATAATAAAATTTCGTAATATATAGTAATATAAATATAAAATAGATAATAGTTAAAATCTAAAATACATAATAAACAGATTCTTAAATATTACTATAAAAAAAATTTAACAATATTTAAGAGTATTTTATCAATGTGAATTAAAGAAGCGTACAAAGTTTTTTCCTGTTGAAAATGTGCGGGAGCAGATTGGCCGCGCCGAGTGCGATACGCAATGTGTTAAGTGGTAATACACTTGTCATTTGTTTTGCTCGAGTATACTTAATAAAATGTTACAATTTAATACAAAAAATTCTCGACGTGCGTAGCAAGAGGTTAATCGATCTTCGACCACGATCGATTCACGTTAAATCAAACAGATCTTCCTATTCGTCTCTTTGATCGTGGCAAAGTAGAATTCGACGCGAATTCGTTGTTCGTCTCGGCGAAACGATCGAATGATCCAAAAGAGAGCGACGCGCGACGTTGGAACCACCAGTAGCTTCCTGTTTAATCAGACGCCCTCCGCGTCCTTATCGAGGCCGGGAAACACGCCGGCTGTTCCTGGAATTCGAAATTGACGCGTGGGCGCGAGGGAGGAGAGGCACGGAGATATCCGGGAGAGGGTTGGCACAGTTAGATTAATACGGATTATAACAGGTTATATGGTGTACCGAGGAGGACCTCCGTGAATTTCGTGGAAGTGTTTGCCCCTGCAACGAGAAACCTGGATCGAAAAATTGCGTTCCAGCCGTTGCTTGCAATTACAGCTAGTCTCCTTTCAGCGAGCTTCTTTATCTGGTATTTTTTAACGCGCCGACTGTTCAAACTTAAACGCTCGACTGCGAAGGGGAAGGTGTTTTCGTTGCAAGACACAACTTGGGGATTCTTCGTCGCACGGTGGTGTTTGATGTTTAAAAATTCCAAGCGCTAACGGGCTCGGCGGATTGTTTATTGTAATCTGGCTGGCACACATGTTTTCCGTATCAAGTCACGGAGATAAGCCAGGTTTTCAATGTCCATCTCGTGTTCGGCCGAGCCGCTCCGTGCCTGGTTCCGGACATCGTTTGTTTCGGAATGACGCAAAAAGGGAACGAGCTTTCCCACTATCGCGTGGCCCGCTCTGATTGTCGAAAGTTACGTCCAAAGTACTCCTTCGAAATAATTAATGGCAACGCTATTGATCGCTACGTTTTCGCCAACGTCACCGAGGTAAAAGTACAACGTACGTACGTACTTTTCTTAGACGTTTGTTTGCCGCGATAATCGTCGGTTAATGTCGTCACGTGACCATTGTGACGCGCGTGCGAACGTGTAGTTTCAAAGAAGACGAGAAAAGGCTATCAACGCGAGCGATAGGCGAAGGAAGCCACATCCTGGAAACGATTGCGCGCGATAAACGGCGCGACGCCGTTCGAACTCGCGCGTTGCTCGCGAATTCCAAAAAGAGGGAAAGTTTCGTTCCGTGAAAATGTTATCTAACGAGAGGAGGTGGGAGAGGGGGGGGGGGAGGTATTTCGACTCGTTCGAAAATTTCGCGAAAATTTTCGGGAAGGCGAGAAGCTTTTTGGTACTTGTCGAGCGTTCCACGAAGAGGCCTGTGTTGGCCGGTTTCCAACGCGACGAATCGGCGAGGAAGCCGACGTCCGACGACAAACGACGCTCCACAGGTGTTTAAACTTAGAACTCGGGTTAATTAAGATCCTCCAGGCGGACGCGCAATTGGGAATGTCGCAGATGCCGGGGAAAAACCACCCGCTCGCGAATAAATCTCTCTCTCTCTCTCTCTCTCTCTCTCTCTCTCTCTCTCTCTCTCTCTCTCTCTCTCTCTCTCTGGCGGAGTTACGACCGCTTTCAATTCGTTTTCACACGAGTTAACTTAACTGTATGCATTTGCATTAGCTATTTTAATTTTGAAATCTCAACTGTGTTTACTTTATTAAAAAAAATTACTTTTATTGATATTTAGATTTTTATCGCAATTTTAGCGTTAGAAAAATTTCAATTATGACGATGGAGAAGTTTTCGATGAATTATATACGCTTTGTCTGATTGTCCAAGTGATTTTCAAGTATATTGTGATGTGGAAAATTGATAGTTTGTCTGAATATGAATCGAATTACGAATAAGATTGCAAAAACCTAGGTTGTGTGCCATTAGACACGTAGTCTATTACACAAAAAAAAAAAGAGAGAGAGACATACAAAGTTTTATTTAAATTCATACACATTTAGTTTATTTAGATTGTTTCACTTTCATACACAATTACGAAATAATACGGTGTATATATATATATATATATATATATATATATATATATATATATATATATTTGTAATATATAATTATCGTATCCTGCTATATATATTGCAATTAAAATATTAAACTATTTGTATATAAAAATTTCAAGTATAAAATTTATAATCTATACACTCTATAGATACTGTATATAAATTATCATAGAATAATTGAATATATCTAATACAACTTAAATCTAAACAATACAATAAATTAAATATTTATAGTCATAGCATTATATACATTAAATATAATTTATATATATATATATATATATTTGTAATATATAATTATCGTATCGTGCTATATATATTACAATTAAAATATTAAACTATTTGTATATAAAAATTTCAAGTATAAAATTTGTAATCTATACACTGCATAGATACTGTATATAAATTATCATAGACTAATTAAATATATCTAATACAACTTAAATCTAAACAATACAATAAATTAAATATTTATAGTCATAGCATTATATATATTAAATATAATTTATATATATATATATATTTGTAATATATAATTATCGTATCGTGCTATATATATTACAATTAAAATATTAAACTATTTGTATATAAAAATTTCAAGTATAAAATTTGTAATCTATACACTGCATAGATACTGTATATAAATTATCATAGACTAATTAAATATATCTAATACAACTTAAATCTAAACAATACAATAAATTAAATATTTATAGTCATAGCATTATATATATTAAATATAATTTATATATATATATATATTTGTAATATATAATTATCGTATCGTGCTATATATATTACAATTAAAATATTAAACTATTTGTATATAAAAATTTCAAGTATAAAATTTGTAATCTATACACTGTATAGATACTGTATATAAATTATCATAGACTAATTAAATATATCTAATACAACTTAAATCTAAACAATACAATAAATTAAATATTTATAGTCATAGCATTATATATATTAAATATAATTTATATATATATATATTTGTAATATATAATTATCGTATCGTGCTATATATATTACAATTAAAATATTAAACTATTTGTATATAAAAATTTCAAGTATAAAATTTGTAATCTATACACTGCATAGATACTGTATATAAATTATCATAGACTAATTAAATATATCTAATACAACTTAAATCTAAACAATACAATAAATTAAATATTTATAGTCATAGCATTATATATATTAAATATAATTTATATATATATATATATATTTGTAATATATAATTATCGTATCGTGCTATATATATTACAATTAAAATATTAAACTATTTGTATATAAAAATTTCAAGTATAAAATTTGTAATCTATACACTATATAGATACTGTATATATATTATTATAGAATAATTGAATATATCTAATACAACTTAAATCTAAACATAAGATAGCTTTACTACAGGCCGTAGTAAAAGTAACCTCGACGTTACTTGCAATTTATCCTAAGAGTCTAATTTTATTAAGAGTCGCACGTTGGCGATTATATTTTAACGTGCTCGTAAAGCGTGGAATTAATCCCTCACCCCACCACCTTACACGGACGTGCGAGATTAGACTCTTGGGATAAATTTCCAGCACCGCGAGCGATTTCAAAGATAGCCAGCTCTCCCCGATGCCGATACTCTCGATGCTCTCGCGGTTAGTAAATATTTCGTCGCATAAATCTCTCTCGGAACGACTCGGCCGTAGATAAATCGGGTCGGGGCGTTAAGTTGGAAACTTCGGGCCATTACGCGATTCCGAAAGAATGTTGTCGTTGGCGCGGGTCGTCGCGCGCGCCGCGAACAATGGAGAAAGTCGTAAAGGCACCCCTTTCCTATCTGGGGGTAAAAATCGTAAACTTTAAAGCCCCGTGCACTTGCGTTAACTACCAAACGTTTCACCTTCGAACACTTTCACGGGTCGTAAAACGTACGTTCAGCACGTAAATATGACACTCGGTGTCTGGGGAGAATTCGAGGTTCGAACGAAAAATCAATTTACGAAAATGGAGAGAAGTGAATTCCTCCCGTTTGCGAGTGAATTTCAAGTTTTTCGTGAATCGATGATCGTGAAGTTTTTCGAGTGTTGTCTTTTTTTTCTTTTTTTTTTCCAAAAGAAGAAAGGAAAGGAATCGTTTTTCTATCGAGTCGCGGCGAGAAGAGTATGAACGAGGAAGCTCATTAGCGGCGCGTTGCAAATTAAACAAGGGGGGCGCCGCGGAAATCTCTTCTTCCACCTCTCCTCCACCTCTGGCCCCGCTCTCCTTCTCACCGCTCTCGTCTCTTTCTGTCAAGCGCACATACTCGAAATTCGAAGGTTATTTTTAGGTTAGGTTTCCTCGTCGCGTATGGCCACGAAGAGCCGAACAGCACCGGCAGAGTGGCGGCAAGGCTCAGTGTAAGAGAGGCGTCGGTGGAGGACGCAGCCGGTGACGACGAACTCTTTCGAGAAGTGAGAAGAGGCGAGCGCGCGCGCGCACGCGAGGGAGGAGAAATCGAGAGTGTAAAAAGGAAAAAGCGCGGAGGGAGAAAGAAAGATATATATATATATATATATATATAGACGGGAGGGGGAAGCGCACACCGACGTCCAAACGAGATCTCTCACGAACGAACGATCGACTGAAATTACTTTTCCTCGCCCCCCTTTTGCATTAACCTCCCCCTGGATCTAACCCGCCACCGAAAAACGAGCTCGCTCGTTCTCTCCTTTTCCCTCTGTTCCCCAAAAGAACCTTTCCCTTCTCTTCCCCTCCTCTTCTTCTTTCTTCTTTTCTGATAATCGTTTACTTATTAATTTCTTTCGACGACGAAACGAATAACTGAAACGAAATAACCGATAACCACGAACTATGGCAACCACCGCCATGGATCCAGTCGACATTGCTAACATCCTCGCGCAGGAACTGCTTTACCAGCAGGTAAAACCTCCCTCTCGATCGTATGCACGTTGCTGCGGATTTGTTTTGCAAAGTGTTCTGCAAATTTTTTTTTTTTCCCCCTCGTGTTTTTTTCATTGCATGGCGTGGAACTGCTTCTGTTTGGAGGGAAGGGGAACCGTTTTCCTTTCATTCAACGACGAACCACATCAGCAAAATCCGGCTGAACCTTCTTCTTGCACTGGCAACGCTGACTGCGGACCATAACGAGCGACCGAACCGTATAATACAATAACTCGTCGCTTTCTTTCTGAACCTCGTCGGCATGACATCATGTCTGGATAGAAATTATACTGGGAAGTGACAGATTTATCATTTGTGTTTGCCTGTTTCGTTCCCGCTTAAAATATACTGAAAACTGAGAGAATGTTGCAATTTTTGGAGCAAAAAGTCGTCGACGCGCGCAAGAGGTTGAACACGGATACGCAAGCACTCGAGTGTATGCTGTTTTTATTTACGACCAAACAAATGACGACGATGGTATCGTTGGGCAATAGTTGTTGAAACAGCTGCGGGATTTATTTTGAAAGGGACGGACACTCGACTCGAGCTCTATATTCTCCAACACTCCGCTGCACCAACAAAATAAATCCAGCCAGTTTAACGGCCGCGCTGTTACTACGTATCGAATCCGCCTGTCCCCTAAATAGGAAGGAATGCTCTTGAAAAGAAACTGAAACGTGATCATGAATTGCCTCTCGTTGTTTGGCGGCCTGTCGCGGCACAGAACAGCGAAGACAAGTACGTATTTAACCACTTGCGCTGGGCGACCGATTGCGGACCGTAACGAGCGACCGAACCGTGATACAACGACTCGAACTCGTCGGTACGATATCGCTGGATAGAAAATTATCGAGAAAAAATGTGTTCGCGATAAATTGATTCAACGTGCTCGAGACTGAGAAAAAACATTGCAATTTTCGTTCCAGCGCAAGAGGGCAAGAAGGAGACGATTTGATGGCGCGTCGCGTGGTGCGAAGCGCGACGAGTTCTAAATTTAGGAAACGGCCACAATACGGCTTTTGATACGGAGATCAGCTACTCGAGGATGACGTGTGTATCGCGGCCGTCTGTATCGTTACGTTCAATTACCCACGTTGTGTACATACCCCTCGCAAAGTAGCTTTCTGTCTCGTAGAAATGAGCCTAAAGGACCTCGAGGGTCCCCGAATGCGACCGCCTAAAATAAACACGCTGCTTGGCAGGCCTTCGAAATTAGTGTTTCATTCACGCTGCGTGCGCTGTGTGTTCGTGCGCGAACGCGTGCGTTCCCTTCGTCGACTTCGACGTTCGTTTGCAAAGCAGAATTGCAGAACCCTTGGTAAATCGGCGAGGGAAGAGCGTGTTTCGCGTGACACGCGCGCGGATTCTGAAAGAAAGGAAAGAGACGCGCTAAAAAAAGAAGAAGAAGAAGCAACATGGCGGTCGCGCGACGGATGAACTTGAGGAGAAAGTCGGATTCGACACGAGCGAATAACGAGCGCTATCGGAAGGTTGTCAACGCGTGCGTACGTGGTGACCATAATCGCGATGCGGAGGGGCAAGGATTGTGCAACGTTGTGCAATAGCCATTGGAAGTTCCACCGGCTTCGGTGAAACAAACGGATAAAACGTAAATGTACAGGGCCAGGTTGCGCTGAAGTCAGGCGAATAAAAAAATGACGTCGATGTTGGAGACCTGCTAAAAGAGTTTTAACTCCAGTGTCGTTACAGGCTTTTCTAGCGTTCAGAATTCTTTCTTAACTATCGAAACGATCAAAATTGTAATTTCGCGTTTTGTAACGGGCGTGAAACAGTGTATTCTTCAAAGATTTAGAGAATCTTTTATCCCAGAATGTTGCAATATTTTCTCAGCTTCGAGTATATCTAAGTATAATCCAGGCAAAACAAAATGATAAATTTATTACTTCTTAGTAACTTCTGTCCAGTGATGCGCCGATGAGTTCAAAAAGAAGACGAATTGTTGCGTACGATTTGGTCACTCGTTATGGTCCGCGCGACCAGTTGCCAAGGCGCCAAGGGGTCAAATAATTTTCTGTAGCTCCGTTATAAAGTTTCTCCGTCTTTTGTCCTCGGTGTTTCTGGAACAGGAATTTTATGCTTTAATTGCGGTATTAGTATAAATATAAGATAAATAATAGTTAAAATCTAAAATACATAATGAATAGATTCTTAAATATTACTTTAATATATAATAATATTTAGTAATATATACTAATATAAATACAAATAATATAATTTCGTAATATATAGTACTATAAATATAAATAATAGTTAAAATCTAAAATGCATGGTAAATAGATTCTTAAATGTTACTATAAAAAATATATAGTTACATTTAGTAATATATAGTAATATAAATATAAATAATCTAATTTCGTAATATATAGCAATATAAATATAAAATAGATAATAGCTAAAATCTAAAATGCATAGTAAATATTGCTACAAAAAATATTTAGCAATATATAGTAATATAGATATAAAATAAATAATGGTTAAAATATAAAATACACAATGCATAGGTTCTTAAATATTGCTGTAAGAAAATACATAGTAATGTTTAAGAATATTTTATCAATGTGAATTAAAGAAATACATGCGTTGCACAAAGTTTCTTCCCTGTTGCTCCAAAAATGTGTTAAAATGTCCAGGCAACAGTAGAAAACTGGAGTTTCATCAGTTTCTCTTTCTCGTCGTTCGAGTTAACCTGCCATTCGCGCGACGATTCCCCGATTCGTCGACCTGCCCAATATTTTTACACGTCCGCGCCAATCATCATCTGGTCTGGCGGCACGTTTCGCAAACGATCTTCGCTGATATCTGCCCTTTGTCCCGCTGGTCGCGGGCCCAGGGCAGATTAAAACAGCAAACGCATCTATTTATAGAGGGAGCGGCCGCGTGCGTTACTCGAAGCGTGTGTTGCAGACACTCTCTCTCTCCTTCTCTCTCTTTTTCTCTCTTCTGTCTTGGATGTTGAGCACGACGAAAAAAGAGAGAGAAAGAGAGAGAATAACTGCATCGCAAAACGGAAGAGACACGCTGCATACCAACGGCGACATCGAAGAAGGAAAAGAGAGAGGACACGTCGTGCGCATCTGCGTCAAATATATTTGTGCATTTCGTTGAGCGAGCTCTCCCTCTTTCTGTTATCTCGATATTTTTTTTTTTTTTTTTTATTCAATCCGGCTGAGTTCGCGCGACCTTCGCCGCTCGATTGATTTCGAAATCGCAATCTCTCGCGAGATAATTGAAATGCCCGCCGTCCTTGTCGAGATGCATGTCGATAATTGTGCATTGTCTTCCTCCCATCGATGGATCCTCGTGGATGCTCGCAGCGAGGCACGAAAACGCCAACACCGCGCGTGAATAATAGATGCTGGATGTTTTGTTCATTCAGTCCGGGCGTATTTACAAAACGGTAACAACAAACGGCGATAATTTGTTAGGCAAATTGCCTGTCTGTTTATCGTTGCGAAAAAAAAAAACGTTCGGCAGAAAACGAAGAAACCGTTGATTTATCGCGATAATTTGTTATGGGGGGGGGGGGGAAGAAAAGAAAAGAAAAGAAAAGAAAAGAAAAACATGCACCGCGCGTCGACTAGTGTTTTCGCATACCTAACCGCGGCATCGCGGGTTGGATTAACGATGCACGATGAGACGCGGTGGAGATGGATATACTAGAGAATCGGGAGTAGAGTATATCTCTAGCTATTTCTAGAAACCATGCATATATGCGTCGTTGACGTTATTACGCGGAATAATATATTCAAGTGAACTGTATCACAAAGGGAGAAAAATGGAAATGGGAGTTCGCAGAAACTCTTTCGCTCGTAGCTTCGTATAATCATTTTCGAAGAAAGGAAAAAGAATTCTTTGCTCTTTTCTTCTTCTTCTTTTTTTTTTTTTTTTTTTTTTTTCTGGAGTCCATTGTATCTTCGTAGTATAATGAGCGCCGTGACGCGATACTCGTTGACTTGTCAGACACGTCTGACAAAATGATACAGAGTTCATCCACCAGTGCCGCGTATCGTCTGACATATTCAGAGTGACGATGCGCGGTAAGGTGAACGGCCCTGTCGGGTTAACGAATGTGCCGCGGTGTAATAATCGCAGTCTCGTGACCTCTAAAAAAAAAAAAAAAAAAGAAGAGAAAAGGCTGATAGCGCGAGCATTTCTTCTTTATTAACCTTCGCTTGCTTTCGTTGAATCTCAACCTTTGGAATTTATACTCCACGCGTTGCAAAATATATATATTGTTACCTTTTCCTCCTGGTCGATACAAATTCTGCGTTATACGTTTGTACATATCCTCGATATGTATTTGTACATTCGTCGAATTAGTAAGAGAAAGAAAATGTTCACTCTCGTGAGTGGGTTCAGAGTCAACGCTAGAATTACCAAAGTGTAGTGTCGAAAATTACCAATTTATAATTTCTTGTTTTTAGACATTTTAGTGGCGCAAAGCAGTGTGTTTTTAAAGATTTAAGTAGCTTTTCGTAAAATATATATATATATGAAAGCTTGTATATTTTCCATTATAAAGTTTACTCTCCATTATTATAAAATTTCTCTGCTTTTTTGGACTTCAATGTCTCCGATGGGAAATTTTATGCTTCGATGGTCGGTAATTCTGGTGTTAAGCGACGAAAATCAAGTTGTGGAATTTCGCAAAGTGGATAACATAGCTCAACGGTGGTGTCAAGATGGTGAATTTGATAATCTCCAAGTGCAAACAGATGGATGGTCGGTTTTTTTCTTCTTTTTTTTTTGTGTGTTTCGTAGATAAACGAATCAAGTTGTTGGTCTCTTTCTCTTTCCTCCAAGAGGGTAACCGTGACGCGACGCAGAGGCCACACCTTTGTCACTCGTTTCTGATCTGATAAAAAAAAAAGAAAAAAAAAGAAAAAACGATTTCGCGGTTATAGGAAGTAAATAGCGACTGATAAATCGGCTCACGTTCCGACGAAAATCCTTCGAAAATCCACCGAGCTTTCAATAACTGCCATTTACAACGAGTTTTTCTCGAAATGATCGGCGTGTCGGGGCTATAAATTTCAGATGGTGCCAAATGGAGAAAGCGTACAGCTAGCGCGCGCGCGCGCGTCTTCCAAGTGGCGTAATTTATAGCCACGCGCATCGGTTAGCTTCCAAACAAATTACGAGTTTGTACGAAAATCGTCGTGGACGATGAATTAACCGTGCAAAATATGTTTGAAATATGTTTGAAAAAAAGAAGAATGTTTGAAAATTTACGAGGGGGGGAAAAAGAAACGCGACACTCGTAAATAAAAAAGAGAGAGAAAAAAAGAACGGTGTCTGACAGCTGAAATTCCAGAACCGCGCGCGTGTGTGTGTGTGTGTGTGTGTGTGTGACGCGTGAAAACGATTTGGTAACGCCTAAGTTTATCACTCTCCGGACATTCCTCAAATTTTCTCGCGAACCGGATAGGTGGGTGAATCCTGTGGGTGGGTGATTACTCTTCTTCTCTGTTAAAGCAGCTAGCCGATGGTCTGCTAACTAAGTAATTTTAGCGATGACACGCACGGCAACGTGCTTACATCCCGCTTATATTATAAATCGTAATCCCGTTATAAATGCATGCGTAATGAGTTTCTCACCCAAAAGTGGAGGAGTCGCGCGCCGATACCTCTTCGCGTGCGATGTGATTCACGAGGCGTGTTTGCATTTGGACAAGTGCTAACGAACCGGTTGTTATTTGCACGCGATAACGCACAAATTCAGAACACGTGCATTTCTAATGCTCTGCAGACAGTTGCAATGGTTTTCGTCAAAATTGACAAGTTATTAAAAAATGAATGTACATATTCACTTCTAATGCTCTGCAGACAGTTGCAGTGGTTTTCGTCAAAATTGACAAGTTATTCAAAAATGAATGTATACATTCATTTCTAATACTGTGCAGACAGTTGCAAGGTTTTCGTTAAAACTGAAAGGTTATTAAGAATAAACGTGTATATTCATTTCTAACATTGCGCAATCAGTTGCAAGGCTTTTATCAAATGAATACATATGTATATTCATTTCTAGTGCTATACAGACAGTTGCAGGATTTTTATAAAAACCGAAAAGTTACTAAAAATATGTGTGTGTGTGTGTGTGTGTGTGTGTGTGTGTTGTTTGTACAGCATTAGAAATGAACTTTATTCTAAATTGTGCATTATTGTCTGGAGTAACAATCAGTTATCATACATATATCATTTTTAATAACTTATAATATATATAACATGATGTATATATAACATGAAGTAACAATCAATTCATATAACACACACACACACACACACACACACGTATATTTACGTTCATTTTTAATGACCTATAATATATATAATAACCTATAGTCTATTTTAATTAATTAACTAACTTATAGCCTAATATAATTACTTAACCTATAACCTATTTTTAATAATCTATATGTATATATATATATATATATATCTACTCTTACTTTTAATAAATAAATTATATTATAATATATATAATATAAATTTATAACCTATTTTTGATTAATTAATTAAACTATAATTATAATATATATAATATAAATTTATAACCTATTTTTGATTAATTAATTAAACTATAACTTAATATAACTTAATATAATTAATTAATTTTTGCTATTTTTGTTGTTATATAACCACTTTTAATAACCTATAATATGTATAATAACCTATAACATATTTTTGAGTAATTAATTAAATTACAACTTAATATAATTAATTAACCTATTTTTGCTATTATATAACCTACTTTTAATAACCTATAACCTACTTCGAATTAATTAACCTATAACCTATTTTTAATATACTTTCGGTTTTGATAAAATCTTTGCAACTGTTTGTATATATGTATGCATGCATATACATCTACATATACATATATATATATCACGTTAATAAATGTCACTTGAGTGATGGCGCGCTACTCCAGCTTCACAGCTTGTTTTTAAAGTTCACCGACTTTCCTCCTTGCGTTACCTAGCGAAAAATAGAAGGATTGAACACGTTTGAGTTAATTGCCAGAGGCTAGATGCGGGAGGTCAGCGACGATCTATCACGAACATTTTTTTTCCCCCGTTCCGAGGAATTCTCGATGTGCAATTCCTGCGCAATGATGCCTGAACTCTTCTCTGGGAATCGTTCATTTCGCGCTGACGCGCGCTATCCATCCATCCATCCATCCATCGCTCGGTATCGGCCTTCGTTAACGATCGGAGCGCACACGGGCTCGTAATTTTAGAAATGATAGGCCTCGGCCGTTCGGTGTCGTTGTCTCTCGTCTCCTTATGAGAGCGAAGGACGCGATTCTTCTCCTTCCTGCGTCCTTTTGTGCTTTCTGGGAAACGTGTGCGTCGAGTGTACGACACACATACGTCGCCGCGCGCTTGTGTTTCCCCCCCGTCTGCCGATTGGTCGCCACGATAATGGCGAACGCGAGGCTGTCGCTACGTGAGCTGCGATCCGAGCCAAGTCATTAATATCGTCCGTAGTTAGTAAACCCAGCACACAAACACTCTCTCTCTCTCTCTCTCTCTCTCTCTCTCTCTCTCTCTCTCTCTCTCTCTCTCTCTTCCTCTCTCCTATCACTCTCTCTCTCTCTCTCTTCTCTCTCTCTCTCCTCTCTCTCTCTCTCTCTCTCTCTCACTCTCTCTCCCCCCCCCCCCCCCCCCCCCCCCCGTTATAACAACGTTGAAATCCCAATCCAGTCGGATCAATTGTTTCCAAGTGCAGTTGGCTTTTCGACAGCCAAATCGGCTAAATGGCTCCGGCTTTCGTCGCGCGCTAGTTCGATGGTTAATCTCCCCACGCATGCATACACACACACACACACACACACACACACACACACACACACACACACGCACGCACGCACGCACGCACGCACGCACACACACACACGCTGTAACGTCGTATAACGATATTCCTCGCACGTGTCCCCTGCCTCATGCCGAGAGATTAACATCTCTTATTGTTAATATCATCGTGCACGTTTCGCGAGAGAGCCGGCGTATTAAAATTACGGCCGGAGAGGAATCACGCTAAGGTCGCGTAAAATGGTGTAACGTTCAAATGGCCCGCCGCCGACGCCGCTATTTTCAGACGCAAGGCAACCAAGATCGGTACGTGTAAATAGAATTCGAGATCGATGATTAGCCACTCCGGCGGGAAGGGAAAGAGGCCCCCGCGAGCGATCCCGCGGCGGATTTAATTATTAGGAACGTCGGCGATAATTCGTAACGGGTAATTTTAGCGATGATGATACGCCACCGTCAACGACAAACAACACACGTTACTTGGCGTACCTTGAAACGAGGCAACCCCCGGGGATCACGATCTAACTTCGCTTCCGATAGCTTATCGGCTATTGGATCACGGATATTTTTATCGCCGGGGCATCTCTCTCGCTGGATTAGCGGCGATATCGCGGCGAAACGCGAGGAATGATAACGCGCGATGGAAGCGTATCGTTTCGTTTATTCTCCGCCGTTTTATTTTGTTTTCCCTGTTTTCCTCGCGGCGTGGTGTTGCGCAACGCTCTCCCCTTTCTCGTCGAACGAGAGCTCGCGGACCTTTCGTTATAATGCGATCGATGAGTTCCTTTTTGTCGAATCGGGGCAAGAAACGAGCTGTTGCACGACTCGATCGATTCCCGCGACTGTTTCGTTATCTGTTTCGCACCTGGCAGACTAACTCGAGTTTTAACGCCTCCTGTGCCTCATCGAGTTGCACGCTAGTCGCTCGTCTTTCACCCAAACTCGTACGTATATACACCTGTGTAAATTATTTGTTGTGTTATATCGGTCATTGCTTTCGCTCGTTTCATGCTGAATTCGCACCACAACGGTGCGTAGTAAGCCGATTCTTTTTTTTTTTTGCAAACATAAGCGACAATGTGTCGTAGTACTGTCGTTTATTATGCGCAATGGCTAAATAAACCGATTAAATCGGTTTGTGTCGTGTTTCTTCACGACAAATAGAATTTTTACCTCTTGCGCTGGAATGCCACGCACGTTAAGAATTTTTTGCCCCAAAATTGCAATATTTTTGCAGATTTTAGTATATTTAGGTAAAACAAAATAGTAAAACAAAACAAATAACAAATTTATTACTTCTCAATCATTTCTATCCAGTGATATACCGACGAGTTCAAAAAGAAAGCGACGAATTATTGTGTACGATTTGGTTGCTCGTTATGGTCCGCAATCAGTCGTCAGCAAGTGGTTAAAGTAGCCTTAACCTCTTGTGCTGGAATGACGTGTCACGCACGTTAAGAATTTTTTGTCTCAAAATTGCAATATTTTCTCAGTTTTTAAGTATATTTAAGTACAACCCAGGCAAAACAAATAATAAATTTATTACTTCTCAATAATTTCTATCCATATCATGTGATATCGTACCGACGAGTTCGAAAAGAAAGCGACGAATTATTGTGTACGATTTGGTCGCTCGTTATGGTCCGCAATCAGTTGGTTAAAGAAGCCTTAACCTCTTGCGCTGGAATGACGTGTCACGCACGTTAAGAATTTTTTCTCCCAAAATTGCAATATTTTCTCAGTTTTTAAGTATATTTAAGTACAACCCAGGCAAAACAAATAATAAATTTATTACTTCTCAATAATTTCTGTCCATATCGTGTGATATCGTACCGACGAGTTCGAAAAGAAAGCGACGAATTATTGTGTACGATTTGGTCGCTCGTTATGGTCCGCAATCAGTTGGTTAAAGAAGCCTTAACCTCTTGCGCTGGAATGACGTGTCACGCACGTTAAGAATTTTTTCTCCCAAAATTGCAATATTTTCTCAGTTTTTAAGTATATTTAAGTACAACCCAGGCAAAACAAATAATAAATTTATTACTTCTCAATAATTTCTATCCATATGATGTGATATCGTACCGACGAGTTCGAAAAGAAAGCAACGAATTATTGTGTACGATTTGGTCGCTCGTTATGGTCCCCAATCAGTTGGTTAAAGAAGCCTTAACCTCTTGCGCTGGAATGACGTGTCACGCACGTTAAGAATTTTTTCTCCCAAAATTGCAATATTTTCTCAGTTTTTAAGTATATTTAAGTACAACCCAGGCAAAACAAATAATAAATTTATTACTTCTCAATAATTTCTGTCCATATCGTGTGATATCGTACCGACGAGTTCGAAAAGAAAGCGACCAATTATTATGTACGATTTGGTCGTTCGTTACGGTCCGCAATCACTACTTGCCCCAGCGCAAGTGGTGAATTCGTGCAGTTGGAAATGAAATTTTCGTCCATCGTTGTTCTGATAGCGATCGAATTGTTTTCTCGTTGCAGCTGGTTTCGCTGGACGGGCTGCACAGCGGCGTGCCGACGAGGACGACGCCGACGTTGACGCCGACCACGCTCCGGAGTATCGAGCAGACTTTCCTGGAGCTGACCAGCGAGTCAGCGTCGCACAGTCGCGAGGCAGGTTTCGTGCCACCGTTGGTGGAGCCGTCGCAACCGACGCCGGCACAGACGCAAAACACGGCGGCGCATCACGTCGTTACCACCACCGTCGCCGCCCCCGTGGCAACCAACACCATCCTTGTGGACAGTCAGCAGACGACACAGCCGCAACAGCAGCAGCAGCAGCAGCCAACCAGACGCAACATGGGTGGCAGAAGGCCCACCAGGACGATCGGGATGACTCCGGAGGAGGAGGAACGAAGACAGATACGCAGAGAGAGGAACAAGATGGCAGCAGCTAGATGCCGCAAGCGAAGGATGGATCACACCAATGCCCTGTTAGAAGTACGTAATCTGTCGACTCTATCGATCCGTGCGTTTCGGTAAATATTCGACTGGATTGCAACTCACGACGTGGCGTGACTTGAATTTCGCAGGAGACTGAGGGTTTGGAGCAGAAAAAGCAAAGCTTGCAGGAGGAGATCCAACAGCTACAGCAGGCCAAAGACGAGCTGGAATTCATTCTGGAGGCGCACAGAGCGGTCTGTCGACTTCGTTCCGCCTCGCCGCCGGATGTGAAACCCGTGATAAAGCCAGAGATCCCGACGGAGAATCATTTCGTGGCTGCAGTCACCGCGGCCGACACCGGGAAACGCGACGCGGCGGTGAACATCGCGACGAGGCCAAACAGACCGAACTCGTTGCCGGTTGGCTTCGACAACAACAACCGGCCCAACTCCCTGTCGATCTTCAACGAGCCGAAAGAGCGGCCGGACACGCTCACGTTCAAAACGGTGGAGACACCGGCGTTCATGAAGCCGTCGTTGGACGTGGCGGGTATGCCGATCACGACGCCAACCAGCGGCATACCGTTCAACTTCGAGTCGTTGATGGAAGGTGGTACTGGCCTCACGCCGGTCTCCACGCCGTTGATACCTTCCTGCTCCACGCAGCAGAGAAACAACCTGTCGGCGGTCGACCTCAGCTCCCCGGATGCGAATCCGCCGAAGCTGGTGAGCTTGTGACGCCAAGACGACCTCGAGTACGGATCGAACGAGGATGATCCCGAATGAGATGACGCGTCCGCCGCCACGTTTTCATCACGAAGAACAGTTTGATATGACATTTCACTATCTACACTGTGTGTAGAATATACCAGGAGACCATGCATGACCTGACCGCCCGCGATCAGCAACGACAAGGGCGACAAGCTTGTTGAATTATTTCCTTTGTCCAGATGCAACACTTGCACAGCGCCAGGAAGAGAATTTTGCCCGTACGGTTTGCCGTCATCGAAGTCAATCACGTCGTTCGACAGTATTATTAATTCGACACCTTCGAGGGAGAAGGCTATCCTACGAAGTTTATCATTTCTTCTCTATTGTATGTTTATTATCTTCGAGGTGATAAGAGGAGCGATTGTGCGTATCGTTCCGTCGATCGAGGAACGACTGGTGGAGAGCACGAGTTTTGTATTTGCATTTTTCTCAACGCCGATACGAGCTTCTGAATTTACCGTTTTGTACGCGCTCGTTTGTAATACGAAGAAACGATAAAAGTAATAAAAAAAAAAAAATCGGTACGATGACACTGTTCATTCTGGTATGGTACTATCCGATTGTATATAGAAATAAACCGAGTTACCGTTGCCGTGAGATTGTGGTAACTTTTGTGCTACGAGAAGGATTTTCTACTAGAACCACACACATACACACACACACACACATCGTGAAACTCAGTATTTGCGTTTCTGTCGTGAATTCACGCACCGTAAAGGAAACTTGTCGAGCATATTTCCGTCTCTGTGAAAAGTAAGTTTGATAAAAGTCACCTTTGAGGCTAATTAAAAGAAAAAAAAGGAGAAAAAAAAGAATAGAGAGGAAGTTTTCCTTGTTACTAGGAAGTGCATATTAGGAATATACGTATAAATCGCGCGGAACGTTCGAAAAAGAAGCGAAGTATTCTTTTTTTTTTTTACATCATTTAACGAATAATAATGATAATAATAATAATAATAATAATAATAATAATAATGATAATGATAATAATAATTAATAATAATAATAGACACGCGAGTGTGCCCACACTTGCAAGTGATATATAATATAATATATTATACATAATTATATTTAATTCGGGCAGACGGTTTTACACAGACAAATTAGAATTATGCAAACCGAGCATATTGATATTGTACGGTTTCTTTTTCTTTTGCAAAAATTTCGTCGACGTATGACGAAAGATTCCTTTTTTTTTTTTTCCACAAAATTATGTAACGTCGACCGAAGAGCTGTAAGCTGTTGTTTAGAAATTTAAGATGTCCGATTTTAGCGCTCAAAAACCATTTTATAGATTAAGATAGGACGCGTATACGACGGCCCGTTCTTCGAATCGTGCCCGCAATTTTCTTAATAATCATGTGTGCACAAATGCAATTCAAAGATACCGAATCAGCGACTCGACGACGACGAGACATACGTATGAAAACACACGCGCGCACGTGTGTTTCCCGTGCGAAAATTCGGCGAATATCGTTAGCCTCCCGTATTCCCGAGAAACGGGAATCGCGTCGAAATCGCTTGCGGGTTGCGCGTTACCGACGGAAGTGGGAAAAATTTTTACGAGCAACACGTTTGCAAGCCTCTCACCCTATAACATGTAATCCCTCCATACATATAATATATATACATACATATATTTTACTATGTATGACATTTTTTTGCATGATCTTTAAGCAATATTAATATATTTAACGCGCGGCCGCCGATCACGAGGCTGGCTGCTGTCATTTTCGATAAGACTTTCTTCTTTCTGTTAAGTTTTTTCTTTATTATTTTTTTTTTTTTTTATCATTATACATATCTACATATACATATAAATATATAAATATATATATATGTTCTTAGAGAAAGAAATCGTTTTACGAGAGCTGCTAATCAGTAATCAGCCACGTGATCGGCGGCCGCGAACAGAGGATCGCGAAATAAGAACAGAAGGATTTGTAACGCATCATCGACGAATGCTGCAATATATTTTGATTTAGATCGAACGAATAAAGGTACAAGCGAGTATGTAATTTTGTCCAAGAATAATAACGATGTGTTTTAACTTTTTTTTGGTGTTTCTCGTCCTGTTTTACTTCATACTTCAGACGTATCGACAGGTCTTGACGAACAGGCGTGCACACCACCGCTTTCTTCTTTGTAACGCCTGACTTTTCATCCTTTTCATCGCCTCTTTTGTTACAGTTGAGTTACTAATCTTTTATTTCGTACCACCGTCTTCTAGGAAAATTCGTTTTTTTTTCTCTTTTTTTCTTTATTTGACTTTTATTTTCTTCTAAGAGAAGCCAGTAATTCTTCTGATCGCTTTCGCCTCGCTCGACGAGTCCATTAATTCGTAGTGGTCGAATTCTAACGAGAACGTCGCATGCCCCGATGAAATCACCCTCACCACCTTCGAGTATCCCAGCAGCTCGACTAACGGCACGAGGCAGTGAATCACCTGTTTTCGTTATTTATTTATGTTTAGAGCATCAGCCTCGTTGAGAGAACAGAGAACGAAAGCTGAAGAGCACGTTACCTTGTTTTGTCTGTGGGCATCGACGTGCTTTATTTCCGCGCGTCTTCTCGGCAAGTCTTTCATGATGGCACTCAAATAGCTCTCGGGCACCGTAATTTCTACACGCATTATAGGTTCCAGCAGACTGATCCCGGTGTTCTTCATCAACTGAAATCCACGCAGCGAACAATATTTAATTCGAAGCTATTCAACATAGTATTTAATAAAAATGTTAAATGACATTGACGAAAGCCAACCAAGAGACAGGGATGCTCAAGTCATCCGAAACATCTGAGACTCTTTGACAAATGGAAAAAAATCTAGGATCCAAATTTACTGAAAAGTGTTTCTTGCAGGGTCTTTCATAAATTACTTGGAACTACATTCCAATATAGCTACTGTGTATAGTTTTCCTGAATATTCGAGTTAAAATCCGAAATCTATGGAATCTGATAATTCGATCAAACGAGTGG
Organism: Tetragonisca angustula; assembly: GCA_036937485.2. NCBI lineage: Eukaryota > Metazoa > Arthropoda > Insecta > Hymenoptera > Apidae > Tetragonisca > Tetragonisca angustula. The sequence goes on from JAWNGG020000324.1 coordinate 183,569, forward strand.
TTTCACAAGTGCGTGTTATCTGAATTGCTCTATCATTGCACCTCCATCTAGTATTTTTCCAACGAATGAAACGTTTCCCTTTCAGCAAAAGCTTAGCCGTTTAATCCGTTGTTTACACTTTCTGTTCTTATCGAATTTAATCCCGCATTTTTTTTTTTTTTTTCACTCTGCCTGGGAATCCCTGTTCTCTATCGTCGATGCGATCGTTCTTTTCATTCTTTGAAAAATCTCGAACGATTCGAGCACGTAAACTTCGAAAGAGCATGCACAACTGTGATTGTAAGTCCGAATGAACGACCATCGTACGTGTTGAAGTACACGTCGCGAGGAAACAAACGAACTGAAACATGTAAATCCCAAAGTAACAAAGTCGCATAAGTGCTTCCAGTTTTTGTCAAAATAATCTCGTAGTTTCATGGTTGATGGGTATCTGTCTTTGTTGTATAGTATCAGCGATAAACCGTTGGAGTATTGGAGCAAGCAACAGTCCCAGTCGGGTCGTATTCGCAAAACTTTAGATTCGGACCTGCTGGAGAATGTAGGTTAACTGGTTGTTTCGAGATCGAGCGATACAAATTTCTAACGAATTTTTATGACAAACGGGAGACAGGTTATTGAGATACAGGACTTTGAACAACCCCATGGATACGGCACCTCCATCATTTGTCCCTCTGACTCCTTTCAATTTCTCAACGTTGAATTGCCAATCTTAGTGGTGGTCATTAAGAATCTGAATCTAAACTGTCGCTTGCAAGTGCAGGTAATGACGAACTTCTAGTCTTGATTATTATTCCCTCCAACCGGCCAACGAGCAATCGATCCTTTGCTTTTTTTTACCTTAAATATTAACTCCTTGTACTCTGAGAAATATTGTACTATTATTACATTAACAATATTTGTGTATTTTTGTACTTTTGTAATCAAATATAAACCTGATGTTCTCCGAATAAAAATTCTAAAAAAAAAAAAAAAAAAAAAATGCTTAAATCGAATACCGAGTGATCCAATATGACACGAGAGTTTGTGCCCAGGTGGCCGACGATCAAAATTGCCAGCATCACTTCCAATTCACGAACGCCGAATCGGAGAAGCAGAACGCCCGAGGCGTGATCTGTCGCGTGAAGGTGAAGTTCGAGACCGGCTGGAATAAATTGGAGTTGGATCTATCGAGCCTGACGCAGACCGCCTTCAAACAAGAGTACGCCGTCACTCAGAGAATTCAGATTTGCGGCAATTGTCGTCTGCGTAGGGTATACTTCATTGACAGGCACTACGAGGACGAAGAGGTCTGCCCAAAATTGTACCACAAGTTCCTCGACTCTTATATGCTCAAGTGGGGCATAAGGACGGTGGAGAGATCCACTCAGACATCCAGCTCGAGGAGAACGAAGAGCAAAATCAAAGGGCACAGCTTCAGGCTCTCGAGACACTTCAGCGTCGATAACTTAGTCAGCGGGGAAACCAGTGGCGAATGCTCGAACCTGCGGAACCGAAGCGACAAGAATTTTCTGAGTAACTTGCAGACGAAGACGGACCTGTTGATCGACGAATTCTTCGACAGGCAGTCACCGAGGCTTCCGCGTGTCTCGGAATTGAAACAGAACACCACGTTGAAACCGTACGCTTTCCCAACGGCATCCTCGAAACAGAAACCATTCGGCATCGGTATATCTGAGGAGGCATTGAAAAAGATCGGTGTTCCCCAGACGTATACAGAGACTTACGTGTGCAACGAGGAGAAACACAAAGAGAATAACTATCTGAAGACTGTGCAGGACAAGTGGAAGCACAGGTACTTTTTCCCAGAGGCAGAGTCGTCGGTTAACAGCGACTTGTCGAGCCAGGCTGCGAGGAGGACGATGTTGGAACGCAAACCAAAGTCTCTTCTTTTATTGTCTGAACTGAGATCTGCAAAGGAGAGGAGCTTAGAATCGTCGAAGAAGAGCACCGAGGTGATTAAACGTAACGGAAGCGACACGGTCGTTAATTAATCCTGCCAATTATCCTGATGTCAAGTAACAGTGACCGAATTAAAATACTGTCTCATTGGTTCATCGGCGTGTTCGTTTGGTAATTGCTTGCTAGACCCAAAAATGACGTCCTAGCGTTCCAGAACTCACAATTAGGCTGTACTTCCTTCTTTACATGTACATAGAAAGAAATAAACGTCGTTAAAATACTTTTACCTGTCGAATACTCTGCGAGACAGCAGCGCTGACCAACGATGGCGTGGTACCAGGCCCATATTGCAAACTATGCAGTTTAATGCCCATGTTTACCACCGGGTAACTTAACTTCGGCCCATGCGAAACAACCGTTTTGACACCTTTCCTCACCGCCTTCATCATATTTTCTTGCATGGCTTTCGAATCAATGTTCATCGACTTGTCTAGTAATAAGATCTCCCTCTCTTGATGATTTGGTATCAAAGATATGGTTATCGTAACTTTCGGGCTAACGTCTCCCATCTTATATTCGTAGGAGAAAGTGTCTTGAATAGGCTCCGTTATGGTTTCCTTATAGGAGATCTCGAGGGGTCCTAAGTCAGCGTCGACCTTGTATTCGGTTTTAATTCTCTCTTTGATAATCTCTAGATGCAATTCACCCATCCCTCCAAGCACGATCTGACCGGTCTCTTCGTTTTGTGTCACCTTCAAGCTTGGATCTTCCCTCTCGAGTTCTTGTAGAGCCTTGTCCAAAGCTACCTGCGCAGACAACGACGGTGCCTCTATCGAACAGAAGAAGACTGGCTCCAGCGTTCTGGAATTGCTATCGAATATCCTATCCACGTCTTCCGGCGTAACACCTTTCTCTGCTCTTAGTTTCTTCTCTGCAAGTCTCGTTGCCTTCAAATTCGTCGTTACCAAGTCTCCAGCCGTCATACCTTTCAATCCTGTTATCGCCGCAATGTTGCCGTCCGTGATATTTGCTATTTCTTGGTACTCGTTGGCACACGCGAGATACAATTTTCCTACCGGTTCCTTATCCTCTGTCCGAACATTGTACAGCCTCGTGCCTCTCTCCACACTACCATTGTAAATTCGAAAAAATGTAATCGGCCCCTTTTGTTTGTCGTGCACGACTTTAAATGCTCTGGCGCAAAAGTTGTTGTCGAAACAACGGTAGTGTACAGACGATTTGCTACTGCTCGGTGATGGTAAATACAAGAGAACGCTGTCCATCAGAGGTTGTACTCCGATATTCTTATAAGAACTACCCAACAGCACAGGAACACCCTTTCTGCTTATAGTTGACCTCCTCAACGAGTCGATTAACATTTGTGGAGTCACAGCATCCAGGGATTCCTGTTCTATGATCGTGTTGGCCAATTCGTCATCCATGTTGGACAATTTATCAGCTAAGCTCCTACGTTTTTCATTCGCCATCTCCCACAAGGCTTCGTCCTCGTTCTCGGTTAATTTTACCTTGGCGTATCTCATACCCATGTCCTTCTTGTCGAACATCAACTTTTCCATGGTGATGACATCCACGATTCCTTCCAACCTCCCCTTTTCTTTAATCGGGAACTGCGTAGGTAACACTTCTGTGTTTAACTTTGACTCGATGGATCTTAAACTGCTGTCAAAATTAGCATCCGGCCTGTCCATCTTGTTCACATAAATAATTCTGGGTATGTCATACTTGTCAGCCTGTCTACAAACTGTCAATGTTTGAGCCTCAACACCTGCGCTTCCATCCAATATAACGACCGCTCCGTCCAATACTCTTAGAGTTTGCTCCACTTCCATCGTGAAGTCGATGTGTCCTGGCGTGTCAATCAAATTGATACGGTAGTTTTTCCATTGAAATGTCACTGCTGCGGAAGTGATGGTTATGCCACGCTGACGTTCCTGGTCCATGTAATCTGTCACTGTATTACCATGATGAACCTCTCCCATATGTTTAATAAGGCCGGAATAGTACAACATCCTTTCCGTGGTAGTAGTTTTGCCTAAAACGTCACGTAAATTCATCGTAAATGTCGAAATTTTTATAGGTTACCTCTGTCAGGGAAACATTGCAAACGAACCAGCGTCGATGTGCGCCAGAATTCCGATATTTCGAATTCTCGCGATCTCCAGTTCCTCGTGTTTTGTTTTCACGATCGTTGAACCTCTCGACGCGCATCTTTTTTGAAACTTTCTGAGCCACGGATTTTTCATTAACCTAGATGTCAACATGATTTCTAACCTATACGTTTGAAATTGAAGCGCAAAACAAAGTCACGTGGAGAATTATCAAGTCATTGAGACTTAATTGTTGAAAAGAAGTAAAATATTATAACATTAATTTGTTAACATTAAACGTTTATTGTATCGTTTACAAACGGTACTGTTTACTACTTGTATCTAGCTTTAATAGTTTTTTCATCATAATAGCTGTTGAACTTTTTCCATTTCCTTTTCTGTAAAGGATGAAGCAGACCACCTTTAGGAGATCTTCTTAGCATTAACCCTGGAACATAAATATTTTGCTTTATTTGTTCCAAACACTGCGTTTTCTTGCGAATTAATCTACAGACCTGCGTATTGAGCCATTAATATCAATGAGCTAATCCTTTTCTGTTGCATTTCGCAAAGTCCCGTGATCCTTCGTGGTAATATATTTCCTTCCGATGTGACAAATTGATTTAGGATAAGAACATCCTGAAAAGAAGTTTCTCAGAGGCAGAAGAAATTATAACAGAGAGAAGGAATTCAAACTCTTACAGTATGTTTAATATCGAGACCAGAAGAACAGATAGGACATGCCCCATTTTTTGGTTTCAGGAATCGTCCCTCGTAGGGATCTGGCTTTATCACGCCTTCGAAAATTAAAGTGTTCCCTTCTTTCTTTTGGATAACTACAAAGTAAATTATAGGTTAGAATTATAGGTTAGGAAAGGAAAATTGAACGACAAACGATGATGCGCATTAATTAACGTTGATGTAATACAATAATATTTACTTTCTTTAATACGCGTTACTGCAGATAACGATATATTTCTATTCTGTGCCGTCGATATAACATTTTTCCCCAAATAATTTAAAACACGATATAACGCAGCCATTTCAATAGTATTTGTCTAACTAGTTCTAACTAGTTTATCGTAGAAATGAAAGATACACGTGCAAAAATTATTAATTGTAAAATTATTAATAATGATAAATTCGTAGTTGTTTTATTGCAAATACATCTACACGAAGTAAATTAATATTTGTTGTTGATTACGAATTGTTGTCTGCTGGAAACGAAATACAAACAGATCGATCTCTTCGATCTATTACGAGAAATCTTGAAATCTTTATACAAGCATTTTATAGATTAAATGGCATACGAGAAGAAAGCTGAAAGTCTAATTTTGTAAATACAATTGCAAACGCTTGCAAGATAATCCTCTCAGTCAGGTTTTTTTGCAAATGAAAATTTGCTCAATTTATGGACAGTGAAATGCTAACGCCACGTAGCGGTGAAACGATGGAACTAAAATATATCGTTGTCCTTGTCACACACTATTGCGTGCCTTGTCTTACGAAGGTTTCGCCATCTAAAGTTCTTTCTGCAAATGTCGTACTTTATCTACAGTGCTGTCTCTTATTGTCAATGAAATATTGCACAAAATTCTATAGTTGATTCGCGATTACGAGACACTCTGTTCTGTGCTTTATTTATGAATTTCGCGGGAAAAATTTTCAATTTAAATCAACACATTTGTTACATTGAGTTAATAATTTCTGAAACGTGGACCGAGAAGAACGTCGGATCTATTCTATGCTTAGTTCATGCTTCTCGTTCTATAGTTGTGCACATTGTTCGTGAGAAATGTCAGACGACGTGGCCGATGAAACATGGAAGCCGTGTCAGATAATGTAGCTTGAAGCTTTTTTTCCAACACCATGCCGTATTACGCGAAAGTAACCGGTTCCAAAACGTGCTTTTAATTAACTAGTCTCTTATTCTATAATTTAATAATTTATTTAATGTTATAAACACGTCACTTCCATCATAACCATGGGATTGTGCAAGTGTCCGAAAAGAAGAGTTACAAATCTGTTTTGTTTTGAACACCGTGTCAATGTTTGCGAACATTGCATGGTTACGAATCATCCAAAGGTATTGCATCATTGATCATGAAATTATTTAGAATTGAAAAATATAATTATAAAGAATTATGAGTATATTAGATTAATATCAGAACTGTAAAGAAATATAGTTATAAATTATATAAAGAATTATAAAGAACTGAAAAATCATGAACAAGTGAATTTGATATTCTTTTTCTTCTTGTTGACATTAAGATTAGTCCATTGACAAATGCTCATACCTTTTTTCAGTGTATTGTTCAGTCTTATATACTATGGCTCCATGACCATGATTACAACCCTATTTGTACATTATGCTCAGTAAATCTGAGCGAAGGAGATTGCGTACGATTGACGTGTTATCACATGTATCATTGGGCATGTTTGGACAAATATGCAAGGGAATTACCAGCGACCACAGCGCCGGCAGGGTATACATGCCCAACATGCAAGGAACGCATTTTTCCCGACTCAAAGTTAGTTTCTCCTGTGGCCGATGTATTGAGAGAGAAGCTGGCTGGTGTAAATTGGGCAAGGGCTGGTTTAGGTTTACCATTGGTATGCATTGATGCTCACTTGTATAACACGCAATATGAATAATTGTTGTTATTGAAATTCGTTAAAAATTTTACAGCTCAGTGAGGACAGAGAGCAAAAACCAGCAGAGCCAGAGCATCCTTCGTTGAGAATTGAGACCACGTCATACCAAAACCACGCATTAACAACGTCATCGCCGTCGACAGCCACATCGCGTACTATTAGCAGTGTAAATTCAGTTCACAGTAATATAAATAATGTGCATTTGAACAATCAAAAGGTTGGACCACCTTACTCAATTGTAAATATCGATTCGTCCATGGGATTGTCGCAGCCAACATCGAGGAAAGTTTGCGAGGCTTACGACGATCCCAAAGAAATGTCGTTCGATCACGATGAGAATAAATATAGGAGAAAGTCTGCCGTTGAATGGTTCTTGAGGTGGTGGAAGTTGATAGTTAGCCCGCCAACGCGGCGTAGAAACACACCCGGTTCGCTGTACAGGAGATACACGGTGCTGGGCATCATGGGAATATTAGCTTTCATCGGAATGTTAATCCTGTTCTCGTGGCTTGGAAGAATGGCCACGGATGGCGATCCAAGTTACGATCTTCGCGCTGATCCCAACATTTTAGTCGACGATAAACCCGCTATTTAATATACTCGGTCTTTCAGAGCGGCATTTGAGAGCAAACTGTGAGAGTATCACGCGAACGAAACCGTATAATATATGTGGAAGTAATAATTGAAGCTTGTAAGATAACGAGATCAGTTTGGATTATATGTCGAAAGAAGATTATGTATGTACTCACACTGTCTTATGATTTCATTCTAAAAGAGTAATTAGCAGATAAGGTACAGTGTATCGCTAGCCTTAATATTTGTTAATTACCTTTATGTAAAGTATGCCTTAATATTAAGCTGTATATTTCACTCTGTAAAGACTTATAAATTTGCAACAAGTTTTGTGTAATGATTATACGAACGAGTTTTTTATACTATCTTATGCGACGAACGAAAACAAAGAATAAAAAAAAGAACAAAAGAGCGCCGCTAATATGTAATAGGAATTATTAATAAGAACAAACCGTGTGCAGTAAAAGATTTTACAATTGTGATAGCAGATTTAATTAGAGACGTGCTATGTTATTTCGATTTATTTAAAACAACAATTTTATGTCGATTCTAACACTTTCAATTCCGATTAGAAAATTGGAATTGAATACACGTACATTAAAAAGGAAGAATCTTTTTAGCTGACCTAGTAACATTTTTATCATAGAAAGACGAGACATAGAACTGCGGTAGGAACGATTTAGGAAATTCATGGTATTCCATTTATTTATGCATGATGTGACGCGTTTACAATTTAAATGAGAATTTCATGACCGATTCGTTCATGAAATATTAAAACCTCTTAACAGATCAAACTCTGATACACAGAATCAATTTTATATGAAAGGAAAATAGTTTATAGAAGGAAAAAAGAAAAAGCGAGAAACCTTTACTTTTGTAATAAATAGAAATATTATACGATGCTTAAACGATTGTCAAATTTTGCGTGTTCCTGTTTAAATTTTAAAAAGGATCCAACGTGAACCGTAGCAGAGGAGTGGGGATGTTTTGTTTTTCTTCCTTTTCACGTCCCATAGCAGCCATTTGCAGTCAAGACGAGGACACCATCGTTTCGACTCAAGTGCTTATTTTTGTTTGAAGTTCTGATACCTGTTGCTTATGAGTAGTGATCAAGTGGTTTCATAGTGATTTCCATATTGTGAATTCGTAGATTAATCACACTGTGAGAACGTTCTTATTACCAACAATTTTAACGATAGCTTAAAACTGAAATTGATATTCTCAATATTTTGCGTATATCAACATATCAAAGTTTTGTTTCTTTTTACTGTGTCAAGTGACATCATTCGTAGCATTTATTTTCCAATTTTTTTTTTCTCTGATAAAGATTTTATACGTACAAATAAAGCGTAGAAAAACTTCCAGTCAACGAGGCAGTTTTATCTTTAGGGTGAATTACCAAGACTGATAGCGCGCACTAATTTTAAAATGAAATTAATGAAATGTGTCAAAAGATACTCTACGATATTCGTAGCGGATCTAACGACTTCGGTTGGTCTGTTTTATTTATGGAACAAGGGATATAAACATTTCGTTCCACTCGCGTCTCTATGTGGCATTGGTAAGAACACAATAACAATCTAGCAATCACTCGATTTTTATTAATAGTGTATAAATTTTTTATAAGAAGTAAATAAATAAAATAAACGATAATGATATATATACTACAATGAAACGTACATCAAACGGATCTTCGAATCATGAAAACACGTGCGTTCATTTTATTATTATCTCTTTATCTACTTACCGGTGGACTGCGTTCATCAAAATACGCCATCAGCAAGAATACGTAGCAGTGATTCTGTCCAATCATGATGTTCTGTTGATACGATGAGAATTCAAATTAAACGTTATTGTAAATTTTTAATAAAGAGTGTAACACTATCTTCGAACTGTCAATTAATACACGTACACACGTACACGCACGTGCAACAAGAAACATATTCAATCACTTTGAACTTTCGTATCAACACTGTAATACGTCTTTAAATATTTTTCTGAGCTACGTGTGTGTCATTATGTATTGTCAACAATCTTTCAGGTGCTTCTTACCTATACTGTCGCCTAAGATCTCGAGCGAAAATATCCTCGAACCATGCGGTTGTCATTACTGGCTGCGGCTCGGGATTAGGATACAGTCTGGCTCTGCATTGTCGGGAACTTGGAGCAACTGTAATTGCCGGTGTATTGCAAATGGGTTGTCCTGGGGCTAAGCGACTGGAAAGCGAAGGCGTGCTCGTTTACCCACTGGACATCACGCTGGTTAACAGCGTTGAAAATTTCACCAACTCCGTTCGAACGACTTTGACGGAAAGGAATTTAAGTAAATGATTTTTCACGATCTCAAGGCTGTGGTTGCAGCGAATTGGCGCATTCCAACGCTAATAAATGGAACATCTGAAAATCGGGATGCACCACATGCCACCTATATCCTTATAGATTCCTATAGATTTTATTAAAGATATTCGTATTATATTTTCAGGCTGTAACCATAGCCTAAGAAAGATACAGTCACACAGATATAATATTCATTTTTAAATTAGTAAAAAAAAAAAAAAAAGTTTGAAAAATAAAATATGAAACTAAAAATATGAAAGAATGTTAATTACTGTAGAAAAAAAAAACAAGCATACAGTATGACAGAATACCGGTTTCAGCGTTACGATGTTTGATCAATAACGCGGCTGTGATGGTCTTCGGTGAATTTGAATGGCAAACAGACGAGCAGCTGAGGAATCAAGTGGAAGTGAACTTGCTGGGTACCATGAGAATTACTAGAGAACTGATGCCGTTGATCCGCGCCCACTTTAGCCGGATTATCGTAGTTTCGAGCCACTGTAACAAGCAGCCGATTCCTGGTGTAGCGGCTTACAGCGCGACGAAGGCTGCTCTCAGCGCTTGGGCCGCTGCCATTAGAGTGGAGTTGAAGAAGTACGGTGTCAAAGTCGTTTGCTTTGTTCCTGGTACGTGATCAAAGCAAAAACAAAAAAAGCATAAAATTCTATCGAAAATACAAAATTATTCTGTAGAAGAGAAAAGAAAAAAGATTTCATACAAGAAAGTATCTATCCTCAGTTTTTCTGTTACTGGTTACTTCTAGAAATTTTAGACGACTGTATTTATCACACTTCAGAATTTTACACGTGAACTTGTGCGTCTCGTAGGTTCATTCGTTACGGAGAGTAACATATTGGCACGACAAGGTGAACACTTCAAGAAGATGAAGGAGTCGATGTCCAGCGAAGCGAGAATCTTTTACGGCGACTATTTTGCCAGATATTCGCAATATTTCTCGTCTGTGGCGCAGGGTGGCAATTTGGAAAAGCTACGAGATTCTGGTATTTACGAAGCGTTCGAAGGTGCTCTCCTGGACACATATCCATCGGCAGTTTACACGTATGTCTGCAAATGACAAACAATTGATTGAAAAATATTTTAATTAATTTCGAAAGTTTAATAATTACGAGCAAAGAGAAAAAATTACGTATTGCATAGTAATAATTACATTATACTTGCAAGTATAACGTTCGGAAATTGAACGAAACTCTGAGTAAAGTAGACACGAGTAAAAATGCTCGTTGACTGAATTGTTACAAAGTTGTTGCATAAACGATTGCCGCTATCTCGCCAGTTAATTGTGATAAGTATCGCGATAAATATAGTTCTTCCTACTTGAAGTAACACCTGCATCAAAACACCTGCTCAAAGAATGAACCGCGTGATAATCTTAAATCTCATTATGTAACGTTGTGAGTTTTTTTCTTTTTTTATCTTTAACATATCTGTGTCAATCTAGGAATGAACCATGGCGATACACGATTTACCACACCATGTTTAGGATCACGCCCACCTGTTTACGCGATCGACTAGTCGAGAAATTCGTACAGGGTCCTCCATGGACGAAACAGGATGTTGCGAAATCTTCGACACACCATTAATTTCCACGAGTTGCGAAAGCTTTCAATGTCTCTAAGAATAAAAATGAACGGAAGGTCCGAAATTCTAATGTTAAGAAAAAGTATGGAAAGATGGAATTGTTATGTGTTATACTGAATAAATTGATTTCTTTAATTCGGAAGGTCCGAAATTCTAATGTTAAAAAAAAGTATGGAAAGATGGAATTGTTATGTGTTATACTGAATAAATTGATTTCTTTAATTCGTAATCATTTCCTTTTCCCTATTTCTTCTGTAAGAAGGAGACTTAGTTGAATTAAAACTAAAATTTCAGTTTCTAATGAAATTTGTCTCGTGAAGTCCTATTTCCTTTTCGATGAATGTAACATAAAAGATCAGTGACCGCGAAATACATAAATATTTCCTGACATCTACCGCGAGAGGATTAATCATGATTATCAGCAAAGATTGCGATTTTTCTTAATTGAATGAACGCAAATATTGGTATGATTTTATCTACGAAATGAACTGTTGCGGATTTTTCAGGGCGTCGCGTCAGGTGTGGATCTGAAGTGTTTTCAAATGTCGAAAATATCGATAATTGTTTCTGATGCCTAACTCTCGATTAGATAGTGACCGGTAATAAATACCTATCCACAATCCAGTGATCTTCAGTTGCTTTGAATAGTGAAACGAGCAGCATACACCAAAAATGGCAATCCTCACTTACGGTATGTATTAATTGTTTATTGCTATTCCAAGAACACTGACACGATGTATTACTTTCACTTGTTTCTACTGATCGCTCATGTACAAATTGAACATCTTGCAAATTTCATCTGCTACTGTTCGCTCTTAAACAAATTGAACGTTTGAACATTTTATAAATTTCAAATGTACATTTCAATGGTACTGTGAACAGGATACCATCGATGAAATATCTTTCTTCATAGGCTTTTGTGATGCCACGATTTTCTTTTATAGATGGAGAGATTTTGGATTTGATTTCAAAGTCGTCTCTATTTTTTTTTTTTTTTTGAATTTTTTCGTCCATTAATCGATGCAGTTCGATACTCTCTGTAAAAAAATATTAACTATGTATGTTGAAACATGATTAGTTTTATTTTAACTTTAATTCGATATGAATGACAAGAAAAGTCAGAGGCAGTCTTTTATTCGTTCATAACTGTTTTTTATGCTCACGAAGATAGCTGAACTGACGAGCTTTAGAAAAAAAAAAAAAAGTGAGATCTCATATTAGGATATTTCTTCATCGGTGAATTTGCATAATTTTTAATTCAGCACGAAGATACTGACATTTTTTACTCTGTTTTCCGATTGAACATGGATTGTAAAAGAAGAAATATCACAGTTTCAAAACGTGTAAAAAAGTTTAAGAAAAGTGCTCTAAACAAGGATTGTGTTGTTTTTAAAAAATGTATCTCACGTTAGTCTACTGTAACAAATTTCAAAGACATATAAGATCACGACTTTTTAACTAAGACAACTTCATAATTCCACTAAAACAAAGAAAAAGTATGTTCACTTGTGATTGCAGTCTATGTCTTCGCGGTGCTTTTCATCGCTGATTCGATGCAAGCAACGTACCTGCCCTGTAAGAGTGGTCCAGTCCCCGCAAGCGTGTCAATCGTGGGATGCAGTTCTGTGCCCTGCAATCTGGTGAGAGGGACCAACGTCGAGGGTCGTATCAACTTCAAAGCCGGTAAACAGAGCAGCAAATTATGCCTGAAATACGGACAAAAAGACAATTACAATAAACATATCGAACCTACATATATACATGTACTAAGTCAAATTGGTCAATTTTAATGATCTGTTACAGTCTCGAGCACAAAGTCCCTGAGACCAGTGGTCGATGTCGAACTTGGAGCCATTCACACGCCATACCCATTGCCGGAACAAAATGCCTGCAGGAATCTTGTAAGCGGACAATGCCCATTGCAGAAAGGAGACTCAGCTACCTACCTGCTGAAGATGCCCGTTGAAAAGAGTTATCCAAAAGTCGCTCTGACTATCCAATTATCTTTGGTCGATGAAAACAACAACGCCGAAGTATGCTTCAGGATCCCAGCGAAGGTTGTCGATTAAGTCTATTACGACTGATAACGAGATGATTCTTTAATTCGATGGCACATATATGTTCCCACGCCCCCCTTTAAGTTAAATATAATGTTAAATATACTGTAATAATATCAAATATTTACTTGTTTTTTATCGTCACTCTTGAATTCCTATGTTTGGATTTGATCAATCTTTGAACAATTTTGATGAAGTTGATCTTACCATGTAGAAATGTCTATAAACGTTAGTTTAATCATTAAACTGGAACAGAAAGGAAGGAGAGTTAATTACCAAACGAAGGAGCTTTTAACGAGGATCTTAAGTTAATTGCACTTTTACGACGTACTTAAGAATTGATTTTACTTTCGATCCCATTTCCGGAAGTTAGATGAACTAAGTAAATAAACTATTTGAATCGGATCTAAAACAATAAGGAGAATTCTTTTGCAGTAAACTAGCGAAGTTTGAAAGAAGTTTCCATCGTGAATGAAGTGAAATTCAGTAAAACAGAAAATAAATTACTGTTGTGTAAAAAATTACGCGTTATAAACGTATGTTTACGAGAGAAAGGGGCGAGATGAAAATTCAAAGGGTACGGGCGTGTGCCTGACCCACATCTTTACACAACGATCGACCCGGTCACATCGCTCTAAAACATATCTAGCGACGCCTTCGAACATACTTCCGATACGAACAATCTGAAAAATCTTTTTCTTTAATTTTTGGATGTGTTGGGACTCGCATTTAAACCAATCTACATTGTTAAAGAATTTAAAAGTTTCAAATTCTTGACATTAATTTGCTTTGTTGAAGATTTTTAATAAACACGACAAACGAAGCAACGATTTACGTGTATCATATATGATTCCGTGATTAAGTGAATCATAAGCAAAAATTGCGAGAAAGAATTTCCTGGTATAATGGAACCCTGTGTACGTGCCCAGCCTGATGGAAATTTATTGAACATTCACAATATACCGGATAATTTCGTTGGAAATTTCGCTCCGCGGGTTACCAATTATTTCCATCCTTTACTTTGCTCGTGATTCATGGCTGTTGCATATCATCACGCGCGAAATAAAAACATATCCGATAGATATTAAGCCAAGAAAGACGATCAAAATTGTTTAGATATCACAATAAGCGAATGTACATATCTAATTTGTATAAAAATTCTATATACTTTATGTTCAAGTCTTCCAAACGAAAGATGAACAACACACGTACAAATATTAATTCTTAAAAAAAAAACGTTTCAATAATTGTTCAATAAGTTACAAGATTATCTTCAATTTTCAATTCCTTGTATTTTTTCTCTGTCTTTATCTCTTACCTCTGTGTTTTCTACTATACATAGCACTACTACAACATACGTACGTACAAATATTAATTCTTAAGAGTTTTAACATTTGTCAAACATTATCTTTAATTTTCTCAATGTCCTTGTATCTCTGAAGGTGTAGTTTTTCTCACCTCTCCTCCTGTGTCTTCTATTATATGGCACGCGTGTGTAATACCGATTCCAGCGAAGGTCTGTCAATAATGATTCAGAAGCTGGGCGTGCCCCGCATATGAGAATCGGCCCGAAAATAAACAGGTCGCGCGCAACACCGCACACAGATGCCTTCAAACCGCGTACTCTGTATGCACGTGTAATCTTATAAAAGGAGCGAGCGAGATAATGCGATCATCAAGTTCAGCAAATACTGTAAAGGAGAAGAAAGATCAGTAAATCCTGTTGCAATGTCAAAGAACGAAGGAGGGAAATACCAAGTGCAATAGGGAAATAAGAATGCTTCTCTTTTGCTCAACTCTTCAACATTAGAATTTCTAAAATAATTAATAGATTTCTCAGACACAATAATTGAAACATACAACGACTCACAGAAGTATTCAAACGTTTGTACAGCGATAAACAAAACTGAACGTAGATATGGATTATTAATATTATTTTATCGATTGTTTATGTGAATACAAATGTATTCTGTAGCATGTTTTGGTTTTTCAAAAAACATTTTATGATCTTGTTATCACCGCTATTCTGGCAAATATAAATTGTTTCTCGTGAAGCCAATTTTTCACCACCTGAAATTGTCAATATTTTAAATTGTTGTAATTTAAAGAAGATCATGTAACAATCTACTTATAATTAGTCTCGTTTTAAAATGTAAAACTTCTGTTTTCCTACCGTGAATTCGTTCTTTTTCCTTCAAGATATTTTTCCATGTAGCAATGGAAAAATGTTTACAGAAATTGTAAAACTTCACACGTATGTGAAAACATTGAAACATTTTATTTATGACTAAATCCTTCACGATCTTGAAGATTAAAGTTTCCCACTTGTAACAATCCAAAATTTGCTGTGCTATTTTTTCCATCATTTTATTGAACTTTGAACATTGAAGTTAAATAATAAAAATTCAAAAAATCCCAATAGTTTGTCTAACTTTAATTTTCAAAGTTAAATAAAAAGAAAGTTTAACAAAAAAGAAACAAGTAAAGTTACAAAAAAAAAAATTTGTTAATGTTGTTACAGATGTTTGAGAATAAAAGAACTTTACTCGCCTGCTACATAATTTAAAAATACCTTTGGCTTTAAAACAATATCGACAATTTTTCATCGTTATATGTTTAGTTATGCTCCTCTCTGTATTTTGAAATTCAGCCAAAACTCGCATGTGTACATTTTACTTGAAGCATTGTATAATACTGATGCGATATTCCATCGCATTGCTAATATCATTTGTGACATTCATCTACGTGAGTGCAAAACGAATGTGCAATCATTGCTGAATCATAGGGGACACTTTAATATTGTGATATTCGTAAAGTATCTAATTCGATTCCACTTCTCCACGAATCTCTTTCCATAAACACTCCTTGTTAACCCCACAAGACGATATTTCACTTTGCAATACTCTCTCGCTAGCGATCGAGTTACACTAATCGATCGAATCGTTCGATAATCGTACTGCGTGAATACAGGTGATTGCGCCGTGGGATGGCGCGCTTTCGTGCCAGTTCAAATTCGCAAACGACGCGTGACGTTCGACCGTGCTTAACCAACCGGGATCAGCGAGGGCAAAAGCGTGCAGGAAGGTTAATTCGCTCTGAATTAAAACGAATTCTCCCTTCGCCCCGGTGGACTGCTCGCCGAGAGAAAGAAAGAGAGCGGGATGCAACGATTCCCTCCAGCTGATACCTAACCTCAACTTCTTGTGTATGAATTCATCCGTTACGTCATACCACCGGAGCATAGAACTGTGAACACTGCTTGGAAAGATGAAATTGTTAATTGCCCTTTTCTCTTTCGACGAGCGTTAACGATTCACTTCAAGAGATGGAGAACGGCATACGATAAAATCTCATTATACGAGTACGGCTGTACGAATTATGTGTTGCACATGATTTACAGTCGTTCGTGAAAACATTGATTGCAGAATGTAAAAAAAGACATATACACAACGCTGTGAAGTGAGTTTCAATTGAGCTACGGTATTAGTGAAACACGAAAATTGAGTGTTTCGTAAACATTCGACCGGTTTCGTCCGATCACCATGTACGGTATGTCGCGTGTGTTGCGAGGAGAGAGAGACGAGGAGAGATCGTCCAGAATGAAAGAGAGGACGAGCTCGTCGTTGCTCGCGTGAACGTGGTAGAACGAGAGAGTACGATAAATACGGCGCGGTAGGGAAGGGAAAGAGTCGCCGTATTATAATTATAGAGCGAGTGAAAGGAGGTGCTCGTATCGGCCGTTGTTGAAAGTGGAGGGGCACGACGCGACTCTGATCAGCCGGGGTGCCTTCGTGCCGCTTGTAAACTCGTGCTCCTCATAGTATGTAGTACGTGTAGTACGAAAAGAAGCTTCGTACCTGTGACGTCAGCTCAGTATTTTGGTACGGCCGCGTGAAACGTCGTTACGAAACTCGTGGGCGCTCGCGATTTGTTCCGGTGAGGACGGAAGTGAGGAGACGTGTTCGAGACGAGGCGCGAGCCGTGACTCGCTATCAACATTGAATCAAGATCAGTGTCGTGCACAGCCGCAGGATTCGTTCGGTCATCGTCCAAGCGTAGCGGCGTGCAGCAGGTAGTCGGAACGTCGACCGACATACATTGTTGTCAAGATGGCGTCGAAAGGAAAGTTAGCGACCGAGGTCAGTAATATATTTTTTTTTTCTCTTCTCGAACTCACAGGTCTTCATTCGACCGGTTCGATCGCGGTGCAAGCGTTGGACGCTCGAGCAGGAAATGATCAGGTCCAGCGTTTACCGCGTGATCCTTTTGTTTGATCGATTAGTTCATCGAACTTGCGATCGTCGTCGATTGTATTCGCGCGCTTTGATGAACAGGTCACGCGCCGCGTTCGCGAGAACGTCACACTGTCCGGTAAACCACGCCCTTGAATAGTCATTTTCGTGGAATGTTCTCCATTCATTCTCTCCATTGACACGTTTTACGACACGTATCGTCGATATATATATATGCGTAAAACTTGAGTCTGAAAGGATTAGCGTTCTTGGTAAGAATGCGTAGTGAGAATATTCATGTTTTTATTAAATATGTACGATGTGTACAATACGTAAAAATTGTTTGAAAAACATTAATTCAATGAGTAACTCGTTAAGTAAGACAACACGGCAAGTATTTAATTGCATATGTGCAAAGTATAATTTCTCGTTTACGGCAACAGAAATACGATCTGACCGCGAGATCAACCAGTCCACGGATTGATTTCTGTCTTCTCGTTCCTCTTGTCTTGAGACGATGTACACGTGCCTTTGAGTATACAATATCTGTTTGTTATTTTCTCGCTGAGGATCCTGTTGGCATACATCAAGCGGTCGACCGATTCGTGTGCATACACATTATCGTGCCAAGTATTTCCTATCGTATTAAATTTCTTGCCGTGCGATATCGTACGCTCTCTGTGTGTTTCTCTCTAATCGATGGAATATTTTCTTAAGATCGATGAAATAAAAACGGGCAATATCGATTAATGGGGTTAGTGTTAAAATTCATAGGGCAATGTTTTTGTTTGTACACAGCCACTATCTTCTATTTACATAATCATAGTTTGATGTCGGACACGTCTGATTACGTTCCATTTGTCGTAAATATTTAGAAAGTTGGAGTACATCGGCTCCTCTTTTGAAAATTGTGTGGAACCTAGTGGAACTAGGACAATTTGGTCTGATGTTATCAGACATTGCAACACTATATTTTTTTATCACAGTTTGAATTTATTATTAAACGACGAAGGGACAGATTATAGTTTTGAAAGTAATTGAAAAATCAGGTTTAGTCGCATGTTTCTTTTTTTTTAGTTGAGACGTTTATAAAAACTAATCTCGTCTAATTGACCTAGTAGTCTGACGTTGACTTATGCTCGGTCACACTTTAGATTTCCCGGTATCACCATGCATATTTTCTGACGGTGGCATATTCATTCGATATCGTTTAAAATTATGTCTGTCGCTTATGTTGATAAGTTTTATCGTGTAGATATATGTCAAGGTCCGGATACTAGTAGATGGTAGCCATCCCACCGGAAAATATGAAGTAACAGGCAATAAAATCCCCTAGAAAATGCACAGGATTACTTTCTAATCCCTTTCTACCAAAAGTACGTGGCTGACGACCATAAATTGAAAATATCCATCCCGCACTTTCGATTCGCAAAGTCAAAGGGGAATTTTCATTAATTGCGACGAACTTGAGCAGCGATTTGTTTCCTCTTTGGCAAGTTGCCATTTCGCGGGACGTAAAAAGCAGCTTCATTTTTATTACGTAGCACAATGTTTCGACCTCGATTTTTCGAAACCTCTAATACGAAAAGTGGTTTCTCAGGTTAGACCGCGCAAGAGTTGCTCTATCCGGCAGATCTCGATGCAAAATCGACGATGTAGAATCCGATTGAGATTATTTCGCTGATTAAAAGGTACGGACGTACGTCGATTATTATGGATGCTTTTGTTAAAGGTCGTTGATCTCGTTCGTCATCGTGTCTACCGACCAAATCGCGTGGCAACGTGGTTTCCATTTTTTTTTTTTTTTTTTTTTGTCCATTCGTTTCGTGGTTATTTGTACTCGTGAAACTTAGGTTATATTTCACGTTACCATAAAAACGCTACCGAACGTTCCACCAGTGTCAAATACTCGTGATGTAATTTCGTCATATTATATCGCGATATTTCGTGTTATCGGTAGTAACGAAGGAAAATGCTCAATTTTTCCGTGACACACGCCGAGTATTCGAACGTACAAACGATTTGTTAATTAAATATCGCGTTGTTAGAGTGACGAAAAGTAGCACAAAGATTGTAATACAGCCCTGAGGCTGTGACAAGCGTTTAACGAAATGGCCGCGAGATGGCAGAAGATGGCCATCGGGAGGGCAATGCGGTAACTCGCGACACGCTCGTCAGTCTGGCGTTTCTCTCTCTCCTTTTTCTCTTGTTCCTCGGATGCCCCCGTCTTTGTCGTTCTCGTCTCACCTTCGACGCTAATTTGAACGATACGGTTCGCGCTTATTATCGCTAAATTAGCCATTATGTCGTTATTTTAACGAGTCGATGTGTGTCAGGGGGCCGTGCACACGCTTCCAGTGTGTCCACTGTATTTCCTCGTTCAATTTCTCTTCTGCTTGTTCAACATTGTGCTGTGCACGACCAGAACTGCCTGTGAGAGATACTTTTGCCGTGTCTTTGTTCATATTTATGTCGTTTTATAATTCCACTCGCGCTCGTTACCGTTCTTATTTTGCTGGTATTCGTCAAGTCGACAATTACTTTCCTCGGTCAGGACTACGATTAATGCTTGTTTCTAGGTTATTACGGCCATAGGTTTAGTTCGATCAATGATCAGATGTCGCTGACGTCATTACACAAAGTTCCTCGATGAACATTTGTTTGTTATATTTCCATCCTAACTTCAATAAGTATCGCGTACAACGTCAGAAAAGTCTATTTTCGATTTGTCGCAGTCTTGAGAAACAGATGGAAACTAGATCGATCTCGATATCACGTATTGTTTCTAAATGAAACTCGAACTGCTCCTGTAACGGTGTTACACAGATTCTACGAAATTTTCTGTCAACGTTAAACTCGTAAGTTTTGTCGACTTCGAAACCTTTCAGATACGTAATTCCTACCTTGATAAAATTAAAGATACTCAATTTAATTATAAATAAAATAATTACGCACAATATTTAATAATTATTGTAATTGCCTGATTACCTCTTTCGAGAATATTTGTATATTCTGTATTAGGAATTCTATCTTTTGGCGCGCTTGTGACAATTTGTTCAAGGCCGCATTTACATGAAGGAGATACTTTCATTGTATAATTCATTGTACGCCACGTCATCATTGTACAATTTCACGTTGCATTACCGTCCGTTAAAACGTTTCTTTCATAATCCAACCAGGAATTCTACTAATGCGTTCCGATTATTACCAGTTCAACGGCGTGCCAATCGATCCTTAAGCCCCATTCGCACAGTGGCAGTTCTAACCGATTCTCTTTGCCCCCAGCACGACACAATGCTAATCCCTTGTGTCAGGACGATTTCACAATTGAACGCAGTGTACGTATTCTAATCTATGGAAATTAAAATTCACTTCAGACGAGCCTCTAATGGCCGATCAAAGCCATCTTAACCTCTTGCGCTGGGAACGACGTGTCACGCACGTCGAGAATTTTTTATCCCAAGATTGCAATATTTTCTCAGTTTTAAGTATGTTTAAATGCAACCCAGGCAAAATAGATAATAAATTTGTACACTTCTCAGTAATTTCTGTCGATGAATTCAAAGAGAAGACGAATTTATTGTGTATTGAGTTTGGTCGCTCGTTATGGTCCGCGATCAGTTGCCAGCGCAAGACGGTTAAAAGACGAAATCCAACGCGAATGTGTAACGTGGTAACGTTGGACGAAAGAGAGTAACGTCGTTGTCTCCGTGGAAGGTTCGCCTGGGTGCCACGTCTTCTAGATTTACGTTTACGGGCATATCCGGTGCATATCCGTTTTCGCAAGGGAATAACCAGGGGACTTGTCAGTTTCGAGAGCAAGCCGCCGGCCTCAACGGATTGCGAATCGATTTTCCTGAATCCTCGCGAGGATATCCGATTCGAGGTCAGACCCGTGACAGTGAAGCGGCCAGATTCGTCTCGCGAGATCTGGCTCGATCCAGCTGTTTTAATGGTGAACTTCCGCGACGACGACAACGACGACACGATACACCGGACTGGAGGGGTCAGCCCACGCGGCCCCAGGGACTGTAATTTCTGGGAAGGAAACCGCCCTGTATATTGGCCCTTTTAAACCTTCTTTACCGACTAATTCGTGATCGCATCCGCGCGCGCGCGCGTGTGTGCGTTGCTGTCTCTTGATTATTTAAATGCCAGCCAACGCTGTTTTTTTTCCTCTCACGCTGACAACGAAGCTCCCTTCATCGTGTTTACGATGGTCCGTCGATTTGACGCTTGTTGCTCGTAAAATGGCACCCGATTGAGAGAGAACAGTAGAGTCGATATTTCGCGTCTTACTGTTGCTTGGTTATGAATTGGTCATTGGTCCCTTGAGCCATCTGATTGCTTATACATGAAACGTATAATATTTATGTATGCATGCGTAATGTTGGTTTAAAAAAAAAATTATATTTTTCTTTTAATCGTAACCTGTCTCAGGTGTAGTGTTTCACGCAAACGCAATTAAATGTTGGCCCTTGCGCTGGAATCATGTGCTATGTACGTCGAGAATATTTGGCCGAAAATTGCAATATTTACTCAGTTTTATAGTACATCGAAGCATACTCCAGGCAAAACAAATAACTAATTTATTGCTTCTTAGTAATTTCTATCCGATGATATACCGACGAATTCGAAAACAAGACGAATTATTGTATACGGTTTGGTCACTCGTTATGGTCCGCAAAAAGAAGCTTTAACCTCTTGCGCTGGAACAACGTGCCACGCACGTCGCGAATATTTGGCCCAAAATTGCAATATTTACTCAGTTTTATAGTACATCGAAGCATACTCCAGGCAAAACAAATAACTAATTTATTGCTTCTTAGTAATTTCTATCCGATGATACACCGACGAATTCGAAAACAAGACGAATTATTGTACACGGTTTGGTCACTCGTTATGGTCCGCGCAACCAGTTTACTAGCGCGAGAGGTTAGTAATTCGCCTTGTTCACGGCGAGATGAATTTCGAAGCGAATTCAGTTAATTTGATATTCACCGGGGGCCTCTTCCCGTGTCTCGGGTTACACGTTCCTTCAAATTCCCCCCTAATAGCACGGTTTCTCAATTGCCCGCGTAAAAGGTTGATAATCGGGGCAGTCGTAAAGCAGATAAAAAATTTTATACACCGCGCACGTATATATTACGACTCGTCTAATGGTACGATAATTTCGCGATAAGATAACCGGTGCGAACTAAGAACCGTTTGCTTATTATTAGAGTTACATGGAAACGCGACTTGAGGAAGTTTCAGAACGTCGGCGGCCAACCTGAAAACATTCTCGTTCCCACTCGCCGATGCATCTTGTTTTCCAACCAATATTGGTCGCGTTGCTATGACTCCGTTGCATGCGTGTGCGCGCGTATTGTTGCACTTGCGTGGCATATTCCAGCCGATACCGATGTATCCCAGAGATAACAGCTTATCCGCCAATAAAAATTACGCAACGTCCGAGACGCGCGAATGTGTGTGCACGTATGTTAATGGGTTTAACATTAATTAAGAGCCCCTCGAAAATTGTTGCTGACCTCCGGTACGTAGCGTCGCAGCGCTTGGAAAAATTCTCCCGTCAGCTAAGAATCTCTGATATTTTTCTCGCTACTTCACTGCACTTGTGCGTGCGTGCTTCTTCGTTGAATTCCAAACGAAAAAAAAAAAAAAAAAAAGATTCATTGTCGGCACGATTCTTGACTTTAGGATTTAGAGTGTTTCAAATCAATCGCACTCTGGTTCATTTCGACCTGATGGAACATAATTTCAGATTGGTTGCACAGACCTCGATTTTGGTACCTAATTGTTGTTCCCCTACGAAATCTCTACGAAAGTTGAGCAATGTAAAAAAAAAAAAAAAAAAAGAAAAACGTCGAAAAGTGTTTTTAAAATGTTTATTTCTTAACGAGGTTTCCTTTACAAATTTATCAAGAGACAGTTGAACTTTTCTTCTCTCGATAAAGAGTTGTGTTCTTTTTCTATTGCCCTTCGTATCTCCGTTCAGATTACATTCTTCCAAGATGGTTAAAAGTTTGTCAAGATGCACGCTGAACGTCTCGTTGTATGTCACGGAAGCACGCGGTGCTTTTACGATGAAAATCTAACTTCTAGACACAGTACGAAACAGCGGGGATTGTAAGTGACGAAAGTCGTGGATCGCCTGTAACTTTGAAGATTTTCCCTATTCTCGACGAGTTGGTCGCAGTAATTTCACGAGATGACAGGGATTCCTGCGCGAAAGTTGAACCTCGCGGCCTCGGAATTCGTCAGTTTTTTCACGGTCCGCCAATTACCAACTTATTATATCCGGCTTTTACGAATCTACGGACACGGTTCGTATTCGTTCTTACCTGACAATGGAATTATTCATCGAGCAGAGAAATACAGCCGGCAATGTTTGCTAAATTTAGTATCGAGCAAACCTGACGTGTTGTTGCTAATTCCATTCGCTGCTTGACCTTTAGTATCAAGATTCGGCTTCTTCTTTCACGATGAAAGTACTTGCGCCGAAGTCTTGGCTTTGATCGAGTATCAGAAGCAGTTGGAAAAAAAAAGTTGCTGACGACTGTTTGGCGAAACTTGGTTACTTTTCTGATGAAGGAGGTTCCGAGTTCTGTCGTGTTATTGGACAGAAGATCCGAACAGAGTAAGATTCAGATAAAATGGAATTTACTCGCTGTATTTCGGTGTTGTACCATTTTACATATTTTATATACAGGGTGATTCACCTGTAACTCGCACATCTGACGACGACCGTCAAATTATGCGTCCGACGAAAAGAATTCTTCGATGCAAAAGTTGCGTGGCTTTACAAGGGAGGCAAAGTATATGGGGAGTAACAATTTTTTGTGCTTGGGACCAAACAGTTTCCAAAATTGTAATATACTCCTCAGTATTAAGTGAGACAGAATAGCCAAAACAAATAATAAATTTACTACTTCTGCATAATTTCTATCCAGTGAGTTCAAAAAGGGAGCGACGAGTTATTGTATGCGGTTCTGGTCACTCGTTACGGTCCGCAGTCAGTTGCCAGCGCAAGTGGTTAAAGTCATCTTTATTTCTCTTTATTCTTTTTTTTTTTTTAATCGAACTGTACATTTTTTCGAGACAAGCTATCGTAAAATATTCGCATAACCATGACTTGATACATTTTTTAATGGAATTTAATGTTCTTTCAATTTACGATGAAAAATATATATATATATATGATCCGATTGAAAAGAATAAAGATGACTTTGGAGATTTTGTGACTTGCAAAAAAATTGATGCTCCATATTTTGCCTCCGTTGAAAACACGCGACTTTCGTGTCGAACAATTTTTCATTAGCGCGCGTAATTTAAAAAGTTGTTATCAGGTTGTTGCAATCAGCCTCGCGATCCTCGTGGATTTAATCGCAGTTCTGCACGCTGCCGAGCCGCCGCGCGAATTTCATTTCGTGTTTGCGCGATACGACGAGACAGAAAAATGATTTAGCGATTTCCACCGGAGTTGAGCAAAAGGGTTCCCTCGTTTCACGAAGGTAAGTCGCGAGAACGTGACTTATGAAATTCTTTGTACGAGGATCCTCCCTTCCGGCAAATGTAATTTGAATGTTCAGCTCGACGTGACGTACAGAGGGATTCTAATTCTTCTTTCTCCGTATGCTCGTCCCGAGAAGAGGGACACCGTCGCGGATCTTGCCTCGCGGAATTATTTATCAGCCGCGCGCTATTCGACAGTTACAAGCTCTAATTAATCGGACGAGAAAACTGCGAGGCGACAAACTGCGTTGCGCATGATGTCGTGCAACGTGACGACAAAAGAGTAATCCAGCGAATTTTATGTAGAACGCCACGTAGAACTACGATTTTATGTAGAACGCTGCTGAAAACGTGAGAATTCTTTTCGTAGTGGAAAAAAGTGCATTCACACGTCGATGATTTAACCGATCGCTGTTACCTCGTTTCATACGAATTCTACGATTCGTTTCCCAAGTGTTCCTCGATCTCTCGTTCGATTTCTTTTTTAATCTTGTATCTTCGAGTTTTTCTTTGGTTTCTCTCCCTTTTTTTTTCTTTTCTTTTGGGTTGGATGAAAATTCCTTTATCGCCAGTCGAGCGAGTTTACCAAGACTCGAGTCGTCGCTTTGTAATATTGCCAGATTTTACGGTAAACGCGTGCTTTCTCTCTTATCGCGTGCTTTCCAGCCTGTGGAAACTGATTTTTCTTTATCGCGAGATAATTGCATCATTAGCGGACAACTTGACGTTATTACGGATTGAAAAAGATAGTAACGTGATCCCGACGAATGTGAATTCGACTCGAAATTTCAGCTAGATGTCGGCTAACTGTTCGATCGAGTCGTGGAGGGGAGATTGTCGAAGGAAAAGAAATCATGAAGTTGGAAATTTCATAATTATAATTGTGATTAAGAGAATTAATTAAAAATATGGACAACGTGATTAAAAATAAATTATAATTGTGATCAATAATTTGTAATTATGAAATTTATAATTTATACACCGTATACTATTTGATCGCATTTCTCAAGTGGATACGAAAATGAAGAATAAAGCAGAGTATTTGTTCTCTTTTTGAAAATTTTCCAATGTATCGGAAGGAAAAAGAAAAAACAAACTGCAATGGTTGTCTCTCCGCGTTCAATGAAGTATCCAAATCCCTCCATTTGTAGATTCAACAATAGTTCCAAAGTATCGAAAGGCTGATTGTTAGCTGAAGCAAGGAATTGTTCGAATAAAGTACGTTCGATGTTTCATAGAAATTATGTCGAATAAACGATAAACAGATGGATACAGCGAGGAGCATAACTGAACGTTATAACGATGAAAAATTGTCGATACTTTAAACTGTCGTAACTTCGTGAAAGAAAGTCGTGCAACAATCTGCGTTACGATCTCATTTTAAAGCGTAAAGCTTCCGCTTTAACCGCTCGTTAATTAAGTTTTGTTTTTTTCAAAAGATGCTTTTTCTATCGTGCAGCGGGTGAAAAAGCGAAAGTACTTTTATTCTCAAAAATTGTTAAAATTGCAAAACACCTGCAAAAACAGTTAAAAAAAATTTTTCTAGCAACTCCATTAACCACCGTTATAAAAATTGAAATTTTCTCTTTACAACGATTTGAAATTTGCTTTAAAATTTGCTCTACGATTTTTTCTCTTTTTCTATTTTGAACATTAAGCGTTAGACGACAAAATGTTGGGTTTCTTTGAATTTTTGTCGAGTTGAGTGTTCAATAAAGTGAAAAAAAGAAAATCGCACAGGAAGTTTAAAGAAAATTGTTGCAGACTTCAAGACCTCGATGGATTTAGTCGTAAATGAAATTTTTCAGTGCTTTTAATTAAATAATAATTTTATCTTTCTTATTTCTAAGAATAATATTTTTATTTTTTTTTTATTTTTACGTACGTGCGAAGTTTTAAAATTTTTCTTTATTTA
Organism: Tetragonisca angustula; assembly: GCA_036937485.2. Taxonomy (NCBI): domain Eukaryota; kingdom Metazoa; phylum Arthropoda; class Insecta; order Hymenoptera; family Apidae; genus Tetragonisca; species Tetragonisca angustula. The sequence continues at coordinate 210,459 of JAWNGG020000324.1, forward strand.
AGAGAATAATATTTCTTCTATCAAGAGAAGAACACTTTTTCAGATGTTAAAATATCTTGAAAAAGAAAGAACGAAATCAAACTAGTGAAAATCAAAGCTTTGCATTTTAGAATGAGGCTCATTGCAAGTAGATTGTTGTTACGTGATGCCTTTTAACTTATTAATTCAAATGATTAACAATTAGAAAGTATTGACAAACACAACAATTTAAGGTATTGAAACAATTCACATTGTCACAGAATGGCGATCAAATTTTTCCCTTCGATAGCCAAAAACATCCTGCGTGAACAGTTTGCTTATTTATTTTTCCATTCTACGTGTAAACGCACGATAAAATATTATATTATTATTAATAATATTAATAAAATATTATTCGTGCACGTCACTTTCTCGTGGACAGAGAAATTTCCACGCAATCCTATTCCGCACATTGATACAATTTCACATTTATTTTGTGTACCACTGAGATTTCTTACAACTTACACGTAGCGCGCGGCGTAATTATTATGGCAAAGGGTTGAAATTTTACTTTGGCGAGTATTACACCAGTGTGTATGCAGTTTCACGTAGGTACGTAAGTACACGCGTGTCCATCGACGCGTGTCGCCACCCCGTGCCTCTGCTAATTATGCACGAGCCCCCTCCGAGACCAGGTTGACTGCTACTTTTCACTAACACAACACGCGCCGTCGTCGTCGAGTGGCACGCGGTTCGTCCGCCACAACCTCCACCACCTGTGCTCGTCGACGTCGTTCGTTGTCGTTCTCGTTTGTCGTCGTCATCCGTTATACACGGGGGGTTGAAGGCAGCCTGACATTTTCGAGCCCCGCAATTCTTGCTCACCGCGAGAATGTCTGACCTATATAACAACATGGTGCCGTAGCGTTGTTGGTGCACACACAGGGGGCTCACGTGGTGCATCGATACTCTTTCGTATCTCGAATGATTTTCAATTTTTTTTTTTTTTTTTTTTGGCACGACGAAACCTGCGATCGAGATTTTCGTTGCTTCGAAGTTCTTTTTACTGAACTTGTAGCCGAGTTCTTCTTCCACGCGCGAGTGACGAACAGTTAATTGGGGAAGAAAATGAGAAGGATCGAAGGCTTCAGTTTGAAGAAGACTGGAACTCGACGTTTGGAAAAATAGAACAGACCACGTTCGCCCGAACTTGCGAATCTTCATTGAAGCTCCATTTAAAATTAATAAAATTATTATCTATAATTTAATTAATATTAAAATTTATGAAATTTTGTAAAGTCATTTATTATGTATAATTGATAAAATTGTTGTTTATAATTTAATTTAATATTATTATTTATAATTTAAGTAGTGAGAATGAAAAAATTACAAGTAAAATATAATTTGTACCTTTTGTCAATCAGGGTTAATTAATTAATTTTAATAATTTAATTACCTCGAAGATAAATGACCTAAATATATACATAAATATATTATTATTTTTGTCAAATGAAAAAGTAAATATATATTTAGAAATTAAATGTTTGTCGTATTTATTGAAACCTTCCTCTCGTGACTTTGTTTCCCTCTTTTGACACGTTCGTCCGGATTCTCTTTGATCTTTTTCTGAATCTTCGATCGTCTATAAATCTTCCTGAATTTTCAAACTTTCGTTTGAACCTTGAAACATTATTTTCTCGAACTGTGCAAGCAACTGTTGCATCTGCCCATCCTTTCAGACATGTTGGTCCAGGTCTCTTTAACCTCTCGCCTGGAATGACGCACGTCAAGAATTGTTTTGTTCCCAAAATTGTGATACTTTCAACAAACAGGCCATCTGTTATACTTGAATATAACTAAAATTACAACGACAGATTAAATTATAATAACCGACACTACATATTATGTACATTCTTTGCATTGGACTCGAGCAAGAATCTAGTAACAGTCATCAGTCTTGTTACATAATAAATAATAGTCCACGTCAACCATAGTTCTTCATTTGCCACGTCAGTAGGTCCTTTGAGTCCCATGGGATACTGTGAGGACTGTGGACAGTCCTTAGCGTTAATTTTAGAAATTTGAGGAAGTCTTCCTTTCTCGGTTGGATCATCGGGTATCGTAACTTTTTGGAATTTATTGCTGGTCCTTTTCTCGAGCGGGAGCTAGAGCGTATCGAGATAAGAATATTAAGAATGAAATATTGGGTGGCTCACTGGCGCGAAAGATCTGCATCGTAAGCAAAGTCTATTGTAGTCGATGCTGCGGCAAATTTCCCGATATCTATAGAGAGACAGAGAGAGAGAGAGAGAGAGCAACGTCGTTCCCGGATAATCTCAGAGTTCGTGGTTTACTCTGGATCCTTTGAGCTATTAAGAACTCTTGGATTCCATCTCATAAATCTTCTGACCACCTGATACTCACAGGTTCCACCGTACCCTTTGAAATATCTCGAGGTCCCTTGATTTCGTTAAGCGTCTGGACTCCTCCAAGCACTTCGATTTCCACCAAACTCTCTCTCTCTCTCTGTCTCTCTCTCTTGAAGCAAAGTTCCATTGAAAATCCCAGATCCTTCGGATTATCCAGAATCTCTCGAGTCGCTCAGAATTTTAGGTACTTCTCTGCCTCCTTCGAATTTATTTCGTTTTTAAATAAGTATTAAGAAATTTCGATTGTTCGTCGATTGCGCTTATAATAAACACGTATCGAGACGAATGGTTATTGTAACATCGGTGATAATCGGAGATTGGTAAATATAAATCGTGCACTCTGGTTGTTGTTCGAATTAAATATGAAATTAATTTTTATATTATAAATTTCGACCACGATTCGTCAATTTTTTTTCTCACCCGGCTCTCGATCGATCGATCGATCGATCGATCGGTGCTCCATGATGCTCCTGACGCGCGGTTATGATGAACTTTCATTTTTCCGTTATTTGCGTTTGACGTACGGTTTCCCTTGGAAATTTTCGCTACAATACGGCGGTGATTGCCACAGCGTGGGAGAGAAAGAGAAGGGCGAGGAAAAAAAATAAAGAAAGAGCGATCGTACGAAAATCGAGGGCGATTTTATTGTTCGCTAGGCACGGGGGAGGTATAACGATACGTATTGTTCTTTCTTCGACGCGCAATGCTGCTCGCGGAACAGCGATAAATCAACGCCTGTTTTCATTCGTGATTTTCGACCAGTATTTTTTCTTAAATTACGCGAACAATTACAATGGTTGGCAATGAATTTTATTAGTATAAGCGGAATAAGAGAAAGTCTCCTTTTTTTTTTTAAATTCGCTCTTTTAAAAATTCGTACAATTTCTATAATATTTAGTTGCACTTTTGCGAACCGCGCGAGCTACTCACTTGTTGTGTAAATGAAAATTATGTTGCTCACAGAAATTAGGAAATGAAGCAAACGACGTGATATTTTCTGATGTTCTTATTCAATAAAAAACAAAATCAAATGCCTCTTTTTTTTTATTATTCATTTTAAAATATCCCCCAATTTTTGTGATCCGCATACGGATAATACAAACTACTTTTAACTTTAGTAGCTACAGCAAAGTATATACCTAACGCGAGTATTGTGACACTCTTAACGCAGTGAAGAGATCGATGTAGTGGAGGGGATAGCGCTAGCGGTCGAAAGAGTGGGGGTAAGGGCCGCCAGTTAGTCACTTGTGTTATAAATGGTTCATTCGAAAATTTTCTCCACGACTGAGTCCACAACTGAATATGGATTTGAACATCGAAGCTTTCTTTCTCGAAACTTATCAATATCGTACAATTTTTCTTCGTCAATTTGTTGAACTTATTTTTAAAATTTTCTGAAGTTTTCGTTCAAGTCTAAGGTTCAAAGTTCAATAAAATAGCGAAAAGAAAAATCCTACAAAGAAGAAATCTCAACTCTCAGATCCATTTTAGTAGGTTTAATCTACAAAAAAGAGCCAGTCAGCCACCTCTTACGTATATTTTATTGCATAGAACAGCAATTGCACGAAAATTATTTGTTACACAAAGTTAAAAAAATTGTGACGTGTTTTTAAAGGCAGAGGAGACACCGAGAGATATGAAATTAAATTTTCAAGAATCTTCGCGAGCACTTTACGTCTATACACAGGATGATTCACGTACGCTTCTTGCACGCTTGAGATAACCTTTAAATTACTCGTCTAATGAGAAATTGCTCAACAGTCGAAAGTTGTATGGTTTTGTTACTGCCTGTGTTTGTAAAAATTGGAAATTGCGCGAAAATCCTATCGCCTATAGAATGAAATATTTGGCTGGGAACTTCAAGTTATCCACGCGCTTCTGGATTCGGCGTTTCCGGGAGGTCGGA